>VWYI01023796.1:132886-314726 GCA_013399455.1 Anthoscopus minutus | reverse complement strand
TTGATTTCAAGATTATAGTAATTTGGAGGGAGATGGGCTTTACGTTTTTTCCATTTCAAGGGAGGTTGCTGCATTCCTTAGCAGACACCTGTCTTTTCAAACCAAGACAAGCTGGTATAATAGAAACAGTCTCTTTTGATAAGGAAGGAACTTCCAGAATTGCCAAGCATCACTGACACATTTCTAAAGGAAGAATCTCCAAAAATATTGTAAAAATTGGAAGAAACTGTTATTAAAATGTTTGGGAGGCGGTGGTTAACTATTTGAGGAAGGAGAAACATGCAAGAGAAATTAGCTTCCATATTTAGGCAAATTAAGAAATCTGAAATATGAGAGATATTAAAGTTCTATAAATCTAGATTTGGCAACCTCGGCTTGGCTTTTGGCACCACAAAGGCCAAATGCACAACTGAGTTCCCAAGAAGGGTAGAATAATTAGTCATTACAAATAGGATTTTTACTTGTGCATGTCTCAGAATGTAATGCAAAGTAAAATAAATTGATATTGCTAGAATGGTGGAAGGATTCATCACACAGCAGAATCAAAGGATTCACAGCATCTTTGACTTGGAGATACTGGAAATGCAGAAAATCTCAGGTCAAGGTTTTTATGATTAAGCTGTGTATGATTTAGGAATTGATGCTATGCACATGAATTCATAAACATCTAACTACATCACTTGACTTTCCAGGGGATCACACACTTCCTGGGATCCCTACAGAATAAATTATCCCATATAATAAATTACAGGTCCCATATATACCTCTCAGTATATGCATGTGAAGGAAGAAGGGGGCTACTCAGAAAGAGGAATCAGAATCACTTGAAAACTGCATTTTATAATCCTAGTAGCACTTAAGGCAGATTGTCAGTATATTTAGGTCAATACTTACAGATCGTTGTCGCTCCTGGACCATATGTATATTCAGTGTTGTGCAAGCTGGCCAGCTCTTTGGAAGCAGCTCTAGCTATGGAATTCTGTAAGAGAAGAAGAATCATAAATGCCGATTTTCAGAAGCTTTCTGAGTGACTCTAAGAAATTACACTGTTGTATAAACTAAAAAGTCATGCTGGAGAAGCTTTTATTGGAAAACTGTTGTTGACCTCTCAGAATGACTAGGTGTCAGTAGCTGACAAGGCCCAGCTCGTCCTGGTGCTGTGAAAAGAGCTTGTCAGCCAAGAACTTGTTCTCAAAGGTTTAATGGAGAGCGCTCCAGTTTGTGTATGGTCTGTTGCAGCCTGGTGTACAGTCCAGGGGAGTTTGGACAGATAAGGGGACAAAAGGTAACAGCACTTTCTAGACTTAGAAGAAGCTTGTAGAAGGTTAAAACTAAATAAGGAACCTTACTCAGAGATAAGAGAATCTTAGAGAATAGTAATAATTTGGTACAGTAAATTGCAAACATACAATGGCCTTTCTTTTCCTTCTGTTCATGCAGCTATAAATTCAGAGTAGAGTTGGCTCAGTCAGGGGAGTTGAACATTGATACAAGTAGAAGCAGATTAAGGTCTTATAAATATTAACAGCCAAAAAAGGCATAAATTACCCTGAAACCATATGTAGTCTCAATAATTTCAATTCATTTCCTGTGCACAGAGGGACTCATTCAACTCCCACTGATTCAGTGAGGGTTGGATCAGGCCCATCAATACTACTATGAAGCTTTGTATGTTTGCATTAAGGAAAATTACAGACTTTGGAACGTGTGGCTTTTCCAATTCTTCATTATACAACATGTTGGTAATAAAACACGAAAACTATTACTAATAGATGATAAATATGAATGATTTTTGAAAGCATATGTTCAGTATAAGAATAAGCAATAGGTTGCCATATATTTCTTTATAGCTTGCAGCTGAATGGCTTACTATTCCAGGAATTTCCTCAAGCCCTTTCCTTCTCTGTAGGTTACACTCTGGCTTACTTCCCAGTGGAAGATATATTGTAAAATATTCTCTGTTCATCCTTATGCTTCAAGTGTTCTTCTGAATCACTCAAAAAGACATATTGGACAACATATTTAGAAAATTTTAGTTATCTGAGAGAACTTTCTCAGCTTCTGAAAAACAACATCACAACATGTCTACATTATCACTGGCAGCCTACTCTCCAGCAGAATTGCAAGTGTTTCCCCATTCCTAAATATTTGGTTTTGAACATTTTAGAATTATGAGAGTTCTAGGAATCTGTGGTCCTTTAGCATATGAAGGATATTGAAACAAGGCAGATCAAGCATGCTTGAAGCTTGTCTTTCCACCTATAACAGCAACTGTGCCTGAATGTGGGGTTTGGTTTCTGGCCTCTCTATTGCACAAAGACAAGCAATTACAAGGAAGAATGTTGTTGCTCTGCATTTCACAATCTTGGATCCAGAGCAACTGGAGTAGCTGGGCTCTCTCCTATAGTCCTCTCTGTGTTTGGTTTGGGCTTTTTCCTTTCTTTTTTAATCCCTAAACAAATTGATTTTTCTAAAATCCATAATAATTTTTACATGTTGAGGGAATTGTAGAGGTTGGAGTCTGCTATCTGCTAGCAGTGCCATGTTTTCTTCAGCCATCTGTTGTTTATAATATACATGTTTAATCAGCAGCTGAGATTGAGTCAAATCTCTCAATAGCAAATTAATTTTTAAATGTAAACTGATTCTTCCTCTCTTCAAATATATGTGAAGTGGAAACAAAATTTGGAAAGATTGTCTGGTACAATATGCAGGCCTGTTGGTAACTGGTGTTTGCTCTCTTTAGTTAACTAAAGTAGGGACAATAGAACAGCAGAGCTGCTCAGTGGGGCTGTTTGACCCAGGGCATTTGTTCCACCCAGTGGACAAATGATGGCTTTAAATCATACTGGAACACATACCGGAAAAAGTATGTCAGGAAATCCTTTTACCTGAGGGATTCTTTTATTGTTGGCCAGGAAATAGTAAAAACAGAGACTTGTAGAAAGAGCAGTTGAGATTCCCAGCTGTTTAAAGCCTAGAATCCAAATAAACAGCTTTTGCAAGCTCTCCAGGTTGGAGATAAAGGTGGTGTTTTAAATGACCCTCTTTTAGTGAAAAACATGCCTAAGCATTTATGACTTCATCATGAAATGAAGCTTTATCAGAAGTTTTGATATCTTTTTAAGTGACTCTCTAACATTTGCTTTTCTAATAGATTTACAGTCCAAAACCTAAAGGTAGAAAAATAAATTTCAGCTTTATAGGAACTAATGTAATTTCTTAATTATATGATATAAACCAGCAGAAATAATATGCATTAAGTAAATACTTGTGAGTATAAATACAAAATATGAGGAAAATGTGTTTGGTTTCTTTTTCAAAATAGCTTAATTACTCAAAGAAATCCTTAAGAAGGAAATAACAGGGAGGTTTATGCAGAAGTACATAAACAATGCCAAAGTTTTCCAAAAGGATGAAAAGTAGTTTGCATTTTCCAGCCTGTAAATTATTTGGAATACACCTGCAAGGAGAAACATTGTTTTCCTTTTGACCTTTGAGGATACTCTTTGTTGTTCAATGATTTTCTACATCTCTTGACATAATGGGCTTAACTGAATTGTTGTGGTTTGTTTGGAGTTTGTTTGTTTGGGGTTTTATACTGTTAAGAATCCCTCTTTTGCAAGGAAAATTTTGTTTAGATTTATAGTAGCAGAGAAACAAGTGGCGCCCTGCAGTCGAAGAAATAACTCCAGAGTAATACCTTGTAACTGGGAGCAGAAATGGCTTTTCAGCTTCTGACTCCCAGCTGAGCTCTCAGAGCTGGTCATTTCAGCAGAAGGGGGCATTTCCTGCGCTCATCACCCATCTGTGTTTACACTGCAATTACCAATGTTTCACTTGATCTTGTGTGCAGAGTGTGTGAGCCAGGGAGACAGCAGAGTTATGTTCTCAGTTGTCATTATCTTATATAATTAACAACTTTGAAACCTAGGTTTTTATTAGCCTTTAATGAAAGATGTGGTACTGGTGTCTCTCACTCATGACATTGGAAGTTTGAACTAACAAGATAAATTATCAGGCTAAGCATATTTTTTGTGTTAATAGGTAATTTTTATGGGAGCATCTCCCTCATTTTAGTCTTGTATCATCAGGGTGGATTTGCCAGCAAACTGTGACCATTTAGAAACACTCCACAGATGTTACATGCAGCTGGTGTTTGTGGACAACTCCCTTTGCCCTCAATCTGAGAGCAGTGTGGAGAAGCCTTTTCACTGCTTGACTGAACCCCTTGCTCTCTTCCCTCACTGGACTGCAAGCTGAACCCAAGGCTGAACACTGTATTTTCCCTTCATACTGGTCTTGCATGCTTTACTTATTAAGTAAAGGAACCCTTAACTTCCTTTGTAATGAAAGTCGGAAAATGTGGATTTGCTAAGCGAGCTTAAGCCAAGTGAATTGAAACTTCTGCACCTTCTTGTTTTGCCAGTGAAAACAGACTCACCCCTCAAGGGTCCATGATGATGTGTAATTTAGTTCACTGTTCTGTTGTTTCACATGTGCTCCAAGAGCCCAGGGAACCCAGCCAGTGAGGACTTCAGTGGAATGATTATTTTTCTTTACAAGCCTGTTTTTCTGTGACAGTTTCTACAGTGCTTAAGAAATCAGTCCCTGGTGAGAGGGCTTCCACTGCAACTCAGTTGGGCCCTACACCTGTTAGAGACTCGTGTCTATCAGCCAGATTCACACATGAACTTCATCTGGAAAACGCTGCTACTAAACACATCATTTTCACAATTTTAAGACTGCCAGTACAGAACAGTTCTGTTGTGGTAAACTCAGTGGAGGGAGAAACTGTGAAGCCAATTTCAAATACTGCTTTACTGCCTACTTTCCTGTTTGTTCTGCTTCCCAGTTGACTTTACCAATATTTACTGTAACAAGTAGTACAATCACAGTAATACAATCTGTGCAATAGCACAGAAACAACAGCAGCAAATTGCAACTCCTCATTGGCTTCTCTGAGTATCTTAGATGTAAGATTTTTGCTATCCAGCAATTCTTACCCACAGGTCTTCATATGTCTTAAGCATATTCGGGACTTCACAACCAGGCAGTAAGTTAATAATCAGTCTGATACTCACAGTCATGCTATATATTTGAAATTCACTCTTGCAGGCTGCACAGACTCTCCACTTTCTAATATGTCCTATTTTCAGCACTCAAGGAGAAGTAAATGCGAGACTGACCCAATATGGAAGGATAATTTTGGTGAGTTGAAACAACAACCCATGCAGCCAAAATGCATTCAAGTAATACACACTGGAATTATCTCGGGTAGTAAATGAATGTGAACAGCCTGTGAACCTGTAATAACACACCTACATTAATCTGATACATGAATATGAGCTGGCTGCACACACGTATTTCGTGCTCAGTTTAACTGAGAGATGGAATTGAACTGGAAAGGAAGGAAGGGCATGATGCACATTCCTCTGCTATCTCCAACTGCAGATCAGAGCCAATTCAAATACAAACAAGAATTGATAAGGCTAGATTTGCGTGCTGAAAATGAGGAAAGCATAGGGTGACCCAAAGGGATGCTAAGACAAATATATAAAGTGATTAAAAAATACGGGCTAAACTGTTTATGAAAAGTCTGATTAAATACATAGTTCTTTATTGCAAGAGGACAAAAATGTGAATGAATAGTAAAATAAAGATAAAATAGTCTTTTTAAAGTGTGGAGAGATACTGGCCTTGCCAAGCATATTTTTTTGTGAAAAGCTAAAGCTTCTGTTCCCTGTAGGAGAGGAATTCAAGTGTGTATTCTGTGTTCAGAGCAATATGCCAGGGTATAGTAAAGAATGAGTCAAGAGGATTGTGAAGCAGACAAAATGTGATTTTCCAAAAGGAGGATATATTTCTTTAAGGGTGTCATCACAAGAATATTGTGTAACTTCCGAGAAATTCCTGACCTAGATTTTCCTGTCTTGGGTGTTTTTATTTTTGTTGTTTGGATAACAGTGAAAGTTTTGAGCAGCTCCTAGGTTGAGGGAAAAAAAGAACAACCCTGAATAAAGGGAGACAAATTTGGCGAAAATCCTTATGAGGTGTGGGATTTATAACCTCACAGATCCTCTTGCATCTCAGGGGAAGAGTGGGAAGTTGTGGGAAGGAAGGGACATACATGATTTTCATCACATTTCGCACCCCAAGACCAGGCATGGTTGAGGGATAGTTCTAATCCCTGGCTCTAATTAAATTACAATAACTTTGAGTTGTTTTGATTTCCTGAGCAATGCAGTGGAACATAAGGGGTTCTCAGAGTGCCCTGTGCTACCTGACAAAACAAAACAGTTTTAGGCCTTCTGGTGATTTCTTGAGGCAGAAAAAACAGAAAAAATCTTTTGAGCCCCAAGGACACACTGTTCTCTACATGTTCAGGGAAGGAAGGTATAGGCATTCTCTGGACCTTTCTCTTCTGCAGATTTAGTGTCCTTAATCTCAGATTACTCAGTTTTTGCACCATTTTGTATCTCAGACACTGGAATGCAACATAAGCCTCATGGCAGTATGTTACCTTTAATTAAATATAATGGAACAAAATGTTATTAATGAGAAGCAGACATGCGAGGTTTTGTTTAAACACATGTCCAGTTGCTCACTGAAAGAGATATGAAATTGCAGCTATATTTCATTTAATTTATTAGATCTGTCAGGGTAAAAATAACGTTTAAGATAAGATAATGGCACTATAAATTTTGCTTCTTCATTTAAAAAATGATTTATGATTATTTTATTTGCCCAAACAGTATCTATTACAAGTCAAGATTCTCATTCTTCAGTATTTCTACAAATTCTAAATTTAGACATAACTTTTAGACATTGAACACTGCAATTGGCATATAAAGTAATTCCTCTTTTTGTAGCTGTCTTGTCTCAAGTACAGTTGTTGATAGAAAATGTTAGATTTTCTTTAGTCACAGCTTAACAGAATGTATCTTAGTTATTTGAACTAGCCCAAAAACCTGCACTTGTGAACCTAACCCACAGGAAGTGGAAGTCAGTTTTTCTATTTAATTCTCTGACACTGGAGTGCATGAGGTCCTTTCTAATTATGTCAACTACAGGGGATGTTGATTGGGTGATACTCTGCTCTCATTGTCCAAAAGGACTTTGGGCATCAAGTGTTCCCATGTAAAAATCAGATACTGCACAAGTTGAACACCTCTAGGATCCTGCTGTCTCTGTTGGGATCACCAACAGAGGAAATAATTTCCCTCAATTAAGATGCAAAAACTGCTCATAAGGTCACCTTGTCATTGTAATGAGATTTGTGATTGCTCTGTAGAAGAATATAATGGAACTCCATCAGGTATCAGTGTGACTGGACTGATTTAAAATATAGGATAAAGTGATATTGGAAAGACTTGTATACAAAGTGAAATCAAATGGCCAAAGAGGAATATATGTCCTGTATCCCTGAGCGATTTAGTTTTTTATGCTCTGTGGAAACAGCAGGGTTGTCTTCTATAGAAGGAAAGTGAAATTAAAATTTTGCTGTGTATTAGAATAGAACAGTGCCAATGTAAAATTTTAATCTAAGAATTTCAAAACCTAGCAAAGCACATAGGTTCTTTCTTACTGCTAAGGATTGTTTTAGTAAAGAGTTGTCAATGTACTTTTTCCATTTAATAATGTGAGAAACACACTGTACATTTAGTTACATTTCATCATATTTGCTCTTCATTCAAAACACGGGGGCAGAATTTCATGCAAATTTTTGACAAATAAGAACTTTGTGGTCTTGACAACAAAGCAGCTTCGAGTTTTTAGTGCTGTTTATTACTTTAGACTGAACATTATTGTGTGAATTATTGTGAAGCTTTTGTAAAAAATAAAGGCAAGACATTACTACCACTCCCTGGAGTAAATTCAATTACAAAATTCCTGGAATATAAATTAAGAAAACAAAATCTTCATTTTAATTTAATCTTCTCTTTTAGGCTGTAAAAAAATCTAACAAGAAACTTCAGTCTTGGCCCCAGTTTGTATTTGTGCTTAGAACCAAGACATGTATTTGGGAGCACTCATAAATCTGTCAAACCTGCACAGCAGAGCAACACACATTGTTGTTGCCTTGGACTTTTGGCAGCATCGAGGAAAGAGAGGGAATCAAAATGTGTTTGTTTTGTCTTGCTGTGTTGTTTTCCCTCCCAACAGATTCTAATTGCTAATATGCCAGGGAACTGAAGTAATTTTATTATTCATGATTGTTGATTCCTGGCCTATGAAATGTTTAAAGCTTTTATACACAGTTAATGGTTCTAAACTCTCTGTTTTTAAAGATCAAAGAAAAAAATCTTTCTTAAATGGCATTAGGGTGTGACTTTTCTCTAGAACTGATAAAAGAGGAATTGTCCTTTAAAATATCACTCTCTCCTCATCCTCTCCTCTTCTAAATAAAATGTTGGTGTTTAAATCCAGGCCTCTTGGCAAAGGCCTCAAAACTGTAACTTTTTACATCTTTTGTATCTGTTTTCAATTATACTTTTGTCAAGAACTGCCTCATTGTCTTGACCCTGTACCAACAGGAGTTTCACCATTTTACTTCAGCGAGAACTAAGGCTCAGGAGAAAGTGGGAGACAGAGATCCTTGCCTGGTGCTGAAACCAGTTGAGTTATTTCATAGTTATTACAATCTGTCAAGCTGCTATGGCTTACAGGCCATAGTGTTTTTATGTAAAATACTAAATGTACACATACAGCAGCCTCTGGAGTCAGCAAGAGGCAGTGTTACACAGCAGAGTGGATTTCTGGATGGCATGACTGCAAGACAGAACTGACATTGTGTCAAATTCATTGTGTATGTGGAAATTAAATAAGACTTTGAAGTTCATCCTGTTTTTGAGCTATCTTGAAACCATCATGGTTTCCCTTGTTCTTGCTAAGACTAAAATATTTTCAAAAACTGGCGGTATGGATTCTTTCCAGATGTTACAGAAACTGCTTGAAGTTAAAGGGAGCTAAGTAGCAAGTGATGATTTTGGCTTATTATTTTAATTAAGTCAAAATGACAGAGACTTACCAGTTCCTGGTAATTCGATGGCAAATCATAAGTGTATGAATAAGGAAACAGCAGCAGCTGGGAATAGGAGTGAATTGTCAAGTATGCCTTGATTGTAGAAAGATGTTCACGAATAAAATCAGCCAAAGCCTTGGTCTCCTTTTCAGACTCAGGTGCAGAGCCACAGTAAGTGGAAGAACAGGGGGATTTTGAGGCCCCAATAGCTGAGAAGAAAGGTGAATTTAATGAGTACTTAATGAAGAAGTAGACTGTGAGGAGAGTCATGTTACACCACTTTTGTAGGTAAGCCTTGGAAGTCCTGCTAACACATATGCCATATCTGAGGAAGGAATATTTTATGGCATAGTTAAGACACTGGGAAATGTCCCATAGCAATGAATAAATTCAGCCTTTACAGTGTGCATGGCTGGAAGAACATGAATATGGATGTAAAGCCCTATATGATGGGAATGTTTTGTGATATTGATTTGCTTCAGTACTTAACAGTCCTTTCCTTGCATATCTTCTCCATTTCTAAGGCACTTCCACAGAACAGAGAAGTGGAAACCACTCAAAAGAGACCTCTTTTCATGAAAGCAGGCTCCTTTGATTTCTGTTCTGAAATTATGGCTGTGTGTCTGTATGTATACATGTGTGTAAATATACATGTCTATATATGCACAGATGTGTGCAGATATGTTCATAAAAGTAGCCATACTGATGATGCTAGTAGCTAAAGTTCAGCTTTTTTCCCAAAACTGCTCTAAAAATTAAACAATGTTTTACTCAAGCTGAAGCTGAACCATCAAGTAGGGGAAATCCAGAATTAAGTATATTGGCTATTGCACTTGTGTGTAATTACTTGCAACTCTTGTTAGGAGACACTTACTGCACCAGCCAGCATCAAAATTCCTGTTGGGATCTGCCCCAATGCAAGAGCTCCCAGCATTTTTGGAGCGTGTCTTTCTCCACATGCGGTCCTGTGACAGAATCACGGGTGAAAACTAAGAGTAAGTTCTGACAGTTGGCTATTCCAACAATAGGAAAGAAGAATGTACTTACATTTGTCCAAGTGTAAACATAACCATCAATGTTAACAACAGGCAGAACATAGAAGTCCAGCTTGTCGAGAAGTGTGGTCATGACAGTGTCTTTTCCATAGGTCTGCACAGCCTACTTGGAAAAAAGTAGAAAAAGTTGATGATACCTTCACAGATGTGTATCTCCTGTGTATGTAAAGGCCTGGGTTTGGGTCAGGAGTTCATTAATGTGGTAGAAAAAGTCATCCAGGTCACTCCAGCACACGAGATGGCACCCCTGTGTTATTACATGTGCTTAGATTTGCACTGACTCAAACCACACTGCTGTTAGAAAACCATCTTACACTGCTAGATAAATTACAACATGAAGGAAAGTTGATTTTGAACATGATAATAAATCACTGGAAAGAGATCTCCATCTATCTATCTTGATTACAGGCAGAACAATATTGCTGTCCATATATGTTCCTACATCCTAACACTTTAAAGGTTTGACTTTAATTTATGTGAGAATGAGAAATCATTATTTCCATTTTTTGTATCAGTTGTGCAGAAATTTCATCAACAACCAGAATCATAGAGAATATTTATAAGTAGCATCCTAACACATTTCCAGTCATAATTCTGTGGATGCATTTATTCATAGGGAGACAGATTTTTCCCTGCACTTTTCCAGACACAGATATTGAATAACAAACAGGAACCCCTCCAATATCCTCTATATCCTGATTGTTCATGGTCTGGCACTTCCTATGTGTGTTCACAGATGCATATCAGTTTTGGGAGACCATACAATGATCATGGAAATTTGCTCTAAGTGTGTTGCACCCATGTTTTGTTTACACAGCCATAAAGGGCAACACAGGGGGCAATGCAATGGAAAAAGGCTTTTTTTGTCCTGTAACTGACAAGTAGGAGGGTGGGGTATAAAATCTAGGAAAGCAGTTTCAGATCACTTGAAATTATTTTTCCTGGGTTTTATTTTATAAAAAATTTTATAAGCTTGTTTTGTTTTTTTATTGTTGTTGTCTTGCTGGGTTTATTTTTTGAGATACTTATACCAATCCACCTTGCTCATGTTTTTCTCTGTTTTTTAAACTTTTTTGTCTGGAAGCAATCCCAAGAGAAATTCTGATGATGCTCAGAGCCTGTGCTTTTAAAGCACTTCTGCCTATGGACCCACTGAGCAGAGGCACTGCTTGTGTCAGGTACACCCATGAATTAAGTGACCAGAGAGTGAAAATGACAGCTGCAGTGACGTGAATTGCTGAGAGAAAAATGGTACCACATACTGTCTGCAGCCTTATTAGGCACTAATGAAATCATATTCCCATTGACTCTCCAGAAATGTCACTTCCAATTTCCACTTCTCCCTACACAAAACCGCATGCCTGTCTGATAAGACT
Organism: Anthoscopus minutus; assembly: GCA_013399455.1. Taxonomy (NCBI): domain Eukaryota; kingdom Metazoa; phylum Chordata; class Aves; order Passeriformes; family Paridae; genus Anthoscopus; species Anthoscopus minutus. The sequence goes on along the minus strand of VWYI01023796.1, from coordinate 303,270 downwards.
GAGATTATACTTGCCACCAAGGCCTCTGCCAGCATGGCTGGCTCATGTAGGTGGGCTTTCCTTTTCTTGGGTTCTAAATTCCAGCTGCTGCTTCTGGTGTGGTTTTATTTATCTGGTTGGTTGGTTTTGTTGGTGTTTTTTTTAAATCTTCCAACAGAATTTATTACAAAATTTGAGATATAGTCAGTAAGTTGCTTTTCTAAATTGATTGATCTCCCCCATCTGAGGAGTAATATACCTGTCTCTGTGAAGACTGTGCAGCATTTGATAACCTCCACCTGCTTTATATTGGTGATGAGAAAGAAAATTTAAAGGACATAACATTGTCTAATTCAAGACCTAAAGTATCTCAGACTGAAGCTGATTTCACCTGTACAGCTCTTCCTTGAATATGGTTTCATATTTTAGCACATTTCTGTACAGCCTGAGGTGGCAGCTCAAAGGGATGTATGTGCATTTCCCTCTTTCTGAGTGGAGCTTAGGGAGCTTCATTTATTGTCTTCCTTTCCTGGGTACATTTCCTCAGTGCTGAGCTGAGGGTGGGTTTCCATCCTCTCTGTTGCCTTACTGAAGAAATCTGGTTGCAAGGAATCCACCACCTGGCCCTGTAGTGAGTCAGCTGTTTTGAAGTGCATTCAGGTGCCTTCTGATGTACCCTTGGATTTTCTTTTCCTTATGTCTGTGTACAGAGCATGGCTGTGTTTATAGTGTTGCTACAGCTATTTGCTTTTCTCTCACCTTTCTCTGACTAGAGATGCAAAAAAATTTTACAAACTGAGCAAGTATTGTAGTTGTCAGTACCTCTTAGACATGCTTCAGGTTGTCTTAAGCTGCTGAAAGATTACAGGTCCAAGCACAGAGATCTGGTTTAAGTAGTTACACCTTAACCCTCTGGGGTGAGAAGAAGGCATGAGCAGACACATATTTAGAGGAGAAAAGGCGGTGGCCTGAGCTTTTGCTGCTCATTTAAGGTTTCCTTAAACATAGTTGCGTTTTGTAAAATATTTTTTCATTGTTAAGCTTACTGACCTCTTTCACAAACCACTGGCAGAAAGCAGGGCCGATCCACTCTCTTGCATGGAAACCACAATCCATAAAGATGGCCTTCTTATTTGGACCGCTTTTTCCCATCTAGGAAAAAAAATCCAAAACAAAAACAACACCCCAGGGCTTGAACACAACTAATTGTATGCAGAACAAGTCAGTCAGCTTGCTGACCTAAAAAGTCAAACTTTGTAAAATACAGCATTCCTTGTTTAAATGGAAATCTATGGAGTGTTCCCAACTATAGCTGACCATGGTGTTCAAGCTAAAAAGATACTCTTAATAATTTCATTTTTATTAATGTAGATAAGCTTCCCCAATTACTTGATTACTCTGCACTATTGATTTATTTCCTGTAGTGTCTCTAAAACTTTATCTTGTATGTTTGAATGATATATTATTGTAAATATTTGTGCATTTTGGGGTAAGTACTCCTTATTCTTTTACCTTTATTTAAGTTATTGTCTTATTACTTCATAAGAGTTATGAAAAAAAAATTCTGTTGTTTAAACCTAGTTGACAACTAAGCACAATGCTGTAGCTCACTCAGAGCAAACTTGTAAGCTGAGATAAGCATAATTTAATGAATAATAATAATAGTAATAGTAATGATAATGATGAAAAGGAAAAAAGCAAAAACAAAGAAACCCCAAGAAAGACAAGTGATGCCAATGAAAGCTATTGCCCAGCCAGTCCCTATGCAGTGGCCCTGACCCACGTCCCCCTCCCTAGTTTATCACTAAGCATGAGCTGTGTGGTTTGGGATATCCCCTGGGTCAGTTGGGGTCAGCGGTCCCAGCTGTGTCCCTTCCCAGGTGCCATTGCCCTGGCTGTGGTGTGAGAAGCAGAAAAGGCCTTGGCTCTGTCTAATCACTGCCCAGCAGTAACTAAAACATCTCTGAACTCTCAACACTGTTTCCAAATCAGCATGAATTCAAAACAGCCCCTGTTTCAGTAGCCCAGCTACTGAAAACAAAATTAACTCAACCCCATTCAAAACCAGCTCAAAATTATATATGGTGAAGAGAGAAATTAGTTTCCTCTTGGCAGACACCGACATTTATAGATGCTTTTAGAGCAAATGGGTTTACAAACAACAGATGGAGAGAACAGAAAGGTGGATGATCATTCAAATAGCTCTCAGTAGTGTGACTGCATTTATGTCTGAACTTCTAATAATTCATTATGCCCCTTTAAAAAAATATAAAATTAAAAAAGATTATAGTAGTAGTAAACAAAATATATTAGATTTTCTGCAAAATGTCTATTACTTTAGACATTTTGTTAGCATCATTGGTGTTTTACTAGACATCATAATCTTGCAGAGGTTAACAAGGTAAGGGTCTGGCATGAAGAAACTGAAGCACTTACTTTGAGAAGGTACATTGGCCGTCCTTCATATGTTTTCCCAATTACACTACGGGAGACAAGGTCTGGGTTCTGAGCAGCAATATCAGCAGTCCAAGCAGCTATCTGTTTAATAAAGAAGTTAAATCTATTGATGTGTCTGTTTTTCAGGTCCAGACTGATTAATTTGCAGACTTCAAGCCAGAACAGTCTTTCTGAGCATTTAATGTGGCCTAATATGTAACACAATTTGTAGATTTCCAAGGAGCCACTGCAAAGATGTGAAGAGTAACATGGTCATGATTACATGTCAGGAAAAAAGAGCATGGCTAGGGAAAAAGGATGAAGTGGTCTTATGGTAGGACATGAAAAGCTAGAACTGAGGCAGGGAATGGAATTGAGTTGCTTAGCTTAGGAGATGGGAGAAGTAGTGGAAAGGAAAGAAGAAATCAATAAGTGAAGCATCTGGTCATTGGATTTCTGCTAGAGGTTCTTTGCAGCACTGGGAGCAGAAGTAGAGGAAATAAGTGTAGGTTACACAAACTAGCTCAGTAATAAAGAGGAAGGAGAGTTTGGAGGCATGATCATATCAATGGATGGAGCAGAAGAGGAAAAGGGAAGAAGGCTGGAAGCACTCTGACTACAAAGCTAGGGTACCTAGCTGATAATGTGGTAAATTCTAGACTTTACCGTGTCCCAGTTGTTGTACTTCTCATAGCTGTGGCTGGCAGTACGAGCTTTGCTGTCAAACTGGGCATCCAGTGCAGCCTGCAGGTTGTCAATCAGAACTCTGCAAGAAGGCACCATGAAAAGTGTGAAGAGAAACATACAGCAATCCAGCAGGAGAGTAAGGCATTTCAAGGTCTGCCAGCATTTGGGCTGCATAGATTGTGAAAGGAAAGGTGGGCAGGTTGAAAATAAGTTCTATTAGTTTCAAGTTTGAACCTACATCCTGTCTCAGCCTTGCCATCAGAAGAACCAGGGAGCAATAGGCTCCTGCCAATTTGCACCTGCCTCACTCCCATACTAACAAACCTCCAGGGTGGCAACAGTTTGGTTTCAGAAAAACGGTAATGCTGAGACAGAGTGAGCCTAAAAATGAGCTCTAGGCTGATCTTGTTGCCAGTTGCTTCTGCCTCAATAGGAAAAGAGCCTCCCTGAACTTTTGGCACCGGAGGAGTTAGGCTGCAGCAACGTTTCAAAACCAGGCAGCAACCCAGAGATGTTTGCCTGATGAAATTCCCTGTCAAACCAAGCTTCCAAAGGTTAGGTGTGGTTTGACAGCTCTATTGAAGGTGGTATTATCCATCCTCCAAGCTACTTTATTGCATGTAAAGTGAGCTATTAAATAGAACACAGTTGCAAAAACCCCCTCAACGTCCTGTCTGGATTGGTTGGATCTCTCCTGTTCATTTTTCTCTGGGGCTGACACAAAGCTACAACTTATCACTGAGCATGCTCTTGAGGACCATTTGCTTATATTTCAACCTTGGCTATCAAAAGATGGAAGTCCTCTTGTTTTTCCAGTGCCTGTCTTAAAACTCTTACAAATCTTATTCCTCCAGGATATGTCCTTGATCATTTGTGATTTGGATAGAGGAACAGGGGGCCAGTTTGTGAGGCACCAGCAGCCTTCAGTACAAACATTGCAAGTGACATGATGTCATGGCACTGCAGCTGCACTTCAAAAGAATTGTAACAGCTTGGGCTGTCACAAGGACGATCCACTCCAGTTTGTCAGGGACAGCTGCTAGACATTCTGGCCTTTTGTTGCAATCAAAAGATTTGTGCATGGACCTGAGGGAGTTCATGAATATTATAGGAAGTCTAACACAGAGTATCTCCTTTGCTAAAGAGGAAATTCCACTGAAATGGGATTCCTGTGCTGTATGTGCACTGTGGGATTATTGAAAGCCATTTATTCTAGAGTGGTTTTAGATTCTGTTCCTGCAGAGGCATTCAAATCAGACATGACCAACATGAGGCCAGTAAATTTAGAGATGGATTAACTTTGGATTTAGCAGATCATCAAAGTTATCTTGAGAACTGTGTGATATCCAATGAAGGAGTTTGGTCTAGTAGCAACAACAGAGGGGCTGAGACAGAAACTCTGCACTCAGACAAATGAAATAAAAAAACTTGATCAAATACTACTGACTGTACTCAGTGTCTGAGTATATGATGTTGACAGACTATACTTTGTACATCAAAGAAGCCTGATAATGAAGATGGCAGAGCCATTTTGCAATGCTTAAGTGAAGTGAAAGGAGAAATGAAGGCAGACAACCCCACTCCACCCCAGCTCAAAGTCAATTTCTCATCCTCAGTTAATGCTTACACAGTGATTGGAAGATATGAAGTAAAGAACAGGATCAGGCAACTCCTCATTTTCCTTATTCTTCCATCATTGCTATTCACTACAGTGCTTCTGTTCTCAATGAAGTGTAATGTGGCAGTGGGCTCTGTTTTCTCCACTGGTGCTGCAGTCATATTCGGTCCAACTCTCTCTTTGGAGACACCCTTGCCATGGATCTGCTGTGTGACTTCAGCCAGGCAAGGCTGTCCTGGGACTCTTTTCCACACTTCCTTGGCCCTTCACCTGGCAGCTGTCTTCTGCCTGTCACCTGCTGAGGTTTTTTGGCCCTCTAGCCCTTGTTCTGCAACTCAGCAGAGGAACTGCTCATGGTAGCCCTTGGGGCTCACCATTTTATTTTCTGGCTTCAGTTCCCTGTCCATTTCCCTCATCTGGTGTATTTTCTGGCTCTTTCTAGACCTTTGCTGCATTTTTTCTGTAGTAGGAAATATTTCTATCCCCCTCCGTACTCCAGCCTTGTGTATTGCAGTGAGCTTTCACCTCAGGGAAATTTCTGGTATTGCATCTCTGCTTCCTGTCTCTTGCCTCTAGCAACATTTCATCTCACCCCTCCAATGCGGAGTAGTTACAGTCCATTTGAACTGTCACAGGAAAGTTGAACCCAGTAGAGGCATCCACAGGAGGGATGAAGTTTGTGACAGGAAAATCAGTTTACCAATATGAAAACTCAAACACATCCTCCATGGTATTTAGTCCCCTTCTATTCAAAGTACAGTAGTGAGAAAAATCTTACTGATATTCCATTCCACTTTCTTTCAAAAGATCTTCAACCTCAAAAGACTTCTCAGCTTCAACTCGGAAATCAACTTGCATTTTTGGCCTTACCAATGTGACAGAGTCTGGCTGCCAAAAGTCAACCTGAAAGAAAGCCAAATGAATACATAAACAAATAAATACATACAAGTGGCTGTGATTTTTAGATTGCTGTTTGTGGGCTGGTGAGGTTGGGATAAATATACTGAATTGCATGCCTATCCTGTTACACTGATTCAGCATTGCTTCCCACAAGTACCAGCCTAAATTTTAACTAGAAATTGATTGAGATTTTCTTAGGCCCAGCATTTTATATGGCAGAATTCTGGAGATGACAGTGACAATTTCACAAATGTCAAGAATTCTCCAGCATCTGCCTTCATATAGAATTGTGAATATTATATTTACAACTTCTTTTGTTTTTCAGCTTATTTATTTTTTTTCCTCAGATTTTTGCCTACAAATGTTAGAGAAATAAAGTCAATATCGGGGTGAACTGTATGAATACTTTACATGAATCAGCTGAAAAAGACTGTTATCTGTATGAGTACTTTTAAAAGAGATCACTAAAGGTGATACGAGGAACCTGTACCTTTGAAGATGTTTCATTGCAAGTGGACAAACAACAGTGTTATTACTACTTCACTTAGTTTAGCTGAAGTAAGCATCCAAGTCTCTGGATTTAGTACCCTCCCAATTGGGCACTAAATTGATTGAAGGCCAATGGAAACAAAGCTGATTTTCCAGGCTTATGCCTTTTCACACTTTCATCTCATCAAGGTAAAAGAAATTTGGGCTGGTTATTCATGAATTATGTGTCATCAAGTGGGGTGATTGTTCCAGAATATACATCAGTCCTGACTGACTGCTTTGTATAACAATGATATTTCAGGGATCTTTTCTTAAAAGAAAACAAACAATCCTTTGATACTTCACACTTAAAAGCAAGCATATTATACATTAATTTCCTTAATATTGGCAGCATCATTCCAATAGTATGTTCTTCTACAGAAAACTGTTCCAGCATGCTGTAGTAGCCTGGTGATGATAGGTCTCCACATCTGCACTTCATTAAAAACACCATCTTTTCATCCTACAGCTAATGGTGTCTTTTTCACCAACAGCTATTTTACAACATCAAAGCTGAACAGAAATATTGAAAACACATTTGCTGTCTTTATTGATTTTCATCGTGTCATTGTGTCATCATATATCTACATCAAGGTCAGTGAGAAACATGCAGCTTAGAGAGAAAGGAAGCTTTAAAAGAAAGTCAGAGAAGAAAATATGACATGAGAGACTAGAGGCCAAAGGAAAATTCATTTTGCTGGGAGTATAAATTTTTAGATTATTTACATGAGGAAAATGTTTTGCCTGTAATGGTAAAAGTTCTGGTGGCTGGAATTTCCATGATTTATCTAACACATTCTTGAAAGCACCCCACGCTGAATACAGCATTTAAGATTTATTTATTCTATTAATAAATTCTAATGGGCACTTTGACATTCAGACTGGGTAACCCAGACTTTCTTGGAAGGTATTTGAATGTTTTGTATAGTTCTAGTTTTATTAATTTGTCCTATTCCCTCCGAAGAGACAATACAGCTGACTTGAATGAAATCAAGATTAATTCTTTAATTCAGTAGCACAATTTAAAAAAATAAAATCTGTTATTTAAGCAAAAGGAGAAATACTTCTTTCAAGTACAAGATAACCACTTCCCCAAGTCCTTTACCTCCATGATGCTGGCAAGGAAATTGAGGATTTCCACCTGCTCAACATTCTGTGGAATCACACGAAATACCTTCTGTCTGTAAGGGGAGAAAAAGATTCGTTTTGAAACAGTTGAAAGCCTTTTGATCATGCAGGAGAAATCACAAAAGTAAAACTTGATGTCTGTTCTTACCCATCAAAGGAAAGATCCTGCAGGTGAGCAGAAACAGATGCAGCACCTATGAGAACCAAGAGTGCCCACATTTTTTTAAACAGGTTTTCTGTTTCTTTTCTGCTGCTTTTATAACTTGTTTTGTCCTGGTTTTTATCAATATACACCAGAACAACCCACTGATCAACTGAGTTTATTCCCTTGGCCTTGTTTTATTTGCATACTATGTATAGTGCATGTTTTCCTTTACACCTGTGAAAACAGCTGAAAGTCTCACAGAACACTGGCTGAAGAATCTTGCTATTTGAGCTGGATAAACTCTTGATATGAGAAAGTGAATTTAATTTACTTTGTTATTTTCTGTTTCATGTGAATTTAGATGTTTTTTTAATAAGCTGGTTGTTGAATTTATAAACTTTATAATATTTTATTGTTACTTTGTGTAATGGTAGATGTCCATCAGATGTTGTTGGTCTTAATCACAATGTTCCTCTTCCTGAATAATATAGGTTTTACTTTGACATAATATTGTCAAAGAAGAATCTACCAGTTGGGATACATCAATTAGCTTTTATTTTTCCTAACAGAAAAGGAAAGTACTGAACTGGTTCTTTGCTCACTTCACTGAAATTTAAGTTGTGCATCTGCGGAACTTGAAGCACAGAAATTTCTAGCAGCAGTAGGGTTGTACTTATACTCCATGTGGTACTGCTGCTGATTCTTGCACATTCTCTGATTTCACTGTGTGTGGATCAGAGGAAAATATCTTAGAGGTAAATATCTTATCTTACAGGTTAGAGCAATACTGTGGAATTTACTAAGATCAAATGTAGTCATTCAAAAGCATTTTTATCTTTAACTTTCATGTTGTGCCTACTCTGAAGAACAGTGGTGTGTTTGCAACAGTGCACTTGCATCTGTTTAGTTTTCATTAATGAGTACTTGGCATTGAATGCAATGTTAATTGTTGATGTTGTGTCCTGATGTGGCTGATGTTTTTGACAGGGAGCCTGAATGAGACAGTGTGCAAATAAATAAATAAATAAAAAGTAGAATTTACGAGCTCAGGTCTCCTGTTATATCTAAGTAACCAGGCAAATTAAAGGAATTCAGACACAGATAATATCTACATATTTTTGTATTTCATAATATGTGAAAATTTATTAGAAAAATAATATCATTCACCTCAGATTAAAAGGTGCAGTTACAAGGTACAGAAATTTTAATTGTCACTGAGCTTTTTAAAATGAATGTGGCATCCAACTTGACACCTAATTTTTTATGAGGTTCTCTGCAGTCAGCTCACTAAAACAGCCTTAGATATAGAATATCTGGAAATATATTTTTAAATCAATGTACAGTTCATGCTTATCAATATGACTCATAATTAATGCTTCCCTAAAGGAGAGTCAAAAAGTCTGCTGGGCCTACTTATAGAAAATTGTCTTTGCCAAAACACAGGATTTCAACTTAGGTTGCAATTAATGGCCTAATTTGTAGCACTCTTGTCCAGTAATAATCTTACTGAGAGACAAGCCTCTGAAGACAGATTACATCAGGTGCTGCTCTGACAGTGTCAAAATAATATTGCAAAGTCTTCAGAAGTTTTAATTTTATGATGATGAGATAATCACTATAGATATAGGTATCTATACCTATAAAGGTAAAAGGGTCTGATCCCATAAAGACAATTGCAAACACAATAACGTGGAGATGATCAAGCACAGATCTTGCAATGAATAAATGATCACAAGAAGTAAAACAATTGGCAGATGTCATCATTCCCTGTTGAGAAGCATTTTGGAAATGGAAATTGCCAGATTTCAAAGTCTGAGTTTACATTTAATAAACTGCTTCCTTATCCATGCAGTTGGAGATTATGGTGTTTTTTTGGCTTTCTGTTTGGGGTTTTTTCTCCAAACAATCAGTGATGCAGCATCAACTACTGAGTTGGCATCACTGAATACTAGAATTTGTAATGGCAATTTTTGCAGTTTCCATCCCAGACTGTATCAGAAACAAACACTGACCTGGAATCCTTCTTAAGTGATTTATTTTGCATCTCAGAATGGGTATTTGTCCATTTATTTCATAAACTATCCCTAAATATTGTCTTATTCTTCCAACTGTATGGCATAGATGTTTAATACTTGTATGATAAAGGGGCAGCATAAGGATAAATAAAATAGCAAATCAGATTTGGTTTAGCCATCTGTTCTTTTTCACATCTGATTACAAGCCAACACCATCAGCTGGCCACGGCTGAGTAAACCTTGGCCTATCACAGAGAGCAGAGAATTACCTACATCTCTGAATAGATTCAGAAGGAAAAATTTTTTTTTGTAATCAACAAAGTAACAAAATCCAAAAGGAGAATGTGCGGTAATTTCCTTCAGGACATGCATTTTGTCTTAACATAACAGAAGTTAAAGACAGTGTCAGCAATTGCAATTTTTTTGTAGTTGTTTGCTTTTTAGATTATTAAAAATACAGCCTCCTATGATGCTGTCACTCACAGAGAATATTCCCTGTAAATAACTGGCTACATTCCAGCTGAAATTCATCTTTGTAGTAATTTCTTATTTCAGTTTTTGGAATAGAATTACTCTGGTACTCCACTTTGAAAAGCATACAAAGGCTAACCACAGATTGATAAAAGGAGATAGCATCCTTTATCCTATGAAGCCTTTTATCCCATTTGTTATCAAACTGAGTCCAATAGTTTGAGGATAAATAAAGTCTGTTTTTATAGGAGTTTCAGTAATTAGAGATTTCCTGAATCTGATAGTTTGTTGATCTACATTTTTAAAAAGTCCAGCATCTTTTAGTCACAAAATATTGCAATAGCTTACAATCCCTGATTAACAAATTTATCTTCTTAATATTGTTTAATATTTATTATGTTCCAAAAGATCAGCAATGTGCAAATCTTAACACTGCTTAAGTAGGTTGTGTAGCAAAGTTCTAGCATGTGCTCTAGACCAGGCACATATATTTGATGTATGGGCACCCCCTTATGATCATTTATTTGTCAAGGTAATGTATTCTAACCTTAGTTTTGAAGAGTAAGACTATTGAATATATTCTGGAGACCTTTGAGACTACTTTGAAGAGGCCAGGATCAGCAGAATCTGCTATCCAGCATATGATTCAAGTTTTCTTGGTACTTCCTCTCTATTTATATATTATTAATATTGCATCTTTTAATTCATCAAAGGCTTTTTCAACTTTAGGGCCCTGGGACATGCTTATATCCAACTGTTTTTGTAGCTATGTGTAGGTATCTTATTCTTAAATTTTTGTTCACATTTGCAGATGCTACTTAATAGGTGACAAGGTCAAGGATAAGAAGATAAAAGAATAGATGTGATAAGATCAAGGGTATGGAGCAAAAAAAGAGAGAATTCTCATGACTTTGGGATGTGTTTGAACTTTTGTTATTGACTCATGATGTGAGAAACAGCAGAACTTGTAAATTGTTCTTTTGTAGAGTCAGTGGATTCTTGCCAATACAGCTCCTGTGAAATAAGTCTCATAGCACAGCTTGCTTTGGATTTAGAAAGTATTTTGTTATCCTAGATAGAAGTTGAATATATAATATGCATTCAAATTAATTTTTTTTGAGAAAATGGGGGAAATATACTACAATAGAAGCAGTGAATAAAGGTATTTGCAGTACTTGAATTCCCAGAGAGCAGTGAGAAGCTGTTCAGTGCCAAACAGAAAAAAGATGTTTAATGAAGCAATGAGAAAGACTGACCTCACACCCATTGGCTATGGACATCTGCTTAATTAGCTGGTCCTTGGGCTGAGCTTTCTGTCACATACAACACTGTGGCCAGTTCTCATACTCGAGCCTATGCCATGATTTCTGTGAGGTGGGCAGGGTCATGGCAGGACACAGTGACAGCTCAAAGGCACACACAAAAGCATAAGGTTCTTCCCCTTACAAATGTAAGGCACAGAGATCAGCATGTGGTGTGAAGTGAGATTTTAACTACAGCAAAATATTCCTACTCCAGAAAAGTACAGGAGTACATAGACACTCAGTGCTCTTACTAACAGAAGCCAATTTCAGCTCCCATCTTTGTGCAGGTTCTATCTGATGAGTCTAGGAGTTTCTCTTCTGGGGTGGATCAGTACATCATTCACACCTACAAATTTCTCCAACAACACCAGAACCAGATGCTGCTGAGATGGTGCTAGAATTATTCTGTATCAAGACACAGGAGTGTCTGCCCACAGCTGAAGCCTCTCCAGGGTGTGTAATTCAGATTGTTAGCATGTTGTCTTCCTCAGTATTCCCCTAACTCCCATCTTGAGCTCTGTAGGGGCTGAAGGTAAATCAGACTGTCAGTGTGCACTCATCCAGCTCCAGTTTTAACAGCAGGATTTAAACAGAAGTTCCATTGTGTTGATAATAGTTTGTTTTATTCCTTCTCTGTATTTTTGAGTTGTACCCTGCCCATGTTATTGGTTTCCCCCTTAGCTGTACCTCTCCATTCAGTTTCAATCTACCCTGACACCTGCCCCTTACACCTGACCATTCCCTGCTCCTCCTCCCCTCAGTTGCTGATCCTCTCCCTTGCGCCAACCCCTTATTCCAGTGCTTTCCCTATCAGTCACTGTAAACCCTGCCCCTTGTTCTGGACCCTTCCCTGTCAATCGCCTAGTCCTTGATGCCCCATTGGCCCATTCTCCTCCCCATGTCTTCTCCATTGATTTACGCTTTATATAACCCTGCCTGTTACTCCTTCCCTGTATTTCCCTGATTGGTTGTGGGATTGTAACCTCTCCTTGATCCCTCCCAGTAAAAGATCCCCTGCAAACCCCTGTTCTTTGCTCCCGTTTTGTGCTCTTTATTAACTGTTTTGTGAGATTCCTTTGCAACGAGTCTCCTCCTCCTCCTCGCCTCCAGTCTCTGTGCTGACACCAGAAGGTGCCGTAGAGCACCCGCCCTGCTCCCGAGCTGTGTCCCACTCCCAGCGCGCTGCTGTGGGATGGAGCTAGGCGGCTCCGGCGCTGCGTCAGACAGACAGACAGACAGACAGACAGATAGATCTCCATTTCATTCCACTAAATATGATCCTGATGGCGATGCTGTCTTGGTGTCAGCTGAGCACAGCTGGATCACCTTGAGTGGGAGCAAAGGCAGATCACAGTTAACAGAAGAGGAGTGGGAGCAAAGGCAGATCACAGTTAACAGAAGAGGAGTGGGAGCAAAGGCAGATCACAGTTAACAGAAGAGGAGTGGGAGCAAAGGCAGATCACAGTTAACAGAAGAGGAGTGGGAGCAAAGGCAGATCACAATTAACAGAAGAGGAGTGGGAGCAAAGGCAGATCACAGTTAACAGAAGAGGCCAGGTTGCATAAATAAAAGGTCAGCAGGTTCAAAGAAGAGAGTGGACTGAGCAGCTTGATTCCACCCTTAGGCCTAACTGAAATTTTTTTTTACAGATTAGTGTTCTGTTTTGCTTTTTGTATGTGATGACCTTCATGGGGGATGTAAATCATGAACATTTTTCTCCTGTGTAGCTTGCGTTTCATCTGCAGGCTTGATAAATCTGAAGCCTAGTGCTTAGGCAGTTACCTTCAGCTCTGGATGATTGTGAAATCCGGTGCCCTTTGCTGAGATAGAGATTATATCAACCGGTGTTATACCTGGGCAGAGGTCAGGAAGTCCTACCATTTCAGAAAAACAGATTTAGAAATAAGAGTTTAGAAATTTAGGAAATTAGAAAGAAAGAATTTAGAAAAACTATTTAGAAATTAATAAAGTTTTGTGTTCTCATCTACTGAAATAAACCAAATTCACAAGCTGCAGATGAAAGTAGGACTCTACTATAATCAAATAAAACTTTGGCCGATTCTCTGGCTTCCTTCCCAACAAAGCATACATATAAAGATCAATAAAATTAGTTCTCTTCTTACTTTCTAGAGGAGTTTAGACTTCAAATAACATGCTGCAAAAAAAACCCCCCCAAAACCAAAACAAAATTAAAAAAACAAACCCACACTGAAAAAGCACATGAACAATACCAAACAAAAAAGTTCAAATAGATTCTGCAAATCAATTCGGTAATGAAAAATATATTCCTTCTTAAGCAGACTGGCAGTTTTTAATTGATCAAGGGTATTCATAAAACTTCTCTCGAAACAATTAATTGGACTAATAATCTCTACTTTGACAGCCTTATTAAAACATACTAATTGCAAAAACTAGTGAGAGCTCACTCATTACAAGAGTATGGGGTAGCAGGTTAAGTTGAATGAATTAATCCTGGCACTCTTTGTTCCATTGTGAACATGCAAGTAAACAAAACTCAAACTGAGCAGAGAACCTATCTGACTTAAGTAAATGTATTAGTTATTTGTGAGATACCATGGGGAAAAAATGAACAATAAATCAAATGCGTGCTGCTGAAGGGTGTGAAACAAATCTGACTGAGGTATGGATTTTTTTCTTAGGTTCCTTTTATTCAAAGAAGGAGTTCAACTACAAAGATAAAAGTAGACTTTCAAAAAATTTAATAATTTGCTATTTTTAGTAAACAGCAACTTTCATGCAACAAAGGAGGAAAACACAGAATGCAAACAATTTAATCTTGTCACCATAGTCAAATCCCATTTCCATTAATTTATCTGAAAATAAACTCAGTTGGACAAACGCCTGTTAAACTTGTATGAAAAGGGTCTCAGGGAGGCAAAAGAGAAGCAAACTCAGAGCATAAAGTACACCATTCTTGGGAAATACTTTTGCCTGCACACATGGAAATATTAGGCATCACAGACTAGATAGCTGCTTTAAATTCAGTATCCATATTCTTCTGTATTACACCCAGGCAACTCCAGATGTTTAAATTATTTCCTTTTTTTACTTTGTAAAGCATGATTGAGAGAAAATATTCCTTATACCAACTTGATTTGAAACAGTTCGTAAAACTAGGTTGTAATATACAAACACTGGGACCATTCAGGTCCAGTTTTAGATACATGATTTTTGCTAATTTATCTCTGCTTCTTAGTTATATTTTGGTGCACTTCTCAGTTTTCAGCTCTGAAATCAGAACTACTAGGAAGGGATGAAGGAGGAGTGGAGAGACACCATGCTTTGATCCACTGCCTTCTGAAACATCACAGCTACCAGAATCCTTACATTTTCTGTGTCCCAGTTAAAACATTTTCTGAAAAAAAAGAAAAAAAAAGTATTTTGATGTGGAAATGTTGCTGTAGTAGTGCTTCATAGAAAAGGTAGAAAAGGCATCCCGAGGCCCAGTGCTGTATTCTGCAGCCACCGTGTCACACTCATGATGTTCTGTGACTAACAGCTCAGCTGCTGGATGTGTGCAAATGTCACTAGGAAATCTGGTCCAAGAGCCTGGCCAGATAAAATAATAGTTAAAATATAGATTATAGAATCTTTAGCTATAGATATAAAAATACTATTTTCTTCCCCACCCCATAAAACTCCATAATACTCCTACCTTACCCTGAGAAGTTTCATAGTGAAAGGTCATTTTCCTTCCCTATTGTGGTTAGCTGATTTGTGCTACTATGTAGCTTCTAGAAGGCTTGGAGAATCTTTTCCTTTTGGTTTGCTGCCAAAGATTTCCCTGCCTAAGCAAAGCTGCCTCTTGGTTTATTCAGTATGTTGCTCACATTTGACTTGGTTTTATCACTGGAGGCTTAGAACAGAATATGTGAAGTTTGGGATTTTGCATGGTTTTGATTCATACAGTATTTAATTAAATATTTTGCTTCCTTAATGCTGCTTTTGTCCCCATGTATTTTTTGAAGGTAAACTGCTGAAATTTCTCACATGTTTGAAGAAACTCATAATTGTTATCCAGTGAGGAAAATGAGAACAGGTCATAATGTTCAGTACCTCCCTGAATAACAAGCTTCTGGAATTTGAACTAAGAGATTCTGTTGTGAAACAAAAATGACTACTTTGTCTTTCTGGAAATAATTCTGGATCAAGTTAAGGATTTATGCAGAATAAAAGGGGAGAGAATGCTCTCTTCATCAACTTTCTCCTTCATTGTGTTCTAAGATGTAACCCTAACATCCACAATAGTTACATTTGTGGTCTATCTAACTTACATTTCACTAAATTCTGATGGCTTGAGTGGTGGGTGTGTGGAAGGTGGATCACTTTGTTCAAGGTAGATTTGTCACATTTTGCATGGGAATTGCTTAGAAGAAAAACCATTCATTTTAAACCATTTTGTGTTACTTCTCCTTTGAAGCTCATTCTTGTCTCTTCCTGGCCACAAAAGAAGGGAAGCCCTTGCTTGTGCCTTCTCCTCATGCACCTACTAGGAAAGAAAATCCTGCTTTAGTCACTTTGCTGTAGTTGCACAAGAATGTGTAGTGGAGCCTTCCACTTAAATGGCTGTTTTATTCTACTTTTTCTTTGGGCCCAAAGAACCACAGAAAATAGTGGGAATGCAGATTGAAAGTCAGAGGTATTCCAGACCCATTAACAAAAAACAGCATAATGAAAACTGAAGACCTTGAGTGATAATAAGATAACTATGTTGGTAAAAATTCTAGTGATGGAGCTCTCATGTGGAACATACTGTGTCTGCAATGTGTTACAGGTCATTTCCTTTGCCTTTCTCTATAAACATATTTTTCAAATTGGTTTCAAGTTGGTCCAGCTGCTTCAAGCCCAGTATATTGAAAGCATATTCATATGACACATAACCAGCAGCTGTTGTTGGAAAATGGACAAGGCAAAGTAGATCTTGCTTGGGAGGATGAACTTGTGCTTCCAGGCAAAACATTTTCCTCAATATTTTGCTCCTCTACGAGTTTTTCATTGCAAAGGCTGGGCCAGTGACACTAAGAGGCCTCTTTCTTTCCAGATACAGCTCTAGGAAATGTAGCAAAGAAGGAAACAGAGATCCTGGTGGACCCTTTGTTCAAGGCACTGAATGACAGAGAAAACCTATTCTTAATCCCTCTGGAATTGTTCTCTCTGTTAAGGAAGATACTGGCATTTGGTAATCCTGGCTCTGATTTTTTCCTATCCATAGAAGTATTTTGTACTGAAGATCTGGCAGTGGTGTTTGTGGCAATACACATACCTCTGTTCCAGAGGCAATCAAATCCATTTAACTGTGTCATATCTCCTATTTCTTTGATTCAGACTTTTTTTTCCCCCTTCAAACACAGTGTAGTTAAAATACAGGAAAGCTGTGCTTTTAATGACTAAAATAAATATAATTTTCCTTGATTCTTGTCTAAAACATTCTATGCTTGTCCTGAGAAAGAGAGAAAAACACCACATTCCATTCAACTGGTAACATGACATGCATATTTTGTATTTAAATCCATCAAGAAACATACTGCTTTAAATTTATTGCCATTTTGATCCTACAAGTTCCACAAAAACATTTATTGTAGCTGTCAAATACTGTACATCTTCCTTAGTAAGAGAGAATAAACATCCATGTACTTTGATCTGCTTCATTGCTTCAAAGTTTGAAATGTACTCAGAGCTTTTAATGGAATTTTGAAAAACAATTATTGAAAAGAGTAATTATGAAAGTAATAATTTTCTCACTGATGTTATTTGTCTATAATTGAGAGTTAGGCAGTAAGAACATTGTGTTTCTCTCTATTTTTTTCCCCGCAGTATAATCCAAAAAATGTTTTGATTTATATATTTTTTCTTTTTTAATTCACTCTGCCCTGAGGAACTGCAGTCAAGAGACTTCAAGAATTGAAGCTTATATATGGAAACAAATATGAACAACCTGACAAGCACAAAGTATTAAAAAACTCCATAAAAATCTGCATTTTAAACAGGCTTACACCACGAGTCCTTAAACTTGTGGCTAAGGCCACATAGTTAGAGAAGGACTACCTTGTGTAGTCTAGATCTGTCCACTCAGAAATTGTGCTGACCTTCATTTCCTTCAAAATTTTCTAGCATTACAGAAATGGTAGTTTTCCAATTACTTACATGGACGAAGGGTTTAATGTAGGTTATACTTCTTTTAATGCCAGAAAAGTGTCTGCTTCCTGCAGATCCCTTTTTGGGAAGTGCTCAAAGTGAGGCCACACTGCAATACAGCCACAGGGATACAATATATGGAGCTCTTTGCAGATCGTTACAGGGAGCTGTGTGATGTTACAAGTTGGTTTTGTTTTTAAGTTGCATTGATGTTATTTCAGGTGTGTATTAATTTTTTTTTTCATTTGTAAAAAATTGCTTGTTCATTATATAGCTGTTTAAGAATCATGCTCTTTTAGGAAAAATGTAATAATTTTGCTAAGAGGTAGCCCAGTGCTGACAGA
Organism: Anthoscopus minutus; assembly: GCA_013399455.1. NCBI lineage: Eukaryota > Metazoa > Chordata > Aves > Passeriformes > Paridae > Anthoscopus > Anthoscopus minutus. The sequence continues at coordinate 285,559 of VWYI01023796.1, read as the reverse complement.
AAACGGAATTTTTTTAAAATTAAAAATAAAAATTAAAGTTCTCTAAATCACAGAAGTGAAATCTTGAGAACTTTTATTCTTTTTTTTTTTTTTGTCCTAGCTCTTCTGAAGTCTTGTTCCAATATCATTCAGAAGTAAGCTCTCTTGGACTGTTATTTTTAACTCATGTATGGATCCTGAATGGAGTTATTTCTAACTTGTTTGCCAGCCAGATAAATTTTTTTAAGTCTAGAGGAGAGAAGGGCGTTATATTTTACATGTAGAGTCAAATAATTCATAGATTTTATAATCTAAACCCATGTTTCATGGTAAGGTTTGAAGAATTTTTGTACTTGTCAGGTCTCTAGTATCAAGGTTTCCAAGGGGAAAATGATGAACTGTGTAAAACACATATGTTCACAACACAAATGGTTCATCATAAATGTAAGTAATTTGTAGTTCTTTCAGAATTTACAAATAACAGCATGAAGCAGAGGCTAACCTGGCATCTTTGAACTGCATATCCAGATACCAGTGTTTGAAGCCTGTTTGGTGGGGGAGACCGCAAGTTCTGAAAGAGTCAAAAGTAGTTCAAGAGCATTGATTTTAAATGGTTTCCTGTGAAACAACACCTATGGTAGAGGAATACCATCCCACGGGACAAGAAACCAAAAACATTGTGCTGAAATTGTGCTGAAGCTCTGCCAAGGCCTTTTCTAATTCTTCCAAGCTTATCACAAGCTGTATTTATCTGCTATAAATTAAAGTCAGTATCATGAACCTTAGCACAAGGCCAGTGTTGTTTATCGTGAAAGGCAGGGGGTTTGCCTGCTGGTTTGAAGAACAAGAACTGAGGAAGCTGATGTCCAGCAACTGAATTATTCCATCAGCTCATCCTCTGCTTCAGAAGCGTCTCTAAACCCATAGAAATTGTGACCATTTAGTTAGTCCATGGCTTCGTCCCAAAGCTGGATAATCTGTGTCATTCCTGATAGGTATCCAGACTATCTTAAAACTTTCCAGTGCTAAGGTGCCAAAATTTCTTCTTATCTGTATTGCAAAAAGAAGTGGTTATATTTGGAAAAAGCTGTTTATAGATGGATTAAACTGGTTGGACTTCAAAATGTTGGACCCAAGTCTGGTTTCTCATCTAATGGGCCAAGAAGAAAATGGTGAAGGAGTGTAGCTGCGAGTTCAGACTGCCAATACAATACCCGATATTCCTCCTCTAAGGGGTTTTATCACTAGGCCAAACCTGTCTGCACTGCACATTTCTTCCCTACCTGTTTTTTAATGCTTGTCAGGTGGACTGCCTAGGTTTGGGAAAAACCTTTAAACCACCTTAAATATCCAACAAAACTCAAACTTGTTCCCAGGAGAGACTGAGCCTTAAAAAGCAGAGAGATGCTAAAATGAGACTAAAATGATTTTGACAATCTAACCAGTCATTCTGAATTCTGATGTGGTATTTGTGGAGGATGCAATGTTAGAATTGAGTAAGCTTGAGTGGAAAACTTTTACATCCTGATCTCTCTTTGGCCCCACCTTGGCCCCAGAGCCCACTGCCAGAGTAACCTCAAAGCTCTCAGTGCTGGTCTGGGCTCGGTGAGGGCACCTGGGCAGGCACAGCAGGGCCATGGAGAGAGAGCCGGGCCGGGCTGGGGCAGGACCAGAGCTCCGTGTCCATCACTGGGGCTGCGATACAGCCCAGGCAGGGCTGCAGTGGCTGCTGGGCCAGGACAGGGTGGGAAGCCCTCAGGTGCTGTTCCTCAGGCTCATTGAGGCACAAAAGTGTCCTTAGGTGCTGGGGTGGGTCCTGGAGGAGCCTGGCAGCAGAATGTGTGTGCCCTGCTTGGGCCCTGCCGGGAGCCAGGTGTGAGGGCAGCACCCAGGAACCCTCTCTCGAGTGCCAGGGCACCCCTGCTTGGGCTGGGGTCTCTGTGCGCCCTGTGCTGGATGGGAACGAAGTCTTTGTGCTGGGAGAGACCCATGAAAGTGCTTCCTCTTCAGCAGGAGCAAGGCCACAGCCTCGGCAGCCGCTGGGCACCTCACAGTGAGACATGGAGCTGCTCTCTGGGAGAGGCTGGTGGCCCAGGGGCTTGGACAGGACAGAATCACAAGGAGCTCCCTGTGCTTGTGGCACCTGCTAAATGAGGTGAGCAGACACTCTTACTTTGTGTTCTGCTGCTGGTCAGCGTCCTGGTGAAAGGCAAACATGAGCAAGGAACGTGAGTGCTGCCAGCAGGGAAGTTGTGCTGTGGCTGGGTTTGTCTGTGCATCTGTAAGAATTTATATAGCAAGGATTGTGCTTGTTGGGCCAGGAAAGCATGGACGTGGCCAGATCCTGATCTCAGCTGCACGTGCACAGCTCCCAAGGCAGCAAGGCTTCATCATGGCTCAGCACTTGGCCTAATGAGGGCTTGTGTGATTGCAAATAACATGCATGGCCACACTGGAGAGCGAGCAAACAACTGGTCCCCGTGTTGCTGTGCTCTGCTCTGCAGCATCTGTTTTGCTTCATAATTTTTTAAAAGAAAACCACAAATATTTTTCACTAGGGAGTTGATAAATAACAATGCTTGCATTGAAAAAAAAATTTTCAGTGGGGATAAAAGTAAATCTTCTAGTGTATAACATCCTTATGATTTGATTTGGGTATTAATTCAGAGATTTGTCTCTTACTGTGTTGTTCCTAGCTCAGTAAATCCTATGGAGTTTTCTCCCTCAGGAAATCACATGGGGTGATGTCTTAGTGTGATTTATTTTTATTTGTATGTCTAAGTTTGCACAGAATTGTCTTTCACAGCAGCATTTTTGCATGAAGATTTGTATTCCTTGGAAAATTTGGCAAACTGAGGAGCATTTAATAATTTGTCAGTGAAACTTTAAATGAAATTTGTTGCAACTTTGTGGATAGACATCATGAGTGTGATGTGATAAACTAAGTAGATATTTTAAAGGGCTGTATTCAAAAGATTATATTACATTTTTTCATTCTTAAACGGCTTTCTGAGAGGAAATGTGTTCTAGCAAATGGCAGACTACATATACGAACAGAAGCAGGTCTAGCCTAAAATGTAGTTTTAGTATTTCTCTAATGCTTTCTTGTCTTTCTTGTGTGCATAACTTTTAATTTTAAGATTAGACATAATGAGGAAGTCAACAACTAAACAGGGGAAACAGTATGTACATGTGAAATGGAAGAGAGAAGTCTGAGCTGTCTGCTATGAAGCATCTGGCTCCCTCTCTTTCAACTTTGTGCTCTCACTTGGAAAAGCAGAACAGGAAAACCCCACTTCCAGAAGCTGGTAGCATAGGCACAGGAGGTGTTCACCTCTTCTGGCAAAAGGAAATGGTCTGTAATAATTATGTGTTTGATAGATGCATCTGCTTGCTTGGTTGGGATGGGAACTGCTATATTTTTACCTTCCTTTATGATTACAAGCTGATGGTGAGCTCTGCAGTGGTGTTTGGAGTGAATTGTGGTGTATCCAAAGGCTAGAGCCTCTTTTTTTTTTTGATTTATAGGGGTAGGATTGGACCTTTCCAAGTTTATTGAAATAATGTAATTAGATCAAAGACAAGATTCAAATAACATTAGAGAATACCAAGACAAGAGACCCTTGTTAGGGAAACAAAACTAAAACAAAATAGAAAGTCATGTACCTAAATAAAGAGTATGTGAAACAAAGAAGAAAACAGACCTTGAGATCTGTGCTTTTTTGAAATGAGAAAACAATTGTTGTAAGTGCACCCCCCTACATGCACAACTCCTGCCCCCAAACCAAACAGACATGCAAAAATCAACAGAATACACAGGCACATACATTCCCCTCTTACCATTTCACTGAAAATTTCTCAATATTGCTGTTCTGCATTAAGCAGTTAAGACAATATTGCAATGTAGTTACTGCAGGGATATTTTCTGATTTTTGAATAGGTGACTGGGAAAGAATGTTATGATGAGTCTGAATGTGGTCCCTGCTGTGAAGAATTGTAGAAGTTCTCTATTCCATCCAAGCCTTGTTGTATGAACTTGATAATGAAAAACATTTTACATCCTAACATTTCATGACAGTGTAGAAGTAATTTTTAGCTACTAAGATAAAGGTGTATCAAGATACAAATATTGTTGAAGTGTCTGGATGACTTTGTGTAGACGTGACTTTATTGCAATACTGATTTTTCTTTTTATATCATACATCTCATGGACAATAATTCTGACTGAATTTATTAAAATTATTTAACAGTAAATTGTCTCAAATAATTCCTTCACTATATTTGACTGCATATTTTCTATTGTTACACAGCATGACCGAAGTACCAGGTACTGAATTGCATATTGCTACCTTGAAAACTCAGATTGGCTGAACAAGAATGAATTACAATTATAAATTAGTCCATAAGTTTCCTATTTGACAGTGGGAGCTTCAGCAAAATGCTGGCACTAGGCAATTAGTATTCAGTTTTGGATAGTCTAAAGTCAATTTGATGTTTCATTTCCTGAAATAAACAAAAGCAGCTTCTGAACTGTCAGAAAGTAACAGTAGTTCTTAAGGACTAATTACAGATCTTTGTCATGGGGTTGTAGTTGTTCCATGAATTCTGCTTCAATCAGGGAAAAATAGTCTTAAGTGCCAATAAAAGTTTTTATGCTGCTAGGGTTTCCTCCTGCCTTCCTCCTCTCAATTTATGACTTTATTCCACTGTCTCTGTTATTAAGTGACACTTTACATGGTTTTAATGCAAATTGCCTCAAACTCTCTGCTAGTGAGGCAGAATCACATCAGGTTATTATCCTGATTAGTATATGCTAGAAAGAAGTGCTGGGTACTGCACAAACTGAAGAAGATGGCTGGGAAGCTGCTTCACAGCATAAGGAAATAGTGTTTAATTTTTTAGTGTTTTCTAGATTGGCTTGGCTGTGTTTAAAGCAACCTTTACAAGCAGATGGATCAAATGCTTGGCTCCATCATTTTGCCTTGATCTGTTTTATATTCATCCTCTCAGATGATGGCAAAATGCATGTTATATTTTCATATCTGTCATAGAGCAGATAAAATAATTTTTCAGATGCTATTTTTTCTCCATTTCTACAGCGAACAATAGCATGCGATATGTTTTAGAATCTAATGTTATCTCTTCATTGAAGCCAGTAACTAAATTCCAGCTGACATCAGTGTGAACAGGATTCAATGTGTTTGTTTCAATGTTATTTGACAAATTTTTTTCCACGCCAGTGCTACTCTGCTTATTCTTAAAACTCTTCAATATTGTGCACTATAAGTGATTGCAGGTTTCTCTTTTTTTCCCCATAATCTTAAAAATGCAGTCTCATTTACCAGACAAACAATTATAATCTTGCCCATAGAGCAATACCATTTTAGATGGGAATAAAGCAGATTTTGGCACTGCCCAACAGAAATCTTGTTAAGGGATAAGGTTAGACTGCACACAGGAACAGCTGTGACAGGTTTATGGCCAGTGTGTACAGACCTGCTTTGACTTCTCTACATCAATGTCAACGCTTGCTATTGCAAGGTGCAATTTGAAGGCTGAAATGTAGAATATCAAGGGGTTTAAAGTATGCTTAAATGCATGTTTGCAACTTCAGTTCCTATAATTCCTGAAGATTTATATCTTTACAAGAGCCTGAAATAATACTGAGCCTTCAGACCACTTCTGCCTTTTAGAGAGGCTCTTAGTTTGAAATCATTTGCAATCAATGTAATGAAATTAATAAGGGGTAATGCAGCTCTAGGAACCACAGCTGCATTGACCAATCTTCCAATATTGTTCAGTGTATATTTTAATGTTATCCTCTGTTAAAAGAATATTTTATGTGCTGTTATTCAGAGGCCCTCTGAAGGAGAAAGAAATACTGGAATGACTGCCAGCAAAATCCTGTCCAATGCACAGTCAGCAGTTTACATCTAAAATACTGTCTAAATTGTGATTCAAAGCTTGTGCAAAAGAATGTTTGTTTTCAAATTTGTTAGAGACCTCCTGAGAGTTGCTCTGTGCTTTTGGGAAATCAAACATTTCCCAAATTAAAAACATATAGGGAAAGTCTTAGATTACTTTGCTTTCTGTGAAAACACACATTTAAAAACAATATGGGATTAACAGTGTGTGTTGGAGCAAATTGTTAGTATTGCCCATGTGTTTTTCTCCACTGTTACAGTGGACTTAATCCCCAGAGAGTATTTCATATATAACTCTTAGGAGAAAAACATCAAGTGGAAAGCCCAAAATTTGAGTGTAGACATGATAAATTAAATGCAAAGCTTTGCCAAACACAAACAAGCCCTAGTGCTCGTTCTAGTCCATATTTCCAGTGCAGCAGTGGTGTGTGTATGGGATGTGCTGGCTGGCAGATATCAGTAAGTGAAATATTGTAGGCGTTGCAGGTATTGTACAGTAGGTGAAATTCGGAGATATCTCTACCCACAGTAATTTTTGTTCAGGATGTCATTGCCTCCATGGCTGTATGGGGCCAGGGGAGTAAATTTTATTTTGCAGTGAGTGAAACTGGATTCCACTGCTGTGCTGTGTGCACACTGTTCATTCACAGCAAGTGTGAATGCTGGGGTGACGATCTCCTTGGAGCTGGAAGTTCTGGAGCTTTGCAATGTCGATCAGCTTCTCCTGTGACATAACCAGAACATCAATCAAATGATATGTCAGGAGAGATAAAGGCATGTGCTGTCATGGAATAACCTTGTCAAAATAATTGAACTAACTTGGCAGAAAATTTAGCCTTTAAACAGCTCCAAGATAAGCACTGAAGTGTAAGGAAAATTTTATCTTGCATGAAAAGTTTGCAGTTGATTTTTAGGCTAGAACTGAGATAAAAATTGGAATATGCCTTTAGCTTTTTTTTTAAATGTACTGTGTACTTTTCTAGTGTCTTGACAGTTCCACATTTAAATCAAATGCATATTTCTGGGTCACAGTACAGAATGTTGACATTTTGGTGCTGATCTGTCAAGCTCTTAAAACATATTTGATGTGCACATTAGTGGTGAATCCCTCATGAAAACAATTGTAGGAGCACATCCTGTGGTAGAATGTTATCTAATCTTAAGCAGTACTTTTTCCAATAAATATTTAAGGTCTTCTTAAATTAACAAGATATTGAATCACAAACACTGCTGATAAAAAAAATTATGAGCAACTTTAAATTTTCCAGTGTATAAGCTGTACAGACAATATACATTTTCTAGAATCAAGTGTTCATGTCACACTCTGCATATGGTTCTCCTCCATGTTGCTGAGGTAAAGATAAAAACAGTTACTTGTAGGGTTAATGAGAAACAAAACTTGAGAGAAAGTCTAAACATAAGGTGTGAAGAATAAGTTACACTGACACTTATTTAAAGTTATTTAGTATTGTTTTAATATTTTCAGTATTTCAAAATACAACTATTCTGATGTAGATGGCTCTGTGAAAAAGGGAACTGGTTTTCCAGTTGTGTTAGAAAGCTGTTGAAAATGTGGTATTTTCTTTTTAAACAGAACAGTGCCTATCTGCTGTGTACTCTGATGGAAAAATTACAGATGACAGTATAGAAGCCATCGTAAATAAGCACAGAAAATAAAAAATACCAGAAATATTATTCTTAAGAACTTAACATGTAAAAATGGCACTGTATAGTACAGTCTAGTATACAGAGTATGCCTTTCTACTGCTTCTTTCCATTTGTATCTAGAATAATCACATCACAAAAATCAGGTTCAACGTTAATAAGGCTCTGGCAGGTGACATTACATCTCATGTGTACTTATTTATGTCCTTCTGTTGAAAGACATCCTGCAAATGATACACATGGTCTCACTTTATAGCGCTGCTGTACAGAAAGAGGGCTTTGGGTCTAGAGTCTTGCTTCTCATGCTTGGAGATCTTTTTACAGTGCAAAACATAATCCTTACAAAAGCTTAAAAATTACTTAAATGAATATAAACTTATTAAAACAAAGTTATTTTAGATACTTTCGTGTTTCATAAGTGATTTAAAAATAAATATGCATAGCACTACTGTAATCCATATTTTTACAAAATTAATTTATTTCTGTTTTGTTTTCTGGTTTAGTTGTTTTGTTGGGTTTTTTTTTGGTGTAGTTGTGTACCATGTGATAACTAAGCATGAGGAGGATTCAGGCTAATCTAAACAGGAGGAGGATTCAGGCTATGTATGCAAAGCTCATCTAAGCCCATAGACAGTATGTTGTTCCCCTTTCCTGGGCATATAATTATCTGATGGATTTCAAGTGCATAATTCAACTTTTTTCCTGAAAGAAAACTAATAGTAACAAAGTGGCTGCAAGTATCTTACACACATCTGTTAACTTCAGCTTTTTGGTTTATTCATTCCATTTCACAGAAATGACCAGGTTTGCATTTGCTTGACAATATGAGTTAAGATTGCTTGAAATTCTCTGTAATTCTAAGTGGAATTGAAATCCTCTTTCAGCATTTTCTTTTTTTTTTGCTTTATTATTTTTAATTATTTGTCTGACTTTTGTTTAAAAAAATACAAAAATTATTTAATGGCGGGGTTAATTATTTTTACAATTTTGTATTTTTCAGTAACTGTCTTTGCTTTCCACTCTAGTCTAACAATTCTTCACCTCTGATCATTTCATGATAAAGTGCCAAAGTCTGTCTGTCCTCCTGTCCCAGGACCTTTGCTTAACTGTAATCTAACAACACTACTAGTACAAAAAGCTGCCAGTACACAAAGCAGAGGAATAACTAATATACATGGAAAATAAGTTATGTAGCAGATAAACTATAAAAATTTCACAGGCCCTATCCTTAACTGTTTTTCACTTTTTTCCAGTATGTGACACTGTAAAACACAGTATCAAGTGGGGTTTACTACAGATATACAAGACTAAATTCTATTTTATTTTCATACAAACTGGAAATGGCAAAATCCAATCTACCATTCTTTTCACCTCCCCTCCTCCCCTCCCCAATCCCTTCTTATTATGCTGGAACCTGATGCTGTTTCCACTGCAGCCACAGTACAATGTGGCACTGCTTATATTCTAAGTGGATATATTTACATGGAATACTCAGCTACAGGCAGCCTGACTCTGGCTGTTCAAGGCCATTATTCATAATGTAATGTGATCCTGTATTTAACACAATCTTCTAAATAAATCTGTCCCTAAAATTAAGTTTAGTTTCTAAAAGGTTAAACCTCAAATTGGCTTCAAACTCCAACTTGTATGTAGGAAAATTGCCAGTTTGCTAAGTCTCCACTCCAAGTAAAATTTATTAGCTTAGTTTGTCCTGGGATACAGAAATGAATTACTGAGCTGCTGTTCTACACGTGATTTTGGAGCTAGCTCTCAATATGAATTACAAACACAACCTGTTCCTTTCAAATATTTAAGGGAGAGCTGGGTTAGAATAGGAGTTATAAGTAATGAGGTTAGTGGTATAAAATGTTACAGCATTACACAGAAATACTTTAAGGATGATATTGCCTAATATATCTATATCTATATATATCTATCTGTAATATAGATAAAAGTATAGTACTTACAACAACACAGAAACAGATCTCTTTGCTTTGGGTGCCTAACACAGAAGTGAAGATGACTTTCACAAAGATATTTATTGATGACCTATATGTTTTTAGTAATACTTCAGACAATAAAGCTGATATATAATCAAGGTAAACTTCTACGATATAAAACTATCTCTATTGAAATAGAAAACATTTAATGTCCACAAGTCACAAATTACAACTACACAAAAATATTGAAAAGAAAAGAATACCTAGTTTTCATTATTTAACTTGCCAACTACAAAGCTGGAGCCCATGGCACTTAGAAAGAGCACACAGTGCTGTTCTCAGACATGATCTGATCTGTCCCTACCCCTCGAGTGTCCTGTCACATCTGCAGAGCTCGCTGCTGACAATGAGCTTGATGGCTGGGCTGGAACATTGAGGATTTGTTAGTTCAGCCTTGGCTGAGAGGTCGATGTTGAGGTGAACTCAGTGATTGATAGAACAGCCCTCACTTGCCATGAGCTGCTGGGATGAGGGGCTGGCCAAGCCTGTAAAGCAATGCAGAAGAGCAGGGCTGGAGTCCTGACCTTGTGAGCGGTGCAGGAATGGTTTCACATGTTCCAAACTGAGCAGGATGTTAGTAAGAAACTTAGTCTCTCAAAACTTTCTGGAAGATTTTACTAAGCTTCAAGATTAACTCTTTATGTGTATGTATGTTTTTCCCCCAAGTCTGTTGCAAAACTAAAAATAAATATTTACATTTAACACTTAATATTTCCAAATTCAACCAGACCCTGTTTTAGGCCTTCAACCACTCTCTCCCAAGGATTTGTTTCTACTTTCAGTGCCAAATATTTCCCTGGGAATACCTGCCCTTTAGTATACTTAAAAAGGAGGTCAAGTTTATCAAAATAAACCTTTGCTGAAGCTATTCAAGCAGAACTAAAGCAAAACTAGAAAACTCACTGTATTATCTGCTGCTATCACAGTTTCAAGTAGACAATAGAAACTATCACCTAAATGGTATTGATGGTAAAGTAAAGGACTTTTGGTCTTGTGCTTACTCTGCAACCTCTTGATTAACAATGTAAACATGAGGAAATTGTTAGGCCAAGAAGCCAGATCAATCCCCACTGTAATATATCTGTAATGGTTTTGTTGGAATTTGGGCTAACCAGTGTAGATTATTCAGTAAGATTTAGGATAGACATGCAATGGACAAACAAATAGGGAGTGGAGCACAAAACATAAGTCATATAAAGTACTATTGAACAATAAATAGAAATAAATATTATACATTTACATGTTAAATGTGTAATTTAGTAATTATTCCACAGAAAAAAAGGTGTTTATTCAAAAATTGTGGTGTAACAGGGGTTGTAATGCTGTACTTAGGGTTATATTTTGTTCCCATTAGTACTGACTTGGGTTCCTCACAGGAGAGTACAAAGATTGACTAAGAGTTTGTAGTACTTTGGTCAGTACAGGAAAAGCACTGTGGATGCTCCTAAAAATAACTGCATGCTATCACATATTAATTAACATTGTGTTCTTTAAGGTAGTGAGAATTTGTTCGTAAACATCTACAGCCAGTTTTCTTTTGATATTAAGAGGGCCCAACCCAAAGTTCCCCAAAGATGATGAAGTCATTTGGTAAGCCAAATCCTACTCCCTCCTTTGTTGGCACTGGTTAGGTCCTTGCACCAAAGAATATTCTGGGGCCGTCTCCTACCTGCCCCTCACAAGGCCAGAGTCCCCTCTGCCTCACCTGTGCTCTGCCTGCCCCATGCACAGGTCTCCAGCCTGCAGGTGGGCAGTGCAAGGCTCAGCAATAATGTGTTTCTCAGCACCTGCCTAGGTTGCAATACACGATGGAAGTGGTGTGGGTGTCTGTCCTGTGGGCTCTTCCCTTAACCACCAGTCTGGGGTGTTGTGAACTGCAGCATCTGGCTGAACAGAGTAACTCTGTGTTCCAAAAAGTTTACTTTCTGCTGCTCCCCAGTTAGAGTTGCTAGAGAGTTTTATCTCTAGATTCTTTTCAGTATCTGCTGATTTGCTTTATTTTTTTTAAATTTTTTTTTAATGGAGCTAGCATATTTGGCAGCTGATGATTGTTTTCTTACTCCTTAGGATGAAAATTTCCCTGCATTATTTAGGAAAGCTTTCCCCTCCACTTCAAGGCTGGTGTTGCCCTCAAGGCACACCAGGTACAATCCCTTCCTACTTTTCCTCCAGTAACACAGCTGAATGTGCCTGCTTCTTTTTCACGTGGCACAGGCAGATGCAGGTGGCACCAGTAACTTAGGATACATGGACTCTTAGAAGTGCAGGATCTGGCATGAAATGATCAAGATCAGTAACCAGTGGCTTTGGTTTTTATGTCTTCTCTTTGAGATGGCTCTTGTAATGCAATCACTGTTTTGCAAACGAGCTCCCTATTGTCATTGGGGACACTGGGTTTGTTTCAGTGACCAAAGGGATGAGCAGGTGATGAGGAAGTGCTTGCTTAGACCCTGTCAAGGAAGTTACTGGCCTCCTAGATGGACAAATCTGGGTTTTATTTATACAGGAGTTTTGCCACAGGTGAGGATCTTCAGATCCTTCAGGTGGCAGGGAAGTGTTGCTGTTTCTTCCTGTAACAACTTCTGAGATGTAAAGCAAATTTGTGGCTGCATCCAGCAGGTGGCAAGCACAGTACGCAGAATTATGGCTGGACAGAGATGCTTCTGCCAGGGGAAGCTCCCGATGCTGCTCAGCATGTGCATGTGTGTCCATGAACAAAATATTCAGGTAAATGGCAATCTCTGCCACTCTTTTGTCATCTCACAGAGTGCTGGGGCATCTGTCCTGTTCTGGGTGCTATTGATAAAGCATGGGGGTATTGCCATACTCAGTTTAAGCAAATGGCTCTCTCACAAGTAAGGATATAAACTAAATATAAAGTATTCAGTATAACAACTTAAATCTGTCTTTAAATGACATAGTTAAATGATCTTCAGGCTTCAAATGTCAAGATACTAGCTTGCAATTAAACTAACTTAAAGTTTTAATGAAGGGGCTTTTTTGTAACATACAGCTTTAGAAGATGTGACTCATCACAGCGCCTTGTGAAGTATATGATAGACACATTGTTCCCGTTTTTGCAGCTGGAAGAACAAAGGCAAAATTGAAAAAACTTTCCTTAGTATAAGTGAATGAAAGAGCAGGATGATTTCTAGACCTGGTTGTAGTCCCATTTTTTCCTTAAAAACTATTAAACTACAGAAATAACTGTTTTGTTATGTTTTGATTTTGATTTTCAGAAAATATGGATAATCCAACCACTCACTACTTGAGACAAAGCCACATTAGACATAATTTTGAATATTAAAGTTCTTAAGGTGTAATTTTCTACATGATACATGTAAAGTCTTGGAATTTTTTATAAGTTTCGTAATGTCAAAAAGTACTTATGAACTCATTTATCTTTGCGGATGTGAATCAAGCATAAATTTTATCTGAAGCTCATTATTTGATGTAAAAAGGACACATGAGGATATCATTGGTAGAACAGAATTGCTTATCACCTTTCCTCTTGATTTGTATTGAGAGTTTGAGCCAGATTTTATTTCTGATTTATGCTAGTATAAATCTGAATTTTTCCATATAAATAAAAAAATGTTCAACAGGGAATAAATACCCTGGGCATAATTTTATATAAATGGAGAGAAATTCTGTAAAAGCCAAGAGTAAAGTTTGATCACAGATGTTTTGTGATGGGACTAAAAGTATTATTAGTTAAACTGATACGTAATTGCCAAATATTTGCTTATCAGGGTATGACCTTACTAAATGTGCAGGAATTTGAAAAACTAAATGAATTTGATTAGTTGGTAACTTCTCTCATTGAGTGTCCTGGTTATAAAAGACAAATAATTTGAAGTTTTCTGATCACTTCTTTTCCAGAACTCATGTTTTCAAATATAGAATTTTACTTTTAGTCATAACAGTGTATGGAGTCAACGCCCCTCTGTATGTAAAGTTCTTCAAAGTCAAGGTGGCTTATCTTGAGGAAAGGCTGAGTGAACCCCATTTCTGTGTGCCCATATATAGTTATTTCTTTTTAACTACTATAAAAATACCCGCTGGGATATAAATATACATTTCTGAAGCAATTCTGAAGCATACATTTCTGAAGTTTGAAATGTATGAGTAGGAGTATAAATCTAAAAATATATTTATTCTATATTCAATAAATAAATCTGCATTTTGTTGCATATATTATGAAAAAATTGCCATAAAAAAATAGTAGCATAAATCAGAATAAGACCAATTTCAAGGACCTTAAATTTCCATTTGAGTTTAAAATTGGGCCTCTATATATAGCATATATTTGAAAATATATTATAAATATGATTATAGGACATTTATGTAATTGAAAAAACCCACCAACAAAACAAGAAACAAAGCTCTACTCCTTCAACAGAATAGCTCACATACATGCAAATCACGTTCCTTGTATTTCACAAATGCTATTTATACAAGCTTTTCCTTTTGAAACACCTGTGAACTTAAGGTAGGAGTTTTCCCTCCCCTTCTTTTGTAGCTCCAAGCAAACAGTGGGATGCTGGCAGGAACTCTGACATGCCTGTCCAACATTTGTGCTGCTTTCAGTAAAGGAAAACAAAATGAAAACGAAGCAGTCCTCTTCACAATGTAGGCTGAAAGGCCACTGCTGACTCTTTACAGTGTGATTTCTCTGAGGTGACCCAGTGTTGCTGTAATGAGCTGTGATGTTCAGGACTGCAGATGAATCTTGTTGTTCTTGCTGCTTCACACACAAGGTTGTTCAAAAGAAGAACTGTGAGAAACACCTCAATTGGTGTCGAAAGGCCCAGCAGTCTTTTTAGTGTGCAAGCGGATATTTTCTGGTGGCCGATAGGAGAGGGAGCTCATTTTTGTTGTTAGGCTTGGATGTGTGCTGACGTTTGGTGGGATGTATTTTATTAGCTGAAGGAAGTATTTTTTAAAGTTTTTTCCAAAAAAAACATAAAAAAAAGGATTCAGACAGTTGTTAAAGTAAGCGATACAAATGGTGAAGGGCATAGCTGTATCCACAATATCGGTGATTTTGCAATCTGTTATTACATGTAATTGAATCAATACATCCAGAAAAGTGAACACTTGATGAGGAATCCAGGAAAAGAAAAAGAAAAACACGATTGCCACAATCATCTTAAAAATATCATCATTCCCAGTCTTATTTTTTTGAATTTGATATGCCTTCTTCAGAGTCTTCCAAATTAAGGTGTAGCTCGTTAATATGATCAGAAAAGGAATTAAAAAGCCCAGCAAATTCTTGGATAAACCTAACCCGACCCGGAGCGTGGTGTTATTGCTTTCATAGCGGAACCCACAGACCGTCATGTTCAAGTTCTCAGCAAAGAATATGTTGCGGTGAACGATGACGGGCAAGCTGGCCACGCCGGCCAGCAGCCAGATGGCCACGCAGGTGACACGGGCTACAGGCAGCGTCCGGCGGACGCGCGACCGCACCGGGTGCACGATGGCCAGGTAGCGGTCGATGCTCAGGCAGGTGAGCAGGAACACGCTGGCGTACAGGTTGAAGCTTATCCCTGCCGAGGCCAGCTTGCACAGGCAGTTGCCGAAGGGCCACTGGTACTCCATGGCCGTGTAGGCTGCCCAGAGGGGCAGGGTTATCAAAAAGCACAAGTCAGCCAGTGCCAGGTTGAGAAGAAAGATGCTGGCTACTGTTTTTAGTTTCATGTAGCAGTAAATGACAATCACGACCAGGCTGTTCCCGAATATGCCTATGATGAAGATGATGCTGTAAACGGTTGGAACCATAATGTAGATATAGCTGTGCCTTCCTGAAACGGGACAGTCCACATGGATTCTTTTAACAGTTTCTTCAGTAGAGTAATTTGGAATCATCTTGAACTCTTCAGCTGTAACCTTGTTTCAGGGAGGAAATATGAAGCTCACAGCTAGGAGGGGAAAAGATGAAGAAAAGAGTATTTGTGGTAGGGATTTAATTTTTAACAATTCTCATCTAAATGTCAAGTTTTTTGTCAAGTCTAAAACAATGTGTCTTTGAATTTTAAAATAAGCCATCTTCAAGTGTCTTATCAACCAATTCCTATTTTAATACAGCCTTTGCAGAGAAAAACAGAGGTAGGAATGTTAGGAGTTGGCCGAACATTTTTAGATTCTTTTTAACGTAAATGAAATCTAGAAGACCTCTTTCAATTAGCAAATTTCCAATTTAAAATAATACTGGTTAGTGAACATGTCAAAAATAATAAGAGACTGTAAATAGCAGATAACTATAAATTCAGCAGAGTCTTTAGATTATTTTCTTTCCATAAATAGGTGACATATTTAATGAGGTAAGTTATTCAGATATTTCAGAAATTAAACTTAAGCACTCTGAATACTAATGATGGAAATGCAAACTGCAATGAATTAAGAAAATAAGTTACTTTAGATTAGGTATTCATTTGTATCTCTGAGATTAATCACTAGACATTTTTTTCTATACATTGAACTTAATTCTTGGAAAAAATTTTTACATTACAGAGAAAGATGAAAACACAACTGAGTATTCTGTTGTACCAAAAATACCTTAAATATTCAGAGGTTTCTTAGCTCCCCATCTGGTTGGAACTATGGTATTTAACTATTAGTGAGGGAAAAAGAATCTGAAAATCCAGACATGTCCTGATCTGTTGCACATTAATAACTGTACAAAGAATTTAAGAAGGGTGCAAGGGGGAACATACTACTTTTTCACTTGCTGACAAAATTTATGTATCCAGGAACTGAAGTTGTATTTCTGGATCATATTAAGTGTTCAGCAAGGGTGTGAAATCTCCTTTAAAGGGCACCTGTTAGGTTTGCCAGGGCCTGTGTGTTCTGCAAGAATAATTCCCTTATTAATGACTGATTACTTTAGAAAGCAGGCAATACAGTGTAATTGGCTCATTTACTTTCCAGAGTCAAAAACCAGATAGTCTTCTCTGAAAAATGATGGAAGTTTAAACGAAGAATTAAAAAAAAAGATAGCTGTTATTGCAGAATAGTGTTTATCGCTGTTTGCAGGATACCGAAAGCTATAAGCCAAACCCAACTCATGCTGCTTAAAACAGAGATTAACTCAAATACTTTGGCTTCAAAAACAAAGTGAAGCAAACCCCAAACAGCAAAGAAACTTTATAAATGTAAGACCCAGCCTAAGACCCTGGGCAATACAGATGCATTCAGAAAGCAGAGATGCCCATCATTACAGACACACCAGCTACGTCTTCCTCAGCCACAGGTGCGGCTGCTCGTTACTTGAGTGGTTCAGCACGTGATGTTCCTTTTAAGAGCAGAATGCCACCGAGTTCAGTGTTTGACCTGCTCTTGTTGGAAGACAAATCTTACAAATGATTGTGTTTTTAATGGAGAAGTGGGGCACAGATTTGTTTCAGCAAAGCCCACATGAGAAGTCTGAAGGAGCCAGGAACTGAACCCAAAATACAGGTTGCAGGCAGAATCATGTGAGCAAGGTCAGCCTGTAGCTCTTAGTGTTTCGAAGACTTGTTTTTTCTCTGTCTTAGCTCATGTTGTAGCATATGTTCGTATTAATAACCTGATTAATTTCTACAAAGCTAGCAGGTAACGTCAAGATTTATGTTCTTGATAATTCTATCAAGTTTAGAATATTTAGTAAAATGCAACTAATAGACACTTGGCCGAGATGTGCCATGCAACACTTCCCAGTCTCCAATTCATTCTGTGTGTTGTAGCTTCAGTTGGTATAGATGTCTCAAAATTACACCAGTTCTTTTTACTATGTTTAAGAAATTAAAAAGTCAAGCAAATAGAGGTAACACAAAGGTTCACCATTCTGATCACATGTGGCACTCTAGTACATCCTGAGCAAAACCTGGCTTTCAAATCGTGCCAGATCACAAATACAAGGTGTTTGGCTCTGTGGAAGGTCAGGCTATCCCTGGGACAGGGAAACCACAATAAAAAGATTTCAAGATAAATCCTTTTATCTCATCCCTTGGGTTATGAAAGTAAGTTTGACAGTAACTGATATATTCTGCAACCTCAAGGTCGGGCAACATTTGCCCTGTCCTAGCTATAGGCTGGTGCTGCAATATATAGTTTTTGTTTCCTTATATACCCACTAAAATTACAGCCCAGAACTTTGCAGTAAGAATCTGTAGTGAAGTTTCTGCTCAGGAGATCACCTGTGCAAGCTGCCATGCTTTGACTGGCAATAATGTGGATTAGGCCCAGTTCAGGCTGGTCAAGGCCTTTCTCAGTGACAAGATTAACTGTAAGAGCCGAAATGAGAGATTCAGGACCCCAGGTGCCTCTTCTAAATGCAGTTTATTACAGCAGTTCAGGGTCATGGGCAGCAGAGCCCGTGCCTGCAGCTGTCAGCTCAGCTGCAGGCCAGCCTGGAGACCCTTTAGGTCACAATGCATTATATACTTTTCTTTGCTGAGCATCTTAATACAGAATAACCAATCTATACATTTGCCTTTATCTATCACTACTATCATCATTTGCCTATCATCACTACTATAATCACCATATTCATGTTACTATTCTCCAATCACCAGAAGTTAGTACATTACAGTTTAAGCTGGAAGTTGCTTTTCAGTTTTCTGGCAGTGGAAAATTCTGAGACCTTTTTTTTTACTTACAACAGTGGCTGATTTGTTTTTTCTGTACTATCTTTCTGCTTGGTAAAAACATCTTCTTGTTTGAGGTGGGTTTATCCTTTGCTCTAAGTCATAAAAACCTCTCTCTAACTACCATGACCTTTGCTTTCTTAGTTATCTAGCAAGACTGGCTCAGCAATTCTTTTCTTCTATATCAAAACTTGCTTCCATCTATATTCCTTCTTCCACATTCAAAAATCTTTCTGCTAGGCATACATGGAACTTTCTTGTCAAACTTTCATCCTTTCCAACAATTAACCAGTCCCTGGTACAGTTTGGCTCTGTGTGTACTGAGTGACAGATTCAGTGTCTAAGGCAAATGCAGCTGAGGGTGAATATTCCCTTTTGGTGGGGTTGATTCAGTGCAATGGGATGCCAAGGCAATTTTCCCATGGTCTCCTCTCACACTCCTTCTGTGCACTGTGTTGTGTTTTGCTTCCAATTTCCCTTTTCTACCCACATGATGACCTGTACTGTTTCATGTCAGTAGGAGCTTTAGCTGATGCTAATTAAAAGCATATGTTTTTTCAAGAAAGAGTAAAAGTAATTCTATTACATTTTCAGAAATGTGTCAAAATAAACAAAAAATGATTCAGTTGGGAATAGTTGTCTGGCACTCTGAGGTATTGAATTCCCTGAGCATATTCTGGAGTGATTGGAAAATAAAAAAAGCAGAAAAATTCCCACGAAGAATCAGGAATTTTGTCAGGAAATAGTATTATACCTCAATCTACCTCTGTAAGCCTGTCTAGTCATTCTGGAGTTAAAAGCTTTTGCTGTAATGTTGAAGTCAGTGGAATTGTGCAAATGATGTGTCTGGTATGCTATCAGTTTTAAACTATACTAAAGGATTACAATCAATAAATAAATCCAGCAGTATTTTCAGTAAGGTACAAAGAAGCAGAAATATGTAATGTGGCTGCTTTTGGGTAAACACATTTAGATTGCCATCTGGGTACCTGAAAACAGTCTGAATGTTGCTGTGAGAATGAACCTCATAGGAGCCATACATATGAAGCACACTAAGGAAGGCACTGCTAATCCCAAATGGAATTTTAAAATTTCCTGGAAATTCTAAAGTTTCAGAGCTAGCCTCAGGTGGATCTACTTCCTTGAGCACAACTGTAACTTCAGAGCATTAGGAAAAGCTTCAAAATTGGAGAAGATGATATTTTTTTGAAGGCCCATGGCTGTGCTGAGCAGTGAGAGAGAGTCCCTGCTGCAATGTGAACTCAACGGGCAATGATTCCTTTCCCATATAACCTAAAGGTTTTCCTGTTATTCTCACTTGCCACAGTTCATCTACTGTCCCAGGATCATAACTGCACACATGCAAAGCAGATACTTCTACACAAGAGGAACTGCAGATTATTTAAAAATACTACAGCTTTATGCTGCCAGAATTCAACAAAGCAGGTTAAACCACTGGCCAGTTAAATGCATCTATTGAAGTTGTGCACATTGACAATTCCATGTAAAGCATCTCAAATGACCTGTGTTAACATAATGATAACTGGATCATTTTAAGGCTGATACACAAGGAGTTTTTTTCTAACAGGATTGAATTGTGACTATGAATGGTGTGGTGGCATCAATCTGAAACAAATTATCTGGTGACCAGCAAGCCCCTGTTTTGAGGTACTGTCCTGTTTGACCTTTTACCTTTTTTAATTATAATGATTACAATAAGTCACTGATAATGAAATGCTTTAGACTGCTCAACCAACTATTATTTACCACTCCATTCGTTGCTTCTGTTGGGCGAGCATGCATCCTAATTAAACTGCTTGTGGAAACAAGGAATGCTGGGCTCATGCAAGGTAAACAGCACTTTGCCTACTGAAAGATAAGTGACTGTGGCTTTCTGTGAGAACTTCATCAGCTAAAAATAGGTAAGCAGGTGTCACAAGTCAGATTTTGAACAAAAATGTACTTAATATTTGCTTTGCAAAAGACTAAGTAAACTCAGGCTGACCAACCCTGCCACAGCTCAGCCACCTTATCACTAGGTAATGTGCACTTTCCTTCTTTTGACAGTGGGTGGGTTATTTGCTTTTCTTACAAATGAGAAGATAGTTACATGTTTAAGAGGATTCTGCGTTCTATTTTTATGTAAAATTTTTGCACAGGGAGAAAAGTGAATGAAAAATGTTTGGAACAATATGTTCAGTATATTAGCTATATTTATTTATTTATGGTGACATTAACTTTCCTTTCTCTTTAGAGTTTAGAGTTTAGACCCTCTTTCCTAATTTATTCTAGCTGCTGAGAAAGTAATGACACATGTGCTTAATTGCAAAGGCTTTTAGGGTCTTTTTCTATCCAACAGAGTATCCCTTTCTATCCTCATGGCCTTAGTGAATAGAGCTACTTCTATTTCACATGCACCTTTAGAGTTTAGAGTTTAGACCCTGGAGTTCCTGAGCAGTACCATTGTGAAGCCATAGATTTACCCTTCTAGGTCTCATTTCTTCAGCTAGTTCTAACAGTCTGTATTTCCCACTGATGGCTTTCCTAAATATCTTTTATTCAGAGTTGATAGATTGTGAAGGGAAGGAGAAATACAAAGAAGGGTACATAGTTCAAACTGTGGTGCCATTACAGTGGGCTCTTGTCATCACTGCCAGTACCTTCCACAGATGTCAGCATCTGACTTTGTGGTAAATGACAGTAAATCAAAATACTACTGAAAAGGAACTGTGATAGGTAGTGCAGCCCCAGACACTGTCTGTACATCGAGAACACAAAGCAGACCTGTGTTAGCAGCTCTCGAGCTGGCTGTTGTTTTAAAATTTTGGATCAGGAGGTGGTCTGACATCAGAACAAACAGAACTTGCAGGACCTTGTACTGGCCTTTACATTTTCTTTTAACAACTGTACAACTGCCAGTCTGTTGAAATTGCTGTTAATTTTGTGATGTTTACTTTATTTATTTAAGAGTATGTATCTTTTTAGTGCTCTAACCTATATATGTGCCTATATATGTGTATTTGTGCTTTCCCCTTGCAAGAGCTCAAGTTGGTCTGCTTCACACTGGCTCTATATAGCTGGGAAATAAACTGCCTGTGATCCTTTCTCTGTAACATCAAAACCTAAATTGGTTATTACTTTTTTTTTTTGTGCTAGCAGAACAGTTCCTGTTACCTTGCAAATGTGAACTGTTTATGTACTCTGACCTTCTCTGTAAGAATTTCTCTGTATTTATTTCCTCCACCACACTTCAAAAGAGTCTGTCCTTCTGTAGGATGGCTTTATAGCTTATTCTGAGAAGAATTAACATCTATCTTCTGTTTGTTCTCATGGACTACTCTCATTAATTTTCTCTTCACTTCCCAAGTATCTTTCAACTACTCAGTTTCAGTCATAAAATTTCGGTGAAAAAGAACAGATGAAGGGGCTTTTTCCTCTGGGAAAAATCAATGGTTGTGGAATGTCTGAACAGTGGAATTTGGGATGTATACCATTTTTAATTATTATGGGGGAGGAAAATGCAAAAGAAAGGAACACAGTTAAGCATACTGACATTTAAATTACTTTGAAGTTTAACTCGTATAATGTAGATTTTGACCACTAGAGGTCTGTATTTCCTATTTTAAAATAAAGGAATTGCTATGTTTTATACTCAATTGCTATCACTTTTCAAAATATCCCCTTCATACAAGATTATTTAACATGAAAACATAAGGCAAAATATCTATCATTGTACCTGTACTTATTTAAATTTAATGGACCAGAGGTAACTATTTTCACTTTTAGCATCTACCAGCTTCCATCTAATTTCCTGTATTCTGTCACATTCCTAGTTTTGCTAACCTTCAGTCTGGTTCTTGCACTTTTAAGACTTAGAATAGGATTCTGGTATTTTATTTTTTCAAAGACATATGCAATTTAAACTCTCTGTGTTCCAGATTAAGAATATTTTAAAGAAACTTCACTTTAGCAATGAAGATGGAAAAATAGTGACACCTACTCATTCAACTAAGATTATTTTAGATCTAACTAGGCATGTTGTTAATCATATAGCTCTTTTTCCAAATAGCAGCCAATTTTGAAGGAAGATATTTTTACTGTTGAAAATGACACTTCAGAACTACTCTTTTTTTTTTTAAAGCAGCTTAAGGGGCTTTTTAGAAATGTAACACAAGCTTACACAATGTTATCCAAATGGTGTGTATGTTTAATGAATTTCAAGCAATTTAATAATTTGAAAATAGAAGCATATTTAACACTTTTTCACCACCTCCAACCCTCACTTTTACTAATATACCTGGATTTGTCATTACCTCTTTGGACAGTGTCAATGCACGATGCTGTTATTCTGTTCCAAAATACATGTTTACCTAAATAGTTCCCTAATGCTGGAAGGGCAAACAGCTTTTAATTCAGATGGAACAGAAAGGTTGTTAGTGTCAAGATGAGATTTATTTTATTGAAAAACAGTAGATGAGCAAACTAGAACCAAAAAAAATGTCATAAACTATACTGTCCTGAGTTGGACTAATGAGTTGGACTAATCAGTGTCTCGTCCTGTATTTATGTCCAATGGGTTATACAGTGTCAGTGTATCTCTGTGCACTTAAAGGATGTTTGGGTACAAGCATACAATGTTTATATGGCTAAGCTGCTAAAAATAGGAGCATTTAGAGAGAACAAAAGTGATATATTGAGATGGAAAACCAGCAAGCAGTTGGCTAGATTTAAAAATGAAGAATAAAGAAATCTAATGTATTGTTTGCACACTTACCCTTGGTGTTAGAAATTGATGTGGCAAAAATTGGCATAAGTGAAAGGCCATTTCTAAACACTAATTTATGAGGTGGTGGAGGGATGAATAAAATCTATCAAGTATATTTTTTGGACATTAAATGCTAATATACTACAATGTAAGATGTAACAATTTTTCTGCCCTTTTTAGAGTCTGCACTGTAATGATGTCACAGTTAGAGTGCAAGCAGCTGCAGTAGCAGGGAAAGTTTGGACAGTTGTTTGCATATTCTCTCACTGTATATACAGAGTCCAGAAACACTGGAAATATTTCATCCTACTGCTTAGCTAACTATCAATCCCCAACTCATGCATGTAGTTGGTATTTTTTTTTGGTTTTTTTTTTCCTAGAATCTAGGAAGCCCTGATGTACATTCCTCTTTAAAATTTTACTTGTAGAAGGTAATGCCAAGAAAGGATTGCTCAACTTCACTAGAGTTTCTCAACCTCACCAGAACATAGTGGTTTAGTGAACGCTACCATAGCAATGATTATAGGGATTTTTTGCACAAAATTTGTTGACTGACAGATCAACAGGGCACTCACTAGAGCTAGCCAAAAGTCTTTCAGTTGAGAGTAAGTATAATTCTTTTAGTTTATAGGTTTCATTTTTAGGATTCTCTGGATTTAAGTTTCAAAGTAAACATTGATTTCCTCTTATACGCACATAATTTTATTTTCTCTGCTGTTAAGGGTAAGGAAAACATTCTTGGGTTCAATCCATGTAGAACTGGACTCCGAAACACTGAAAGATTAACCAGTGTCAACATGCAGTGTGTTTAATCTCTTGTGAAGGATCAGTGGGGTGGTGGTTTTAGACACTGCTGGCTCTAGCTTGACAGTGTATGCCAAATAGTTTAGACTTTTCTACTAATTTTCTGGTTTCCTTTTTCCCATTTAAGCATCAGAACAATCTCTGTTTTCTTTCTTTGACACTACTCGCATGAATGTATTGCAAACTCTCTGGTATTTAATGTCTTAGGTATCATATAACCTTAAGGATAAGAATATAAAATTATCCCTAGAGCAGTAACTTAAAACTGAAACTACAATTAAATAAACAAAGTAAAATCTATTTCTAGATCACTAGTTCTATTTCAGTACTTCTGAAACAAAACATCACAATGCTAAGCTTCCAAAGAGATGATGTTTGAAAGGAGATTCTCATGGTATCCTGTCACCTTGGTTGGTCTGTCTTGACAGAAATGAATAACATCTTTTCCCTATCTAGGTTATTAAATCTATAGCCAAATTAGTTTTTAAATATGAAAACTAGTTTATAGCAGGAAGAAGTCACTGCTCTTGTTAATAACATGAGGTAAAGAATTGTGTCTTTCTGTAGACACTTAGGCATATTAAGGCTTTGAAATGAGTGCATTAACCACCATCATCAATCCAGCCTGGGTATTTGCACCTCTGCTCTGACCATTAGCTTTACCAAAAAGGAAGATTGGCACCCCTCTGGGAGATAAAAGTGATCAATAATCAGCAGGCTAACCTAATGTCTGCTACTCAGGATCATGTCATCTCCTCATACTGCTAAAAATGTCATTTACTGCACATTAGATGAGAGCAAATGAATGACAAAATAAAAGTAGTTCAGAACAATGTAGGGCTAGAATTTCAGCACTGACAGGAAAAGTTTCTTGAATAGCAGCACAATGTAATATTTTAGTATAGATACATATTTAACTGCAGGTTTATAACTTCAATTTGATGCCAGGTTATGAAGTATCTTTAGGGTATTTGGAAGTACCTGAAAGAATCAATAATTAACCAGAATTAAGCCACCAATCCCAGAACAAATAAAAAATGAGATTAATTTGAGCTGTGAAAGGTTACATGCTGCACGGTTACTTTCTCTGAGTGATAGTAAATGAATGAATGAACACATTTCCTTTATTGCAGTTGGAATTGCCTATATAAAATATAGTGTGCCCCATGTGATTGCTTTTAATAAAGGACAGAAATCTAATTCAGGTTTGTTAAGTGCAAGTGAAATAATTTGATGAATTTTAAGTTTCATTCCTGATAGCTTAGTTCCATGGAATAAGAAGTTTTACAGTTTTTGTTTGTTTTGTTTTATTTTTATTTTTTTTCCTAAATTACATTGCTTAGCACATCCTATATAAATGTAGCTTCTGGGTACTTAACCCCACACATGAAGTTTCCCCATTGCTTCCACATGTAATGCACCTTAAGATTCTATTGAGAACACCTTCAATCTGAGAAGTAAGGGAATTTACATTAATTCTGGCCTTGATCCAGATTTATATTTCAGTCTTACATTAAAAATGCTGTGGAAGGCAAGAAAGAAAAAACCATACTGAAATAAGAAGCACTGCTCTGAGCACACTTTATTACAGTCAGTTCTAGCAGAGAGATCAGGTACAAGGTATGAGGTATCTCACCTCCTTCAGATCATATATAGATCACAGTTTGCTTACTGGACATTCCATGCACCTATAAATCTGTCCTAGGTTACACATTCCTCTCCACTGAAGCTTCTTCTTCTTCAAAATGCTCCTTCTTCAAAATGCAAGAAATGGCAGTAACAACTGTTCTTCCTGCCCAGCTTGTAGAAGACATTCTATTATATTACTGTGATTTCAAGAGAGTAGAGCTTAATAAGGGGTTGCAATACATTTTGTGTGCTGTTTTGAGTATCAATGGTCTCTGATCACTCCTATTCTTGCTGGAAGGAATGTTAGCTGGAAAGGATCCAACACTGAAAAGAGTTTTTGAGTTTCATTGTCCAGATCTTGGTCTTAGTGGTTGCACTTGTCCAGCAGAAGGGAGCTATCACGTGGAGAGTGGCCTTTTGGGGAGGAAAAAGGCTACTTCCATAAACTGCTATCACTGCAAGCCAGAGCCTGCTTACCAGCCTCTAGGTAAAAAAAAGGTGAGATTTATGTAAGCTTAAACTCTTGGTGGTTTGTGGTTGTTAATAATTGGGCAGGAAAAGGTACTTCATGCATCTAAATTAGAAATGATAATTTCATAAAATGGTTACTGCATGAGTGACATGCCCACAGCAATATGCAGTCACTGTCAGAAACTTTTCTGTTGCTTGCAGAGATTACAACAGAAAATGTAATGGAAAGGCCAAAACAACTATTTCCTCAAGAACCAAATCTCTTACTTCTGGGAGAAAATAATTTTTCTCAGTCTTTGCTTTTTTTCTGTCTGACAACTTTACTGGGAAAGACAACTCAACCAGTGGTGTTACTAGTATAAATGTACCAAAAAGAATGTTTTAATTAGGTTTCTGTCACTCCCCTTAGGCCAGGATGTTTCTAGGAAGAAGGCTAAGGTGACACAGCTAATAATTTTGCAGACAAAGCTGGGAGGTGATAGCACTTTGTGGAATTTCCAGTTAATCCAGATAGAGGCTTCCTTTTTTTTTCCCCAGTAGTTAGTTTATTTACAGTTAGTAGTTATTTCATTTAGAGACCACAGTGTCATTTGCTCCTCTCCCAGAGCCATGTTGTGCTTCTGCTGAGCCAGAAGACACAGAGGCAAAAATGAACATTATGTATGCAGTTTATTTACACTCCTGAACAACTTTCCTTAATTAAAGGTGATATACTAATGCAGTCAGCAACAAACTCTGAAAAATAACTTTAATTCTACTTTTCTGGATAACGAACTGCCTCTCCGTACCTCCTGTAAAACAGTAAGAAAGGTGCCACTGAAGAGCTTACATAGATTTACTTCAATTTATAAGGCAAATTGGTAACATTTTGACGTGCATGGCAACATTCTGATATGTGCTGAAGCCTTATCTGGTATATTAATCCTCAAAAAAACATTTTTCTGCCATTGAGCTAAATCACCAGGCTGGGGCCATTATGCACCTTTGAGCAGTCCCTTCTGCAGGATAGACTTTTTATGTTTACATCCCACTCTCCACCCAACCCCCCCGCACCCCCCATAAATATAGAAATGTTAAATTAATAAATAAAAAGCTTTAGAAATGCATTGTCTGGAGCAATCACCTTCAGCTGCAATGATGGCTGATCAGAAAGCAGGAGAGACAACAAACACTGAAAATTCTCTGCTTCTACTCCAGAAATGGAGAAAACTCCAGACAGAGGTGTTTCACTTCTAATCGAATGAAAATTAGGTCAGTTGACTGACAGTTGCTCATGTTGCATATTGTTACCTAAAAAGAATTTCCCTCTCTAAAACCCTCTAATGAATCCCATTCCTTTCACCAATGTGGTTAAAGTTAGTAACAGAATCTTTTGCTTTGAGTAGTGAAGACGTGAACTGAAACACAAATGTGCAGATGCAGTATTTCTGTGTGAACACAGACAAACCAGTACCACTGAAGTGTCTGTCATGGTAGCTAAAGCAGCTAATGTGAAAGCTTTATCACTGCATTTCCAGTGCCATGCCTAGTAATTTCCATGTAACTTCCCACAGTCAGTGCTACAGCTCTGAGGAAAGCAAACCTTGCATTGAACACTTTCTTTCTTTTGACTTCGTGCTGAAAAACAGTGTTTCTGTCTTACTGAAGAAGCAAAGGCAATGTATTGTGGATTTCTGGGCAAGAAAATGGATGTTAGATTTCAACACCTTAGTTCAGAGGACGCTTTGTCTTGTAATTCAGCAATCTGTAATAGGATTTGGTTCACTGTGTCTGACTGAGACACTTGATTACTTTTCTTATTATATAATTAATTTAGACATCCTTACAGTGGGAAAATATCACACAACGGCAATACCCCTCAGAAAAGACTTTTCTTCCCTAAATGAGAATGTTAGGAACAGCCTGGAGGGATAAGTTAAAAGATTAAAAGCAAAAGATCAGCATGGAGGCTTCTTAATGAATCGCTCATTAGGGTCAGAAAAAGGGAACCAAAGGCAGAAAGGAAAGAAAACAGTATGAGTAACTGGCAAAGTACAAGAGTTTATTCAGACAAAAAAAAATCTTTTAAAATGGTAATATAGCTAAGCCCAAGAGAAGCTAGTATCATTGTAACTGTTGGTAGGTATAACACTGAAAGCATAGAGAGGCCCAATTGTGCTTTCAGTTGTACAAAATTCCTGTTAAGGGCAGATCATTATAAGGACTAGAAGAAAATTTGAGAATATATGAGTCAATTGAACTAGTGAGTTTCTAAGGGGTTAATCAAAGAGAAGGAAAGGTCAAACACAGACACCTTAATCCATGCCAGTGTGAAAGGTATTATCACCCATGGAAAAACAAGCTACTATGATCCTTAGTGCTTTGTCTGGAAGGCAGCACACTTAATAGAATGATCCCAAAATAGATGTTCTGCCAAATTTGTACAGCTTGTTTCCTGTTTTTTCCCCAAATTAAAATTTATTGCTCTATTTTGAAAATAAAATTAATTGGTGAACTCTCTTTGCTGTCCTGAGATGTTCCTTGTGGGTACTGAGGACCAGCCAGAGGTAGCAAAACAAAGGCAGCTGTTACAGCTGGAGTGAGCTGATCTATGATACTGTGAATCAGTGCATCCTCAAGCAGGTGCAGTCGTTCTCAAGCAAACAAAAGTGCATAGAAGCTCAGAAAGGATAGTGCTGTGCCTTCCCAGAGATGCTAAATGAGCTTCACTTTAGTGCTAGAAAAATTCCTTGGGTGTGTGGCTGTCCAAAATAACATGGCATTGTTATTTTGATGTTATGCTTAAGAACACAGAACAGCATCATAAAATGTATTTGAAGGTAAAATAATTTTGAACCCTTTTTCTTTGAAGTGCTAATTTTTAGGAAGACCACATGAAAAGAAACTTTTATTTGATCTGAGAAAAAAACTGTAAATGTTTAATCATGTCAAGCTGCTAATAATAAAATCAAGAGGAAAACAACAAAGACAGCTCAACTAGAGTCCCAGTTTGACAACACGTATTGATTCTTGCCCCATGTCTTCCATTTGTACTGATGACTGTTGTACATCAAATAGAGTCTGAGGACAGAGGAAACAAACCCTGAGCTACTCCAGTGGTAGCGGACTTGCCCCTTGTCCGGGGAAGAAAGAAAAATGGTGTAAACATTTAGGCTTGGACAACAAGAATGAGTGGAGAAAGGTGAAAAGATGAAGAAAAGATTAAGAAAAAGATGAAAAGGCAATACACATCCTATAAAAGTAGACTGGGAAGGGCATGAATGGTTTCTCAACAAACAAGCTTAGGCTGCATCTTTGTACATCACTTGCTGCCTGCATCGAGGAAAGGCTCTGGCCAGGCTGTGCTGATGCTAAAGCAGAGTTAAAAGGAGGCCAGCTGCCAAGAGAACATTTTTTAGAGAAGTCAACTCGTGCATTTTTCTCCTTGCGTAAGCCCCCCATCATGGAAGTACAGCTGGTCAGTGGTTCTCTGGAATGTTTCACTTATTTGCATGTGTCCCTCTCAGCTAGAAATGCTGAGGCACAGCACCCCTCTTCAGTGTCTGTTTTCTGAAAACTGAGTGGATTCAGGAATCCACCGACTTTTAATTTCTATTGCTGTTCCTATACTTCATCCACTGATTAGATTCTACTAGCCAAGGATCTACCAGTAACTCACAAAATTGAATGACTTAATAGTAAAGAAAGGAATAGGTGAACTAGCTGAAATTAGGAGTTTAGTTATATCTTTCTTTGTTCTGGCTGTAACCCTAATTATAGCTTTCACCTCAAGCAGTGAAACACTGTCTAAATATTGACCTTGATCAAATTCAGTACTAGTTTATTTAGATACTGCCAGTTACCTTTTGCTGTAGCCTGCTTTTTGTCTTGTCTTCAATCATGCCACTCACTGCTGCACTGCCAATCTGATCTCACTTTCCTGCTGTGAGGCTGTCTTCGGTTATTACCCGTTTTCTGCACCTACAAGAGAAATGCTACTCAGCTACAATGGAAGGAGATAAATACCACAAATAGTAACCAAGTATTTTAGCCAGCCTTGTTATATAGTGAATACCTGGACAGTTTTGCTATCAAACAAAACACAAATGGAATGAAAATTGTAATAGACACCTGGCCGAAGGCCAGAATCTGTAGCTCTTTCACACAATGGTGCAGCAGAGAATACTAACAGCATGTCATTTGGTACATGATATTTTCCTATCCTTTTTGGCAATTCACTTGAAAGCTCAGAGTAATTTTAGTATAATCCATCATTTATCTGAAGATAAGACCAAAAATTATTAGAGCAGCAATTTTATTTCCTATGTGCTTTGTCTCAAACAATCACAGCTGTTAGGATTTACAGTCAAGATAACCTCTCTTCATTTGTTTGTTACAGCTGGGGTGAAAAAATGTTAAGTATGAGTATCATAAGTCCCCTTGTTTGTCAAATTTGTTAAATTCCCCAAAATGTTCCAAAGTGACAAAGATTCTTCTAGGGTACATCTGGAAATTTTAGGGGTTCTTTGTTTTCTTTTGTTGGCAAAGGATACACTTTAGAAAATGGTGCAGAACACGGAATGAGTGCTCTGAGTAGAATGACTGTCTGTTGGTAAAAGTGATCTTAAGAGACAAATTTGTTGATGGAAAGGGAATGGAAAGAAATACTGTCATTAGCAAAAGATTACTGGCTTGCTATTCACTGCAAGGGTGTTTGGGTTCAGAAGGAAGAGACAGAAAATGATACTGTGATTAGCAACTTTCTCACATACAGCCACAATTGCACTGAAATAGTTCTACTGGAGCCTTTCTGTTCTTCAGGCTGCCGTGTTTCAGCTTTATGAATGAGCTCTGTGCATCTTAAAGCCTGTATTAGGTTGTTACCTACTCAAACTCCAATGAATTTGAACTCACCTTGTGCTTAAATGCAAAAAAATTAACTTTTATGCAAAGTTAATTCCATATAAGTAGGTGAGGTTCAACACTCAGCAATAGCACCCTCTTTATTCATGTTGGTGTTGTGGAAGCTGACCCTACAATAGTGAAAAGAATGATGTAATTTTTCCTCCATTTCCCTCTCTCTTCAAAAATGATCCACATTTTTTTATTCTGTTTTCAGAATTCCATGAGATTTCTAAAAATGTTTCTTTGTAACATTCTGCCATTTTACCTTCTCAAACCTGATCCTAAAACGCAGAGGCTGACTTCTTAAAAACACCATAGTCACCTTTAGGGCCAACTGTCCAAAAATGTGAACTGCCATCCAAGAATACTGAAAAATTCCTGTTTAATTTTTGAGAGGAACACATTATCTGTGTCATTGCATTTCTGATGGAATTGTTGTGCAGCTGAGAGCAGGAGGAACAAACAGCAGCAGTAAACTAGATAAGGCTTGAAATCTGAGCCAAGATTACCCAAAGGCTAGAGATTTAGCTAAACATGCAACAGAGCCTACAAGACAAGCAGGCTGCTGTGGGCCTGTAGTGGCCAGGCTCTACCTTCACCCAGTTCTTCCACCTGTGAGCTCCAATCTCACCTTGCTTGCAACTCTGAAAAGATTCTAAGTTTATGCTTCTCCTTCAGGAGAGAGATGAGGGTTGCTGTGCTGCCAGAGTTACTCTCTGAAATAGCTGAGGGGAATACTTTGCTTTGCTGTCCACCACCCTTCCCAACCTGGCCGTTTGTCCTCTTGTATTTCTATGTATAAAGTCCAAGCAGATTTCTAGGTTAATGAATCTTGGTGACCCATCTCCCCAGCTCAGCTTTAGATATAACACAGCCAAATTCAATTTTAGTTGATCTTTCCTCTCAACGAGGTATTCTCCTAGAAGAAAACCATTAAATTCAGTTTAGAAAATGCACAAGATTAATCATGTAATGTAAGTAAGATGTAGTATTTGATTAAAGTAATGCATAAATATCCATGTTCTGTATCCACATCAAGATGGTTATGACCTTTTATGAAGTCACCAAGGTAGAACAGCATACTTGAGGTGCAGAGAACATGCCAACCACTCAAACAATTGTATGATTCTTAGAGTGTTATTAAGACCCCTAAAATTTGGGCAGCAATATCCACAGGTGAGCTTATGAATACTACTGGTGACATGAATAACTTCTGGAACACAAGAAGTTCCAGAGAAAAAACAGAGGTAGTGAGCAAATAGGAGTAAATTTTGACTGCTTAAAATGCTTAAACTAATACTATGTCTTGCATAAACAAGATTTTAACTAGGACAATGTAATGAGAGTTTGTAATTTATGTAACTTTAAATTACCATATAAATTACTGTGCTCAACAATAGGCAGTGCCAGAGAAAAGAACCACCTAAATAACAAACATGGAGGATAAAATTACCACAGAGGAGAAAACTTAGAAGTAGAAAAATGCAGTTAGTGCCCATTATCCAAACTAGAATTATTTTAAATGTGCATGAACTCTGACATACATTTCCCTGTACATTTCTAGAAAGTGTAAATAAATCACCATATTTACATTCTGCATCTGCCCCTGTTTTTATAGTATGAACAAAGAATGAGATTAAATATACTTTCCAATATTTAGTGCAATTAAAGACAACATTAGTCAGGAAACCAAATACCATCATTCATCTTCTTGCTCCAAGAGGACTGTAAAAAGATTGCAGAGCTGTGATATTTGAAAGTTAAAGGCAGCACTCTCCTCACTTCTGCAGCACTGTGGGTAATGACACTTCAGGCTGGTATTTGCTGCCTTTCAAACCACAACTTCTAGCTGCAGTTTGCACATGCCATCCAGCCCAAGAAGATACTGGTTCAAAGCAGAAAGGCAGCACAACTTACACTATAGGAAATGGGCTCACTTCTGCTCTCCCCCAGTGCAAAAATTATCTCTGTTTCCATCTATACTATGACAAAAGTAAGGGGAGAATGAAACCAGCTATATTCAAATTTAATGATAAATGTCACTTCTCTTAATTGTACAGGGCCACTTTGCTTTCTCAGTTCAACAACATAAACTAGGAAGCACATGATAATCACAGCTGATTTTTCTCTGCTATGTAGTTCAAGTTGTAGAGAGGAAAAGTGTGCAGAAATACCACATTCCTGCTGGAAAGACATATATCTTAAACCCTTAATACATGAGCAAAAGCTGAACTTGCTTAGTATTTTTGAAAGATGCTGCAATTTTAAAGATTATGGTGGCAACAAGCAAAATGGACTGCCAAAGTCAGGAGAATGAAACATTTATCTGACACTAAAACAGACTTAAAAAAGCCTTTCTACATCATCATGGTAATTACCTGCTTCAGGCCATACTTAATCCACCTATTCAGACAAAACTCTAATCACGTTAGTGCTGTGGGTTCATGCAAGTGACAAGAGAAGAGGCTTCCCTATACAAAAAATTCTCTCTTTATACCCTCATCCTGTGATTTTACTGAGCCAGTTTACTACCTTGTCCCATGCTATGCAGCACAACACAATCCAAAGGAGCGCTGCTACTTTTGGAAGTGATGGAAATTTACAGTGAACTGTTGCATGATCTGGGCAGAATCCTGCTGTCCCTTATTGCCATACATCTCATTAATTCTAGGAGGTTTGCAGAAATATAGAAATAGGTGTAAATGAATACTGCAATTTTACTGCATGTACACATCTTGACCTGACTGACTTAGTTACTGATACACCAGATGACTCAGAAGAATATAGGGCTTGTACTTGTAAGCGACTGATAACATTAAGTGTTTTGATGCTTGGAGAGGGGAAGAACAGTAAATATATTACAGGACTTCATCTGAACTTGTTGAAGAACTCTAGTACAGTATGGGTCTAAGAGAAGTCTAGAAACTGGCTGGGGAAAAAAAGAAGGCAGGAAGGCATTTTAACTTTGCTAACTAAAATTATTCTCTGGTTGTAGATCACTCCAATTCTTGCTCTGTAGAAAAAGGATAGATATGGTTATGGAGAGTGTATGCTATAAAATTCTGATTAAACCAGTACTTGCTGCTAACTGGTGGAAGCTGCACTGTCTGTCAGACTGAGAAACTGAACTGTTTGCACAACTCCCAGAAATCATAAGCATCACTTTTGGTGTTTGATCGATTTCTATCGTGAGCTTAGCACAGCAACAAAATTTAATTGCTCATCTGATCGTGAGCAGAGTTGGCAGGGCTGCGTCTTGCAGGATGCTGGGATGAGCCTCGATGGTGCGGTGGAGCTGCTCCGAGCTGTGTCTCCTGCCAAAGGGCGCCCTTGCTTTCTCTTCAAACTGTTGACAAGACTCGAGAGCTCCCATGCGGCAGGGCTGGGAGTCTGTGGGGCACTTAGTCCTCTCTAAAATAATTATGTAGAGCGGGCCTCGCAGGACAAGCCAGAGCACAGGGGATTAAGTGGCTGCGCTTCGTCCGGGACTGAACCATCCTGTGCCAGCTCCGTCTAAGCCAAGTATAAATTCCGTATGAGGCTGCGCTGCGCTCGCAAACGCTGTGCCTGGCCCTGGCCGAAGGTGCCCGGCCGGGACGCGCTTACCTGGGTCCGGGCGGGGATGGCGGAGCCCTGGCGGCGCTCACAGCGTCCCGGGCTGGGCTGGGCTGGGCTGGGCCGGGCCGGGCCGGGCTCCGGGTGCGCTCCGTGCCGGCCGCGCCGCTCCTCCCGCTCCAGCGCGGCCCCTCCGTTTATAGCGAGGGGCGTTGCGGCACAGCCCCGCTCGCCGCTGCCTCTCCCCACCCATCTCCCGGGCCGGACCCCGCTGACCCGGCTCCCTCCCACTGCCCCTCCTTCCCCGCCCGTCCCCTCCCGCCGCGGAGCCGGGCGGGACCGGGAGTGGCGCTGGGCAGCGCGGGCAGGGCCGCGCCGGGAGCTGGGATCGCTGCGGGAAGTGCGGCCGCCAGAGCAGCGCAGGCTGCGGCGATGGGGCCAGGGATGCGCATGAGGGAGGCGCCCCTTCCTTGCCTTTGCCTCCAACTTTCAGGGGAAGGAGTCGCGAGTGATGTACAAACATTCCCAGTTCCTCTAAGAGTGCCCTGGCCCGCCAGTGAGCACGACTGAAATGTTCCGATCGTCACTGATGAGGTTAAATGTATAATTGCCATAAGAAATCTGGCAAACTTTATTTTCTGGGAGTGGACAGGAGAAGAAACAGACGAAACATGGAATACACATTCTAGGAAGACTTTTCATGTCACTGATGTCATCTAAAGAAAGGATTTTGTATATGAGGGATTTTGCTTATTTGTGTCCCTCTTGTCCTGCTAAACAGCACAGGGAACAACTTTTCAGGCAGAATTTGTGACACTGTCATGCTCATTGAGAACAGGATTTCAGAAGTTATGTTTCATGTTAGGGCCATCACACCATAGTTGTGGACAGAACTAAAGATTCCAATGGGAGCTGCACAACTGTGGATTGCTTCCTAATATTTTTATACACCTAGAGTGTTTTTGAAGACCTTTTCAAGAAAGACATGATCTAGGATGGCAATATCCTTCAAAGGCTGGCAGTATATGTACATGTACAATTAGTAAGGTCTTGTCTGGCTATAATTTGGTTTTGAAAATCTGTTAGCTAAATTTCAGATAGAAATGGAGAACTGCAGCACATTGCATAAATTCAATTATTCCAGGCTGTGTCTGATGGGCCATGAGTGTGTTACATGGAAGCACTAATTCACCTGTGGCATAAGCTTTTTCCCTGATCTTATCTATGTTGTGACAAGAAAAATCATCTGCATTTTCATCAGAACAGCAGCCAGGACTGAAGCAGTCTACATTGGCAGCACGCTGCCCTCCTGCCACTTGGGGAGTTTGTAATTGACTTCCTCTCTAAAGAGATCGTGCTGAGACATCTTCTAACGATGAACCATGTGCGTGTTCACAGATTTATCACAACAAGAAACTATAAGTACTTTTCAGGCCTGTACAACACCTGAAGCTGGCTACAGCAGTGGGCTGTATTATCCCCATTTATCCTGCTGGTTTTATTACACGGAGCTCTTGACATATGGGACATATTTTTTCTATCCAGAACTTTCTTTGTACACGTGTGACAGATTCCCATACTCTGAGTGACAATGTGTTTGGCAGCTATTGCCCACTTCTGCCCCAGTGCATTCTGTGGTACACTCTGCTGGGTGGAGCTGGTGGGCCGAGGTCTCCATGAGGAGACATTTGCAGGGCTTTCAGTTCTCACAGAGCTGAAGGAGCTGAAAGCAAATCCCAATGCTGGCATCACACGGTGGCTGCTTACAATGCCTCTGTATGTGTGAATCACTGCCTAGGATCAGTTGTGCCCTTTATTGCATTCCATCATCTCTTCTCTTCAGGAAAGGATGAAGAAAGTAGATGATAACTGTACTTTAAAACAGAACAAAATAAAAAAACCAAACCAACAACTTCTTTTTCAATTGAATTCTTTCTTAAAAGATGCATGTAAAATTGAATTTGGGTCTGCATCTCTCTGCTGAGTTCAGTCCATCTCTGGGGTATGTAAGAGAGAGATGTAATTTAATGTAATTTTGGGAAAATCTCTTCACTTCCAGCAGTTTTGTATCTGGAATCCCAATAACAGAATTGTAACATGATGAGCACCGCAACATGCACTCACTATAGAAATGTGATTTACAGGAACATCCAGTGAATAATAGACATGATGACTAGAATTCTGTTTTCATTGAGCTGCTGTAAATAAAGAGGCTTCTTCCTACCAGAATTGATTGAGGTGTCTGTAATGTGGAAAGGGTTTCAGGGAGCAGGTTTCATTCTTTGCTTGTGTTAGAGCAAAGAGTTGTCATTTAGAGGGTGACTGGACTGGGCAATTTGATTGCTATGAAATCAAACAAATAGCTCTTCTAATAGCAATATTTATTAAAATCACTAGTGGTCTAGTGAGAATAAACAGTTTAAAACAAATTCTTTATTGGGTACTCAAAATTACATTGCCTTTAAAACCCTTTATTTTTTAGTTATATGTTTGGAATGATTCCCATCTGAACATTTTGGCTGTAATTTTTTTCATTTTCAAGATAGTTTATTTCTTTTTGCTGAAACAAGAAGTACAAAGTTATTTTCTTTGTTGAAAGCTGATGCTTCTTACACAGATCCCCGTGCTTCTGCATGTCAAGAGCCAGGCTTGAGGAAAGTACCACAGGCTGTGAAATTTATGGCATTCTAGTTCTCTTCATTGTATTCTTTTGTATTTATTTCTGATGTATTTTCCCGCTGTAGATTCTTTCAGGAAATAGACTGGACCGTTGCATATAGAATATATCTGTGCATTTGCTTAGAAGAAAATGAGTAATTCAGATGTAGAATTACTGGAAACCTGGATATATCTTAGTAGCAGTCTGATGTGAGTAAAGCTGATGATTTTCCTGAAGCTAAGACAACTTACAAACGTTATTTTTTTTAAGAACACTTCTTGTAAAAATACTCTCCTGCTGCCAGAAGTACTTCAGTTCTACCCTGTTTATATACCCCTAAATGTTTTCTGAGAAAAGAGACCTAGAATTGATCCTGGGCCAATGCATCTGTAACTTAGAATTTTTTATCCACTTTTGTCTATGATGAGCTGTGTTTTAAGAGTGTGTTCCCTTCTGTCAGGTCTACTAAAAATGAAAGTTATTGAGAAATATTAAAGAAAGAAAATTTTAAAAAAGATACATTGTAATTCTCACTGTCTTTCTCTAGATCTCAAACCTTTTTGGCTGCCGGAAAAATGTTAGCTTCTGCTGTAGGAATAGGAATATATGTTACTGTTGTCATCCATTCTGGTCTCACAGACCAGAACATTCTGCTTGGGCCAGCAGAGTAATCTGTGTGTGTGTGAGAGAGGAGAGGAGAGCAGGAGTGGGTTAAATGTTTGGGACAAGTGAGAGAGGTCATTTGCAGACTTTTGAGCAGCAGTGGTGCTAATATCCACAAGGTCTGCCTCTCCAGAGTGATGGAAATTTACATTATTATTTATTTCTGATGAGGCCCATGAACAATTAGGATATTTAATCTCTTTCCAGGAAGCTATATGCTTTAACTTCTAGTCTTCCTCAGCTGGTATGCTTTAATTGTATCCCTCATAATCATCATAGCATAAAGCAAAAGGGGAGGATGGAAAATATGAAGATTCTAAGGAAGCCAGTGTTTCAAATCTCAGCATTTCTATAACACTTTAAAGTTCAACTGGTTTGATTTTGATAGATAGAAAATTTTTTTGTTTGGCTTTTACCGTGTAAGAACCTGAACTGAATGAGAAGCGTGAGACATCATTTTCTGAAGTTTATAAAATATGATATAATATAATATAAAATATTATATTAAATATAATATTAGATTGCGCCATTCAAGAAATAATTTTTATGAAATTCAGCACAGGACAGTGAACACTCAGAGTGGTCACGATCCAAAGTCTGTGATGTTTGGCTTCCATTTCTAGCACTGACAGTCATGTCTGTTTGAGATTCAGCTCTGATCTCCACACAATGGCAAACAAATATCATCAGTTATGTTCCAGGTTTTATAAAAGCAGAATTTGAACCAACAAATTATCCCTGTGAAAGGAATCATGCTTAAATTCCTTAGAGCTGGAAGCAGTGATGATGACAGTGAAGTACATTTGGACAGGCTGTGTGATTTGTTCTCTGTATATGATGCTGTGTGTGAACTGAGTGCTATTAGTGGGGAACACATTGTAGCCCTTCATTTACCCTTCCTTTGAGTAAATCCAGCTCAGTTGAAGGAACCTTTAGGTAAAAACTATGTTCATAGTAGAACAGAGTTAAAATTTGAAAGGAACATTAAATATTGAAATAGAGAAATCTAAGTTATAAAATTTGTGACAATTTTTGATGTGGTTCTTTTATTCTGCAGCAGAAAAGGATAGTTTAGGCAATTCCTCTTGACATGTTAATGATGTAAGGCTCTTGTAGGTCAGAAGAACTATCCCATTTAATTTTTAACTGATCATAAAATTATCAGTTTCTGGTAATGGGTGTGGACTAACGTGTAATTAGTAATTTTTGAAATGTCTTTTCTCAAACCAACAAACAAGACTTCCCACTGTGGTAAACTTAAATACGGTATGTATTCATAAACCCACATTTATACTTTGGAACAGGAAGAGAAACAGAAATTGGTGTTTGAGCTGGCCTCTATTTCTTGTTGACCCTAATCATTGTGATTAAAATTTGATGGAGAGTGTATAGTGATAATTACTATGTGAAAGACTCTCTTTTCCACCCTAACCATGGAAAGATTTAGAGGTAAGTGTTTAGGTCTGGAATTCTGTAAATTTATCAAGAATTACAGCTAGAAGATCCTCCTGACACTATTTACTGTGTTCTTTGAGCTAAACAAAAACAGAAATAAATGGGTTTTTCTCACTCTGCAGATTGTTTGGAGAAAACACTATTTTCTAGGTAAGCAGGGAGTTTTGCTGTTTCTGAAAAAGAAATGTGACCAATAGGAGAGTAAAAGATGGTGTTTCTAACACAGAATTTCTGAGAAGCATCTTTTGGTTCTCTACACAAAACCATAATTTCTACCCCTTCTCATCAGAGCAGTTCAGAGTGGGGATGATAATTATTGGAGCTAAGGCTGAACACCCAGTGGCTCCAGGCACATATTGCTCATCATCCTAGCCCTGTCCAGTTCCTGTGGGATGAACAGACGGTGCAGAAGTATTATCATCACCTTACAGGGAAATTAGGCTGTTTAATCACACAGAAACTTGATGGACATCTTCAGAATGCTCAGAATGCAGACTGAAAAATCCAGTCTTACTCCCTCAGCCCGAGAGTGGTGCTATCTGCAAAATACTGTAGTCTGAGAATCACTGCTTTCTAATCAAATTATTATAAATACAGCAGGCATTTTAGACAGTAAGATAAACAGCAACTAAATTCCAATACTCACCAGGCTGATAATGTTCAAAACAGGTGCAAGTTTCCAATATGGAGTAGTGTCCTATCTGCTGGATACGTAACTCTTCCTTGAAAATCTGTTAGTTCACTCAAAAGCTAATCAAAGTGCCCAGTGTGCAGCTGAAAAGGTGTGTGTGAGCTGCAGAACCAAAGAGCTTGACTCTTCATTGTCTTATGCCACTACTCACGCCTCTAGATGGACAAAGTTCCTGGCAGAGGAAAAACTGGAGACAGTTAATACCTAGTGCAAACATGTATAAGTAGCTAGAAGATGGGAGCTACTGTTTTTCAGGAATTCCTTTCAACATATGTGTTTGTCCTAAACTGGAACAAATAGTTGGCCTCTCTTGTGAAAGGCAAAAGTTTGGAAAAGACAGGCCTAGAATGACTGGGTTGATTTGCAAAGGTGACTGTTTAATAAATCTCATCCATGTTGTAGTAAGTGTAATATATGGTTATGTGTTTATGAATGCTATATTATAAGGAATAATGAAATTAAATTTCATTATGACTTTGGTTATTGATTTTGCTATTATTATCAACCATGAAAACTAAGGAATGTGTTATAAAAGCATCGCTGCATGATTGAAGTGACTTACCTGATCAGAATGATTCTAGAGTTTCTCTTTCAGTATTTCAGTGAATGTGAAATATTTGTTTAAATAGAAGATGGCATAAAAATGCAAAATTTTAATAGTCACCTTGGATCTATAACACTGTTTTTGAAGGTGATTTTTTATTTTCCTGACTCCTATGGATAGCTTAACAAGTATCCATGCTTTATCAACATCTGAAATATAAAAGCCTAATTCCCAGTATGTAAGACTGATGTTTACAATTTTTTCCAAACCTGTGAATCTAGATCAGTTTGCAATTTTCAGACACTCCACCAGTTTGGAGTGTTTGCCTAGGAAGCAGAACTTTGGTTTTGATCCAAATTTCACAGCATAAAATGGCCCAGGGATTCCGAGATTCACACATGGAGGGTGCCTTTGGAAGTCCCTCCGCTGTGGAGCTGGAGGAACTCCTGGGTGAATTGGCTGGGATCAGGAGCTGCCAGCTCTGTGCTGGCCCACACAGGAGCTCCCCTCTCACCTGCCAGAGCTCTGGGTTGCTGTGACTGGGCAAAATGCCACTGCTGGCTGTTCTTCTCTCTGCCCCCCACTCACTACATGTCACAGAGGGTGGAGGGCTGAGAGGCAAGAAATGCAGGGTGGGGGGATGACACTAATTAGTGGTGCTATCTGCATGGTTGGAGTTGTCTCTCACAATTAATGAATGTCTTGAAGACCTACTTATTTGTGCTAATTTTGGTTTTTAGTGGTGCTAAGGACATCTCTCTATGATTACATGGGATTTAGCAGTCTAATTTCAGTGGCTGCTTTTTTTATTTAAATCTTGGCCAGCCCATGCTGTCAGCCCTACTTGTAAGCCATTATCTCAGCACTCTCAGACAGCCTGGCCAGGCCAGGGCGTGCCTTTGGCACTCTGCTTTCCTGGCTTTCAGATGTTATCTGTTTTCACTGCACATTTTGGGGGCTGAATTGTTTATTCATACACTGCCTGTTTTTCAAAAAACTAAAGTAGTTCCTAGGCAACCCTAATGAACGGCAAGAACATGTTAGTTTGTTTATCATTTAGGTTACTTTAGCTTGTTTACTGTGATGTTTGGGTTATTGCAAGGGGTTGGCTTAGCTTATTGATAGTGAGCTATATAAATATGATGAGAACAACAAACCAGCTGAAGATCACAGAATGGTTATCAGGATTTTTTTTTTAATCATTTAAAGATTTTTAATGAATAGTTTTATACTGTGAAGATTTTAACACCAAAGAGTAACATTTAGAATGCTTTGCTCTTTAGGAAACATGAATTACATAAGGTGAATCACAGTTTCCTAAAGCCTTTCTTAGTGCATCTACAAAGAAATGGAAGAATTTATAGATATGTAAACATATCCATATAAACTTACCAGTGTTCTCTGCACACTTATACAAACATTTGTAAAAAAGCATGCTGGTTTTGAAATTTTGTGGAAATCCTTTATTAACAGGAGCTTGGACTACTAGGCTTATGAGGGAAACACTGATCATAATGACTGATGTTCTTCATTTTCTCCTCTGAAAGGGCCAGGATCATGCTGTCAGATGGTGCAGTCAGTAGTCATTAGGTATTGAAGTCACCTAATGCATGATGTCACTGTGTTGAAACATTACAAAAATTGAAATACTAGCAGGAACCTATAAATCCTTTCAGAAAAGTGCTGAATGAAGTACATTCCTGCAGGTAACCAGGGAGTAAGGCTCTATGTATGAACACATTTAATCAGTAAACTTAATTTTTGGAAGAGTCTGGGAAACAGAGTATGTTGCTGACATTCTCAGTTTATATTCATTCCACAGTATGTTCTCCTGACCTATCTGCAAGTATTTGGATGCATTTTCTGAAGGAAGAGCTGACACAGCCCAGCTGGAACAGAGCTATAGCACTGAAGGAATGTAGAGTGCTTTGAATAATTGGTGAAGAACATACTTATTACCTCCCTGTTGTGGCATGTTAACTCTAAAACATAAGCACATATAAATCTTAGGGAGTAGACATTACCTTATAAATATATATAAATACTATACTCTCTTTGGAAGTGCCAGGTACATGTCTTTGTTCATATTTCAACAAACTGTTTATAGGCATCAAGAATTCTTCATGCTTTTCAGGAACTTATTTTTTTGCAGTGTCTGAGTCGCTCTGCACAGGACTATAACCACAAGAGATTTACTTCAGCATTAGGGCAAGCTGACTTGTCTCTTCTGGTTTAATTACATTAAGCCAAAAAAGGAGAATCCATACAGGAAAGTGTAGCTATGTGATATAATAACTCTTTATCAATTCACACAATCAGTGACATTCTTGATAACTTGCCTTGTATCTGAGCAACCTGAGATGGCAGACTACACTTTGTTCTGATGGTTTTTTAGAGCCAAAACACAGCATTGCTTCTCTCACAGAACTTATATTGTTTGCTTTTGCTTTTGCTTACTGGAAGTTACAGCTGTGATGAGGTCTCCAGAACTGCATGTGGAGAAGCTGGCAGGACAGGAGTTATCTGACACATCTGGCAGGTCTCACTTTCACTGCAAGCTTGGGGGGTTCACAGGATGCAGAAGATAAGGAAGTCATGGAGATGGGAGGAGGATTTGTTGCCTTACTGGGTAGATGGTGTACAATGGCTTTCAAACCATGAAAGGATGCTTTGCAGTCCAGGGTGGGAGTCTGTTTCTGTGTACCAGATTGCCAGTAGCGCCCAAGGAGAGATTTTCATAGCTGGGGAAAGAATCTTGCCACATTTTGCCGTGTTCATTATGCTGTGTCTGAAGCAGGGATGAAACAGGAATGGTAGTGGTGGCTGTAGGTTGCTCCAGGAGCTGCAGGTTTGTAGAGGTCAGCCTCTGGATGTTGGGGCAATGCTCCTGGGCAGGCTGCTCCCAGGAAAAGCAGGACCTGGTCATGCATTCCTTAAACTTTCTTCCCTTCATTAGGAGGCCTTCTGCAACCAGCTTACCTCCTTGTCTCTTTGAAAAGACACCTTT
This sequence comes from Anthoscopus minutus, assembly GCA_013399455.1. Classification (NCBI taxonomy): domain Eukaryota; kingdom Metazoa; phylum Chordata; class Aves; order Passeriformes; family Paridae; genus Anthoscopus; species Anthoscopus minutus. The sequence goes on along the minus strand of VWYI01023796.1, from coordinate 242,234 downwards.
CAACAGTGAACATATCTCCTCTCTTTTGTTGTGATTTCTCTCCTTATCTGTGTTTGCTTTTTATTCCTCATGATGTTGCTGCCTTTGCACCTATGACCCTTTCTTCACTGAGGGAGATCTTACAGAGATCCTTAATCTCTGTGTGTTGTTTTGGTATCTCTCCTGCTTGTGTGCTCTGGATAAAGTAAAAACATAGAGTTTGTTTATTTGTTTGTTTTTAAGAGCTATTTGGAAAGATCATTAGCATTGTAGAAAAGCCTACAATAATCAGGAAATGAAGGAGAAGGAAGAACAGCAATTTGCAAGCAGATATTTTGCCTGATTCTTTGCATTCTCAATTTTAAAAAGCCTCTTAATTTTATTTTATTTTATTATTATAATGCCCCAGTATCCTAAAGCAGCATTAAGGTCTGTTACTCTTAAATTACTTTTTGAAGTGCTCAGCATTTTCTTCTGTATTATTGCTGAGAAAAGAGTGTAGCTGAATCCCAAAGCCTAATATAAGATGGTTCAGGTTGAAAATTGGTAGCAAATACCAGTGTCAGTTGTCTCCAGATATGTTAAATTAAAACAAATGAAAAGAAAATAGCTTGGAGTGTTTTAGCTTGGTGGCAATGTCCTTTTCTGGAGATACAGTCTCTCTGCTCTAAAGAGGTCACAGAGGAAAAGTCTGTAAAAGAAAGTGACAAAAGTATTGAGCATTTTTCTTCCTGGTTTTAGTGACAGGTGCCCTATTTAGTGATAGGTAGCTTATTTGTAGTAGGAAAATTCATTGTAAAGCAAGAGTTCAAAGTGTAGAGTAAGACATTATAATATATAATATATAAACTCATAGTTAAGAGTTTAGGACATCTTTTTGCTCATTGAGTCAGAACAGACAGTCCTGATCCAGAGGTTCAGCAAATCAGAAATTATTATGAGTTTTTTTCTCTCCTTGGCCATTTTTTCTTTTAACTTTGCTGGGATCTCAATGCTTACAAAATAGCCCCATTATCTCCAAGATTCATTTCGAGTCTTTCATGCAAATGTTTGGGATTTGTTTGTTTATTTGTTTTGTTTGGCTTTATTTTGGTAGAGTTGTTGTGTTGTTTTGTGTTTTTTAAATTACATTCCTTTATCATCTAAAGTGTGGCTTAGAAGAAAATAATGTGCTTTGAGGGAAACCCTTAATTCTGTTTAGGTTAAGGGAAAGTGGTATGATGAGAATTAGTTGGCCTCACTAGTGAAAGTTATGTCAGAATTGAAGTGCTGCTGCAGGCAAAACTGCATTCAGTAGAACAAAATTGGCAGAAACAAATAGCAACAGGATTTTACTTAAAAAAGTGGTGGAATTGGTCAAGAATAAAATATAAATGGAAAATGGATTCATCATAAACGCAGAACATTTCTAGAAAGAATACCTGAGTGTTCAGATACTTGAATTCTGAAATGTGTTATTCCTTTGCCTTGAAATGAAAATGTTATATGAACATGAATATTCCATGCTCCTTTTTCTTATCACATGACCCCATGGAAAAAAGGTGTGAAATACTGTCTGATGTATTTATGTTTTGTCTCTGGGATGCCAGAATTACTGCCCAGAGCTCATGGATTTTTAAATTTGTTTTTGTTCACTTCAAATGCTGCTTTATGGAGAACATGGGATGTTCCTGAAGTGGGTTTTGTTTGTTTTTTTTAATGTACTTAGCTTACCAGTTTGCAGGTAACCATTTGGACTGGAAATACATCATGCTGGAAATACACATTCAGCCCAATGGGGTAAGAGTGAACAAAGAACTGAGGTGGCTTGGTAACCACATCCAAAAGGCAATTCATGCTTTTGTCTGAAGATTTTCTTAAGGTGAATAAATGCTTACAAATCCAGAGTTCTGCTCAAATACAGTGAGAGGACATAGAGATGGCAACTGAGGAACAAGAGTATTTGAAATGTAGGAAAGGTTACAGGAAGGGTTTGGAAGATGTTGCCTAGAGGGAGTCAAGGCAGGCTCACTCCTCCAACTCCATGGCTGTGAGCAGACAAACAAAACCCAGCAGTTTCCAAGAGCCACAGGCAGGACTTGTCAGGTTTTTGAATCTGACTACTAAAACTCTCGCCTGGGGGAGGTGAATGTGAAAGTTCTGTCATTAAATAGCTCGGACTGGGGCGTTCCTGAGGTCTGGTGAGCCCTGTCACACTGCATGAAGAGTCCCAGCTGGTGGAACGTCTGGACGGATGATTTTCTTTTGCAAGTGATAAAAGAGTGTGTTCTGGAAGCTTAAAATGTAGCAGGGCAAATTGGTTATGGTGTTTTGTTGAATAATGAATGGAAATGAGAAGACCCAGTGAAGTACCTGATGGTACTGTGGAAAGGTGGGAGAGTTGTACCTAAATTGCAATGAGCTCACCAAGGTGCATCCACAGGCCTTGCTTTAAGAGAAAGACAGAAAACAAGATTGGAACTTGGTGGGGGCCTATTCTGATAGTGAAAGTACAAGGAAGCAGAAATTAGTCATAACCAGGATTCATTAAAGAGAGTAACTGTTGTCAGCTGCAGTAAAATGGAAGGACCACCTCAGGGTTAAATTCTCTGACTCATGAGAGGCTTGAATGAACGGAGCTCCAGCTGGATGATTCAGAGCTACAGCTGCAAAACTTGGGTACAGAGAGAAGCAATGACTTAGAGGTCAAGCAATTGAAAAGAAACAGGCTTTATAAGAGGTGAGGATGAAATGCCTGTTCAAGAGTGGGGGGAATAAATAGGTTAAAAAGGTAGGTAGGTGGCTGATGGAAATATAAACCTGTATCTGACTTTGAAGAGTTTTGGTACTGCTTGTAGGATATGGGAAAAACCATTCCCTCAGCAAGGCTTATCGTCATTAAGTTTTGTGGCTGACCTGCAGAAATGTAATGAAACTCCTTAAATTCAGTCAGTGCAAGAGAAGCTCTCAGATGGTGCACAAGCACTTGGACAGAAAAAATGGTGGTGATCCAGCTAAGAAATGCAGAAATTAATGACATATATTGTGGTCACTACAGTTGTTTTTTTAGAAGTAATTACTGTAATAATTTTATGTGCCTGGAAACATTAAATGCAGCTAGTGATTAACAATATAAATTGCAGTTGTATTTCGAAAAAGTGGCATAAAAAGAGTGGCAAAACCCAATTTGAAATAGTGATTTTCAAACTGATGTGCATTTGAAAGACAGTGATGCCAGGAAAAGGACTGGTAACTTGCCAGGAGCCCTGAGAATGCAATAGGTCGATGATAGGAAAATGCATTTCCTATCAGCCTTTTTAGGCTTTGCACTCTGCTTATGTAATGTTAACCAGTTGAAGTCTTGAGATGTGGGAATTTAGAAAGTAAAACTTGCTGCTAGCAGAGGCATCAGGATTGTGTGTTTTTTACGCAAACTAATCGTACTCATTTGTAAGCGCCTGGAGGAGTTTCCATAATGATGATTTCTGTTGTAAAATGCTTTCATAGAATGGTTTGTTTTGGAAGGAATCTTAAAGATCACCTAGATCTACCCTCCAGCCATGGGCAGAGACACCTTTCACCAGACAAGGTTGCTCAGAGCTCCCATGAAACCTGGCCTGAGCACTTCCAGGGATGGGGCATCCACAGCTTCTCTTGTGAAGAGAAGGGCAGCTTGTTCTAGTGCTTTGTACAGTAGCATTCTTCCCTACAGAAATACCAGCTAGTGGTTTGTGTTTGGAGTTTAGAAGAGAGGCCTTGGCCAGTGTTTTTAGGTTTGTACTCTCTGCTTGGATTTAGAAGCTGTATAAAGTTATACTGGCTGCCATGCTCTCTGTATGCTGAAGGTGGTCGCTGCCTGCTTGGAACAAAATATAAGCACTGCTCCTATAGCAGTGTGACTATTCCTTCAATTGCTGTCTGATTCTGCTTCCTAAAATTTATCAACAATTTGGACAGGTCCAGGAGTTGCCTTCTCCTATTTTTAAGCTTCTCACCTGTTTTAGAGCCTGTGTTTCTCTGTGTGGTAATGGCAGTCATCCACCGTCAGGCGGGTATGAGCATGGATCACAATGTTCAGCAGTTGGTCTTTGGTATGTCAGGATCCCTGATGTGCTACAAACAGATCCTAAAGTAAACCAGAGCTGATATTTCACACTTTCTTTCTAAGCAAGTCTGCTTTATAGCGACTACTGGAAAGCCTTGAACAAGTCAGGGTTTGGTCAACAAAAATTTTTCCAAAACATTTATGATGCTTGCTATAAGCCAGAAACTCCTGCAACCAGTGTCCTCAATTAATTTTAAACACACTTGTTTTGCTGACTGACGTTCACACACTCAAGTTTGTGTTGTATTCTCTCATATTGATAATTGTCATGTAATCACCCTTGCTTTGCTTGCCTGCCTCCCTGTTTCCCCTCATACACACATGGAATGAAATGTGTCTTCTGGTCTTCTGACTGTTGTTCATCTGCACATAAACTTGAGCTTAGTTTTGCATCCCTAGATGACATGATTGTGATACTGGTCCTGAAACCTTTCTGTGTACTTCTTTTTAAATCTGTACATGACAGTTTGGTAACTGCTGGCTCAAGATAGCCAAGGTGCATATTTTTTGTGAGGTCTTATCTACTGACATTAACAAAAAATTTCCTTTAGCTTTGGATCATATAACTCCTTATGTTCTGAAAGGAATCATGAACAATTACAATGGATTCAGCAATGGTTCATAGAAATCATGCAAACTAATGTGAAAAGGATGTTCACTTAGATGTGATTAGCTACTGGGATCTGTGTTATCAGCTGTTATTACAGCAACGGTAAATGGCAGATTAAAATCTCAGTGGAATTTTCCTTCTTTCAGGCAGCACTTGCAGCATGTTTGTCCCCTTTTTAAAGGGTTTATTTCAATGAGTATGTCACAGCTCTTGGCAAAAAAAAAGATTTTTTGTCAAATTTTATGCTATGTAATGTTTCTATTAAAAGAATGTGGAAAGAATCCCCCTCCCATTCTTCCCAAAGAAATCTACAATCAGTGATAAAAACTCCTTTCCTACTCTTACTTTGTCTGTGTCTAAGATATTGGAGCACTTTATAGAGGCTTCACAACAGATCAGAGAGTAGAAAAAAATGGTTAGGTTCACTTTAAAAATATTAGGTTCTGAGTGGGAAAGCAATATCTGTTTTAATGCTAATTGTGATGCTATGAAATAATCTGAGGGAGAAAATCACACATATAGTGACAGTCTGAGAAAATTAGGAAGGAAAGCAGTAATTAATTGGAAAAAATGGCTGGGAGCCTGGAGCTAACAAATCTATATTTCAGAGAAAGTACCATGAATTTCATAATGATTATATGCAGAACTACCCTTCAAAATTTCTCCTTGTACCAGTAACAATTTTGATATGCTAAAAAATTGTTTTATAAATCAAGTCAGAGATGTAATTATAAATATGGTATCTGGCAGCAGCAACTTAATGTTGCCTCGTAGCACTTTTGAAAGCAAACAACTGCCACATTCAAAAACCAGGAGCAAGATTAATCTATGCTGTTCCTACAAAGTCAAATGTTCTGTTGGCTTAAGGCAAAAACCACCTTTTCTGTCGTGGTGCGGTGCGCTGGTGGCTGATGGGGAGGTGCAGGAGCTGAGAGTTAAATGTTATACATTGCACACTTTAATGATAATCCTAAAAGAAGCAATCAAGGCACCATCTGCCTTCACCTCAGCAACTGTTTCCTCTCTTTGGGGCTGCAGCCGAGGTGGTGAGAGTTTGGGAAGGTGCAGGGGCTCGCAGTCTCCAGCTGGGCCCCGGTCACTCCCAGCCTGCCACAATCGATGGATTTATTTTGGTTTCTGGCAGCCATGGGACAGGTCTCCAGTGCTCAAAACCAATTTTATCTGACTTTTTCCTTTCGTTTTTAATGCACTGAGATAGATTAAAACGTTGTTATTACCTTCCCTGCAAATTAAATTTTATTTCCAAAAGGTGCTAATCCTTGCTGGAAGCTTTCTGGAATAACACTATTGGTTGAATGTTAATGGTACTTAAAATTCATGCAATTAATATACTTATGGACTTAGAATGATAGATATTGTCCATAAAGTCTGAAATTGTGGGAGGGTTATATACACTTTAGTCAGTGTTTAACTGCATACATTTTAATAAGATTTTAAATGTCTAATTTGTATTTTTATTTCAAATAGCAATAACATAAAAATTGCTTACAAAGGGGATTTATAAACTTTAAAAAAAGCCCAGCCCACATAAATTTCATGATCTGCACTAATGCTTATTATTCTAATTACACTGGTCCCTTTTGAGGCAAGCTTTGGTGTAAAATAATTAATTTTGATGCCTGCAGCTTAACATGTGTAAGTTGCTTCCACCAGTTGTCTTATTATAGAGCCCACAAGGGTAGAAACTGATACTTAAGTATATTTTGTTATTCTAATCAGTCTTTTCATAGATTTATAAGCCTTATCTGCCTTAGGGGGATCAGAGCATACAACGTTATTCAAGGTTAATATGTTCCCAGGTAAAAAGAAACTTAAGAGTTCCCTAAAGCATATAAGAATACAGAATTGTATTAATTTTGCATCAAGGTGGCTGGCAAATGTTTGCATTTTCAAGTGCACGACTATCTTCTTTCCCAAGCTGGGGGTACTGGCGGATAATCTTGCATATTTGCTCTAACACAGGTTAGAAGTCGATCTTGGAAAGGCATTATCAGTTTGGAAAGGACTCCAAGGCTCTCCCCAGTGATTGTGATTGATGGGGACAGCAGATGATTAAAAGTACTTGAATACTGGAAACAGATTTAAATAACAACAGCCCACTGGGGGTTAGTGAGGTGCTGTGAATGCTGGTAGCTTCTTCCTGTCCTGCTTTTGTGGAAAATGCCAAGCACTGGCAGCGTAGGTTGAAGTGGGAAGAGGTGAGACAGCCCAGTTAGGCAGGCTTCTTTTCCTGGTGTGGTGGTTCATTTGGTTTTAGTGCCATTTGGATCTCAGTGACAAAGGAAGTTTTGAATGGGCATAGGTTCAGCATTGAGACCCTTTCAGCCTGCTGATAGGCTGAGAATAATAAAATTAAAGCAGTTTGCAGAAATGTTGGTATTGACCAACTGCTTTGTTGAGAAAGCTCCACAGTCCTGGGTACCCCCAGCCAGAAATCTCTGACTGACAGCCTGCTGTCCAAGACCTTGAAACAGCAGAAAAGAGGCTCTGCCCTTCCTTAGTAAGGCAACGTGGCCCACTGAGATTAGCCTTGCCTTAGGGAGCTCACACTTAGCTCAGTGCTGGCAAGTAGGAGAAAAAAAACCATTGTCTAACACTGGCAGGAAGAGCAGCAAAATAAAGGAGCAGAAATAAAATGAAAGATAACGTTTTAACCATTCATAGTAATGAATTTGAAGGAGATAATGTTGGGCACATACATATTCTTCTTAAATGCAGTTTCTATCAGAGAGCTTTGCACTGCTGGTCTGCTTTTTGGTAAGAAAATAGGCATTGTGACTTTTAAAATAATATTTCTACAATTTGATTTGGCTCATCTGTAAAGATGAGATCCATTCTAAATTATTATTTGTCCAAGAGTGGATAGAGTAATTGAGATCTCTTTCTCAGAATATGTATTTTGTCTTACACCATTAGACTTTATGAAACTTGGACTAAATGAGAGCTGGAGTATGTATCTGGGATCACAGGTATTTTAGCCTTGTTTTAATTTATTTTTCTTTTTCTTTTTGTTTCTTTTTTTTTTTTTTTTCCACTTCTAGAGAGTGCAACGTTACTAGAAAATTCCTATTCTCCTTTACCTAGACCAACCAAACTCTAAATATATGTGAAATTAATGATGTGTGCAAAATCAGATTATTACTCAGGAGGAAAAGCTACAAAAGCTACATGAGAGTTTAAAGGGAAGGGGCTTGTTTGTAACCTTGATGTCAGACTTGGGTAAGGCTTCTGGCTCTTTGGAGAGCTTTTTCTCTTTTGTATGCTTAGGGGTTAAGAGCTACATGGTAGCAAGCTGCAGAATTTCAGGTGTTCTGCTTGAGGACCTCACCTCTCTGGTGCCTCCTGGAGCAGGCAGTGTTGATCTACAGAGGCAGTAGCTAACTTGGATCTGAAGTGAAGCAATTAACTTCTAATTGCACACTTATTTGCATCCATGAAAAGATATAGAGTGAAAGCGTTTTTTCTTACAAGCAAAATGTGAAAGTTTTTGTTCTAAAATTCCAAAGTAGTTAGCAGTGCCAGATGAGTCAGCTATCTGGAAGACCACCAACCCTTTGGAGCCTTCATGTGGCTAATAGAGAAACGATGCTTTTTCCCCCAACACCTAAATGTTACTAGAGAAATGTTATTGAAATGTCAGTTAAAGGTGGGGTTTTTTTTGTCATTATTCAGTATAAAATCTATGTTGTATCAATGACTTTATAGGAATAGCTGGGTACTGAAGTTACTGGCTTTGACTCTTCCTCCCAAAATTAAAGTTTCAGATTAGATAATGCAAAAAGACACCTTCCATTAATAGAAGGTGATATTTCTGATAGAAATGTCACTTATCTAACACTTTCAAGTTGTTTCTCTGTTGCTGGCACACACTTGACTATGGGTGAGCAGCTTTTTATCTAATGTTGCTCATCAGTGAGGGCTGTAAAACTGAAAACAGAACTGCAGATGCCCATATGGCCATCTCTTCCAAAGCATGTGTCTAAATGGCCTCTGAACAGAATTAAGCACAAAGTCTGGTAACTTCTGTCACTTTTTGTTATAACTGTGAAATTGAGCAAGATATGGTATCATGCAGGAGAGGGAGAGATAGGATTTACTGCAGTGGTGAAAGCACAAACCCAATAACCAGTTAATCCTTTTGGTAAATTCTGAAGTATTACAAATGTGGGATATTCAATAAAAATTTGTCCCCAGTTGCCCTGTGGTCAGTTTTCAGTGTTTTGGTTAAAGTAAACTTCATATCCTAGCTCAGTATCAAGAAAATGCTCATCTGTTTTACTTAACACTTTGAAGACATTTAGGCAGGTTGGGGTATGGTCTTTCCATGTCTTGTTTCATATGTGAAAAAATTCTCAAATATGGCAAAGTGCACACTTGTATATTTTGCAGCAAGTGTTAAAATTCTCTGTCAGTATATTTCTTATTTCTGACCTCCAACATATTTGTCAGTTTGCTAATTAAAATGAGTAAAGGGCAGACAGATATCTGGTTTTAATTGTGGTGCTTATTGGGTGATATGTAGCAGATTCCTCTTATTCACAAATGTTCTGTCAAAACATGTGCTGCATTGCTCTCTTACTGTGTAAATGTAGTGCAGTGGTCACAGCCACAGTATCAGATGTGTTTGCCAAGGTGGTCTTTGGCAGCACCAAGAGGTAAGGGCAAAGTAGGGGATCCATTTCCACAAATAATAAAATTCAGAAGGAATAAGACTGATAAGTGAGAGCTTGACTAAATATTAGAAAGGCACAAACAGTGGTTGCTGTATTCTGTTCTTCAGCCTCAGAAAATGAATACTTAGTATTAATTCTCTACCTGACCTCAATAACTGAATTAGTGTGATTCTTTACAGGGAATTTGTCTCCTGTGCAGAATGTGGGTTTGGATGCCCTGTGAAACTGAATCACTTCTGTGTAAGAAGGCATGGTACAGACTATTGCTAAATCGTTTGCTAATGAGTTCTGATGGAATGATGAAATCAGTTTTAGGCAAAAGTACTTCTCACTTATGGAACAAATTTTTGGAAGGTGCACCTTTCACAATATTCTCTTGAAAATCTGTTCCATATGGACTTTCTCAATATTTCATTATTCTGCAGCCCCTTGCACAGACAACATCTTGCAATTTATGAATGTTCTTTTGTGTTAGTTACCATGCATGGGTGTTAACTTTGGATATATATATATGTATTTTTTTAATCCTGTCCTTTTTGTAGCTGCTGTGATGACTCATTTTAACCTGATGTCTTATTGGTTTTGATAATAAGTTTTCTGCAAATAAAAGACAACATGTTTTTAAAATATAGAGCTGAGTACATTGTGTTAGCAAACACAATGGGTTTGTTGCCTTCTAAAACACAACTTCACTCCAGGTCACATGAGTTCTTGTGAGCCTCGCAATTACTTTTGGTGTTTTGTTGAAGGTCCCTCCCTCTGTCTGGACTCTCTTCTGCACTCCAGCTGCAGTCTGTGTGACGTGACTCCCTTGGTTAATTATCTGTCTGTCCTACCTTGTCTCATTGCAACTTTACACTAAACCATGGTCATCCCCCTTTCAGTACCAATGCAACCCCATCGTTATGCCCGTGGGCCTTCAACTTGTGTGGTTCAAAACCAGACACACAAAGCACAATCTGACTGCTCTGAGTCCTGGCTCTGCCTGAGCTAACATGGCCTAGGCAGCCTCACAATCCTTGGAGTAAAGGCAGAATTTGCCATTCAGTTTAGCATTAAGCTGGCTGCAGGAAAATCTATAGGCTTGGTTCCTGAAAGAATCATGTAGATGCTCCCACTGCACATCTCTTTGTCTTTGGCCTTTTAACCAGTTTTACTCACAGTTAGATTCTCTTATATCCAGGAATCAAGGCAATATACATTAAATAGAATTTATCTACATTTCATTCTTTTCTGATGCTTTTGCCCTGTTTTTCTATCTATTTCTTATTATTTCTATTTGCATCATTAAATGCTGTTGTATCTCTAGGCTAGAACTGCACAGTTTACTGCAGAAGATTGTGACCTGAAAGGACATTTGATTTTCTTTGGCTGTGCTTGCTGTTAGGAATTAGCTTCCAGAAAATCAGTGTGTTGTGTGAGTTTCAAGAAAAATAAGAAGTGCTGTCCTGACTGAATCTTACCATGTACACTTGTGTGCTGTATTATATTTTTTTTGCTTTTGTTAGCCTATACACATTTTTCTGTATTGACTGAGGTATGGTTGTCCTGAAGAATAAATGATGCCAATACAACACAATGCACATATAAATACTGTTGATAAATAATAGTTTTACTGGGTATTATTTTTAAAAATGGTTAAAATATGGCACTTGTCTGCAAAGAGAAACAGGCTGATTGTGGGCAAATTGTTTATAAGATTACATCTCCTTCAAAAAATATTTTAACCCCCCCCCACCCCTCATAAAACAATTAGCCTTTCAGAATTCTCTGTATCTTTTTTCTTCTTCCCATGCACATCCTCAAGAGTGTGTGCTGGAGAGAACTTGCCTCTGTTCTCACTAATATCTGTTCCTTTCTTAAGAATCCATTCAGTCCCTCTGAAATACCGTGGCTGACTGGCAGTTTATTATTATTTTCCCTTGCTGTTGAAGAATTAGTGAAAAATAAAGCTGATATTTCCTAGCTAAAGAATAGGAAGTCCAGATTTTCAAAGAATGATACTTATCTAAATTCTCATGACCATAAAAATAGTTGAAATATCTGAATTCCATATAGGCTTATGGTATCCCAAAGTGTCAAAAATCATCATGTTGCCTCATGAAAACTATTCTTGGAAAGTAGAAAGAGTGCTTTAAAAAAATACAAATTATTTTTGTCTGCCATTTAACCATGACCTTTCTCAATGCACAGTTGCTTTTCTGCATCTTTTATTAATGTTACTGTTGAAGAGTGCATGACAATTTTACTATTAGAGTAACTCTGGGTTTTAATTTATTATTTTTAGGAGTGAGGAATATGGAACTGGTCTATATGTAGTCAAATACTGACTTTGCATGAAATTCAGAATGTATCTATGGCTAATAAGAAAAACACCTTGGCAATGCTGACCCTTCAGAAGCTTCCAGATTCCTTATCTGCTGCTAAGTATGGATCGTTGTGTTTTTATTTTTTGTTTCCTGTGCTTCCAACAGAAAGTAAAACCTTGTGAGCTGACAAATACGTTCCCTTGAGTTATGCAGGACAAACACCATTTTCTGTTTCAAACACAAACCCTGTTATTGTTGAAGCTTTCCTTCAAGTTCATTACTATTGTGCATTAAGGAATAGGTGATGATGCAGAGCTGTTACCAACTCCTCTTCACTTGATGAGTCAGGTAATTCCCCAGTGATTTTTCCAGGCAGTGTGAATCACATGTATTTTGGTGCAGTGTTCTCCACCTCTGGCACCTTGTGCATCATTTCCCTTCTCACACGAGCAGGGACTGGCTGAGTAAGGAAGCCTTGAGAAAAGAGACACAGCCCCCTCACTGAGCAGTCCCAGCGATGCCATACACTGACAGAAGGCCCGTAAGAAACTCATACCCAAACTGAGCAGGCAGCACATCCCCTGTTGTGTACCAGGCTGCGTGCTGGTGTGATGAACTGTCCTGGTGCCTGCCCTGTCCTGACAGATGTTGGTTTCCACAGGGCAGGGATGAATGCAAAGCCTGTCCAGAGGAAAGCGTGGTTCCTCCCCAGAGAGCATCGTTACTTGTGTGGATTAGTATTTCTTTCCAGTGTCTCTTGGATTGTTTTCAGAAGAAGCTCATCAGAGAGAAGGGATAACAGAAGAAGCTTTAAATGCTTTAAAAAGCTTTCTTGATATTTGCTCCCCTTCTATTCTGGGTATGTCTTTTGGGCTTTCTGGCAGTAGCTTTTATATGTATGTTTGTTCTCTCAGGCTCCCCTAGAAGCTCTTGGTGGATCCTCTGCTCTAGCCATCCCAGCTTGTCAGCAATGACAGCAACTTCTAGCTGACAAAAGAAAAAAGTTCTATTTTAACTCTTTTTGTTTATTTACTTGCTAAAATATAGCAAATTATACCATTGCTCTAAAGAAGACATAAAAGGACTTCAGACCTCCATTTCAGTACCTTGAAACAGCAAGGAACAATATATTACTACATCAGCTCTAATGATTAATCCTGTTGGTAGTGATACAGATCAATACTGCTTCTCCACCTGGGTATGAAAATTGCTGTTGCTGGCTGGAATTCCTGCTCCCCGGTTTCCTGTAGCCCCAGGTTATGCATCTTGTGCACATGGTGTCTGTCCTGGGGCTCGTGGGGGCTGTGACGCATTTCTGTGCTCCTGGGAAATGAGTCTCATTACCTCCCAGGACACTGTGTTGTCACTGCTGTCACATACACATGCTGTACTGCCAAACAGCTGTTAGGAATGGGAGATTCATGTTCTGCTACATTTATTTCACACTTCACACATTTGTTCTCGCCTACAAAGTATTACATGATGCTGTGTCTAATCATATTTTCATTTGCAGGCAAAGGAGATTTGCAGAACATCTCAGTGTGAATGGTTTACATTAACAATAAAATAATTTGGTATATTTGAGGAGGCTGATAAAGTGGATTCATGCTCTACTAACAGACTTAATTTAAAATTAATAGATTCATACCTCTTGACAATCTGTTGAATAACAACTGCTAATGCAAATGTTTAAGTGAGTTGTGTATATATTTAATTTTATACAGTCCTATAGAAAATCCTTCTTATATGCCTTTAACACATTGATTTCTAATGTGACCTGACAGCTACTGTTTGTATAAACAGCTGCTATGTATATAAACAAGGTAAAAAATAATAAAAGATCATAAATATAATTGGGAAAAGCCTGTTTACTTTCAATTGCAAAGCATCATAAATACCATTGACTGGAATCTCTTCTACTACATGCTGTGCTAGAATCTGATTTGTCTGATTTAGTTAATGAATTTCTGAATAATTTAATTCTAAAATATGGGAGACATTGTACCAGTAATGCTTCAGAAAGCAAAAGATTTTAAATGTATTGTAGTACAGCAGTATTAAACATATTGCAAAATAGGTCCCAAACAAAAAAATCTTGTAATTGGACATTATTTAGGGGTATAACTGGACATTTTAATTGTGTAATCTGCCTTCATTTGTGTAAACATCTCTATTGGTAAATAAGGACTTAACTTCATTTAACACCCATAAAATTACTTATTGCTTCAGAGCTGAGCAAATTAATTCCTTTCCTGTATGGTAAAAGAGGAGATTGTCTTTTGGTTCTTTTTTCTTATTACAAGAACTCCAAGAGCACCTTCCTTTTAATCAGAGCTGGAGAGCAAAAGGAAAGTAATGGAGAGACCAAGAGACTCCAGAATGAATTAAATGAACTTGTAGTGAGAGTCTATGTGGCTCTGCTCTGTTTTCCAGTACAGTGGGTGTGAGAGAGCAGGGTTACTGTCCTGAGAGAGCAGCAGAGGAGAGGACTCCATCCCTCCTGAGCGACCCCCCTGCAGCTCTGCTGGCTGCTCCCACTGCCAGCGTGGCTCTGCCTTTCCAAGGGCACAGCTGCTGCAGGGATGGAGCTACAGAAGCTGACAGATCTCACACTGTGGGTCACGTTTTTCCTGCTTTATTTATCGTTTCTGTGGAGCCAGATCCTGGGACCTGTATCTGACCCTGTTGTGCTGCGCATGAGCTGCTGCCCAAGTTAACCTTAGGTGGTGCAAGGGCAGCCAACGTCGGAACTCAGCAAGAGACCTGCCTGTGGTAGGTACCCACTGTGAGCAGCTGGAGAGACAGTGCTGGAGTTCTTCTTTTTAACAGAGCCCCATGAGGTCTGCTAAAGTGACCCCTACTTTCCCTAATACTAGTCAAATAAAGAATATAATAATAATAATAATAATAATAGTAATAGTAATAGGTGGCTTCTGTCACACTTTCTAGACTAATGCCACCATCTCATTCCTGAGATTTCACAGACAGAAAAAAAAGTGATTTTTGTTTTTTCTGTCTTCTAGACGTGGCAAACCCGATTTATTCCTTCAACTGTGAGTCCTAGTCACTTCCTGCATGAAAGGAATGACTATTTTATTAAATTCCTAGTTTACCGATCTAATAATAAAATAATAATTACTTATTATCAGTCTGAACAAAATTCTCAGTTATAACAAGAACAGCCCTGTGAATTTCCCTTTATCCATTTTTTTCCACTCAGTTACCAGATATTTCTTAACCTGTGTTGTGACCACAGTGCCTTGACTGACTTCTTAGAGCACATGGGGAGGGAACTTGGCATGGATGTGTGAGTGGACAAAAGGGCAGGAGATAAAGCTTCAGGGAGAGCAGCACAGGGAACGCCTGCACGACTTTGGGCTGGCAGTTAAAACTCAGGAAAGAGGTCATTAAACCATCACTTACAGTTCCTTAAAATTCCTGTATCAGCCTGTGATGGTCCAAAAGCCAGCAAAATATTGGGCAGTCTCAGGAATGTTATTGAGAGGGAGGCAGAGGCTACTGCCTGTATCTGCTAGGATGTTATAGGGCATAGGCAGAGGTGTGTCCTCTGATGTTCCTAATGGAGGTAAATCATAGATACTGGGCAAAGCAGAGGGTGCTGGCTCTAGAGAGTGTGCAAATGTGCTCTCCCCAAGAGTTTCTCTCAGTGCTGCACTGTGGAATATGTTTGAAGTGCATGCACAGGGGCCTGGTTCCATTCCTCACATAATCATTTTAAATCTTACTTTTTTCTTGAGTGGCTATGTTCGAGCAATCTCTCAGCTGTCAGGTAGAATAATTTCAGAGCTCTATGTCTACGTTTGAAGATAAGCGTTCATACAAACAAACCAAGGTTATTATGTTGCCTCTTAGTGTGTTTCCCACAGTAAGACGGAAGCCTGTCCTTAAGAGGAGATGCTTTTTATATTTAAGGAAAATGGTTAACTATTTTTCTGTATCATCATTAACATTCCCCTTGGATAGAATCCAGTGATGAACAACTTCCTCATGAAAGAGGTCAAGGCTTTTCCCTCTCCCATAAGTATTAAATGTCAGTAATATATTTGATAGTAGTGATGCAGATAAAGATCTAGAGTCATGGGGCATTAAAAGAGTAATGTAAATTGTCTACTTTTAAAAGAGGTACAAAGCATGTTTATTATTAGAAGCAGGGCAAGAAATTAAAATTCTTTGAATTTCTTGTTGTACCTACAGTAATCTAAGCATGGCAGAGCTTCTACCCATGTATGGGAATGTGTTAGTGGAATTCTGTTTGTGTTGTATAACTGGCCAGGGCAGTGGCATATCAGACACAAGATGTTAAGGGGGAAAGGAAACCTTTAGCAATTTTCTTGTTGTTTGGAATTTGCAGAATTTTAGTCAGTGTAAAATCCTTGTGAATATCCCATACTGCTGGGTGGGATCTGTGCTGTGGCTGGAAGACCCTGCAGCTGGGGTCTGTGCACTGCCTTACATACTTAATGTGTTAATAGAATCACAGAATTGTTAACCTTCCTCATATTCCACCCTTGTTTCCAGGAGTATTATTTACTTCAGCTACAGTGTGGGTAGACATTTTAATTTGGAAAAAGAGCTCATTTATTCTTGTGCTTGTATAATAAAGAAAAGTACTTTTTTTTGGCATTGGTCACCGAAAAAATAGTGTTTTCTGAATTTTTTTCTTGGTTGGTATCAGGGAACTTTGATTCATTGATGGAGAGCTGTTAATTTGTACACTGAAGGCAGCCTTTTTTTCTTGCATTATTACTGGGAACACTGTCAGCATTTAATTAAGAGTTTAAATAAAAAAAAATATTTCTAAGTGAAACCTTTATTAAAGGTTCTTTAATAAAGACTTTGGTCTCAGAAAACACCATAAAGTGATGGTTTTTTCTTTGATAATCCATCAGACTTGTGTGGTCATTTCCCCTTGGCTTCAGACCTAAACTGTTATGAGATTTAAGTTTAAATGTGTGAAAAATGAATAAATGAATGGATGATTCAGGCCTCTTGGTACCTTTGTCTGTGGCAGAAGAAAAATAGCTTTCAAGAAAAGCATTTGGATCAATTATTAAATTCAGGAAGGGAGATGAGATTTTATTTCAGAAAGTGTCCAAATTCAATTCAGACACTGATGTTTGAATGCTTTCTTCTCTGCCCCACAACACAATAAAGCTGGTGTTTCCAGGGAAAAGCACTTTGCTCCTGGAAATGCCATATGGGGTAAATTCTTACTTCATGTGTTTAATACTAGGTATTTAGGAGAAATATAAATTTGTCCTACTGATGGATAGTAATAGGTATATTTGAAGCATTTTTTAGTGAAATATCCCCAAGCTAAACAGGGGTCAGAGAGCTACAGAAGAGCAGAGACTTGGGACTTATGTTACTGACTGGAACAGGATCAAGGTTTTGGTCCAGTTAACTGTAAGGACCAAATGAATAATTAGAGAGCTGGAGTCATGGGCTGCTCTTGAGTATTCTGGAGTCCAGTCCAGGAGCTGGATGTTTGTTTCCTGTGACTCTTTTCTGATGGTTGCAACATTGCCATATTTTGATATGCTCTAGTGTGCTGCTGTTTTCCATGATGGTTAACTGTCTGAAGCTGAAAAATCATGGAAGATTTTAATTAAAACTTTGTATTGAATTCTGAGGGAATCTGTTTTCATAATATTTTTAACAAAGGAAGATGTATTTCAGGGAACTTTTATGTTAGAGGCCATAAACTTTGGAGCAGGAGCTTCCTGTGTGAAACATGGTCTTAGTCAATTTTTGCATGTGCTGTTTTGTGGAAAAAAGAAAAAGCCACTTCTACTTTCCTAACTCCTTATGGCACACCTGGCCTTTCTGTGTTAGGCCTGAAGGCAGGGAGTGTGTGCTCTGATGCCTTGTGAGGAGAGCAGGGAGGCCACAGGTATCATTGGCCAGCAGTGTGAGTGGTGGGGATTTCAGTGTAGATATGCAAATTTAAAATCTTGTCTCTGTGAATTTTGTGTTCTCTGTTTGGTGATGCAGGAACTGATTTTTCTCCTACTTCTGCATGCATCTGCAAGCTGGTGATGATGACAAAAAACAATTTTTAATTGATGGATTTTCTGGGAAAAAGTTGTTGTGGAAAGCTGTTGCTAGCAAATGCTGTTTGAAAAATTCATCTAACCACTTTTATCTGTTATTTTGCCAGGTTTTGTAAAGTCAGCCTAATAAATGTCTGCAAGCAGAGGCCGTTAAGTGTTTTAACCTTCACTTCAACTAGCATAAGGCATGGTTTAAAGTTTCCCCTCTTTCAGGGAATATACACAGAAATAAAACTTCTCAAATGCTTGGTTCTGGCAGCATTCCATTGGCCAAAATCCATGTAACTAAAGGAGAGCCCTAGCTGTGCTCCTGTTTGGAAGGCAAAGTGGTTTACACATGTGAAAGTGTATTCCAGCCCTGGAAACCCCAGACCCTGCTCAGCGTACAAGAAGGTGCTCTCTGTTCTGCAGTCCTGTGGTCTTGTGGTCTGGGCTCAATAGTGAACAGCCAATGTAATTTCCTGGCTAAGAGGCCTTTTAGAGGTGTTTGTATGCGCTAAAATAGTTTCTATAAAGCTTTAAACAGAGCTCAGTTGTGGAGAGGCCTTTGACCATGCATGTCTGACTTTATCAGCACTGACTCATCAATGCTGCTTGCCATGATGCATATCCTTGTGTAGTGATCTGCCTTTTTTACTAAACTCTTCTGAATTAAAGACAATGTAGAAACAGTATAAAAGGATATATCTGACCTTTTGTGAAAGGATTCTTGCTTCACACATATAATCCCTGTTGCTGTGCAATAAAATCAAATAGTAAATTCTAAAATCCATAAAGTCAACGGAAACGTTTTAAAGATGAAATAACATCTGGTTCTCTTGGGCTCTGTGCCTTACTATCTGGTGTTACCAACCTAGATCTATTTGTGCAGGTTATGCTTTTAGTGGCAGAACTATAAAATAACCTGAGGGGTATCTGTGGAAATGTCATAAGGAGTTTATGATGTTCACGAGGAGACTGCCACTGCCACCCCAATCTCTCATTTAAGAACAGCCTGCTTCACACACTGATGGAGTAATGCACAATAATCCTAAAAGGGTCTTCAAGATGGAGTTCTTATGAAGTCATGTGGTATGGTTGTAATTTTGATGTGTCCTGCCAGCTCCTTTATTGAGCATGGAAGTAGGAGTGGGTTTGGCACTGAATTTCAGCTTGGGCTTCATCAAGTGCTTCTTCCAGAAATGTGTCAAATTATTTGGAACAGGATCCTTTAACTGTTAAGCAATACCTGATTTTTATAGTGAAATTGTAACACTTGGAGAAAGGGAGAGAAATAAGCATTTAAAAAAAAAGGAGGCAACAAAAAAAATGACCTATAAAATACCTGACAAGTTTTCTACATTGCAAAATTTATCTGAATTAAATATACTGAAACATGTGGAGGAGATGGAAATATTTCATTATTTCTACACAGCTGATATCTTTCCAAATATGTATTACATTGACCATGGCCAGCTTTAAAATAATGTGTTTTCCTTCTTGGCACAAGAGATCTCAGTTATTTAGAAAAGAGGTTCTTGGTGAGCTACATTCTTGGAATAATTATAACCAGTATTTTTCTTTTTATGATGAGTTAATGGTGGCCTTCTGTGACCACTGCTATTTTTTTCAGGTAATTTCTTTTTTCTCTGCGGGCAATTTCTACAGATTTTATGCCATTTAGATGATCTGCTTTCATGAAAGAGGTTCATGTGCCCATCCAGGAATATTTCAGGGCAGTAATTAGCACAATCTTGAACCATGGGATGAGAGGCTCAACCTGAAGCTGGAGCTCCCAGAGTAACATAGAAATCCTTGGATGGTTGCAGCTGGTATCACTTGTGAGGACAATATTTTCTTCTAAGACATTATGTGCAAACCAAAATGCATTTGTTAATGCATTGAAGTATTAGTCAATGGGCTCATGAACTCTTTTGCCTTATGATATTATAAAACCTCATTGTTGGACAAAATTTAGCAAACTAAAATGAAATTAATGATTTAATTTCAGTTCCCATGAAAAGGCATTGGGTTTTGTGTGGGTTTTTTTTTGTATATGTGTGTGAAATGTCTAGTGTCATAATTTGCCATCACTGAGTGATTTCTGTGGAGTGTATTTGATCTGAACACAAAAGATTGTTCTCTTATATGTGCATCTGGAGATTTTAGTGGCTAGCCTTCACCCAAACTCTGTGAGATTTAAGTCTGCCTTCCTTTAAAATAATAGAAAGTCTCCCTCCTCACTTCAAAAACTGGAGGAATCTTAGAAGTTAATACTTTTGCTCCTTACTTGAATTCAGTCAGAATGCTTTAGTGTTCCAGTACAGGTTTATTTTTGTTTTTGTTTTTTTTTTAAATATCTATACCAAAGTGAAATAAACTTTGTTTCTTACACTGGAAAGCTTCACTATCCCCACTAGTTGGGGCAAATAAATGCATGCTGGTTACTTTAGAAGTAAAAACATTAGGAGACTGTAATGTCTGTGCTAAAGCTCTTAACCCTGGCCATTTAGCAAATATACAGATTTCAATTAAACTAAAACTTGGGAGTTGTTCTGTCTTTTTTTTTTAATGTGATGTCTTAATTTTTGCTTCTTATAGACTGTAAGTAATCTCCTGTTCAGCTCCATGGAGCTTTGAGTATGTTTTGCCAATCTTAATCTGATTCAACCCTCATATTGGTTTAAATAAGGAAAATCGGGATGTATTTCATCAGATGGAGTGATGTGAAAGGATGGCTTGGACTCTCAGGTACACTGCTGTACTAATGAGTAAAGACAAAAATTTACTAATGAAAGACAAAAATTTATATTTAGTTCCTTTATATGTTCAAAATAATGGAGACTTTATAACCAGTTGCTGTTTCTAAACCCTCTCAAGGCTGGCTAAAATGAAATCATAAGCATCGATTCATGAGGGGAAAATATAATATGGAAAAAAATATCAGCACTGCCAGCAGTCTTGCTGGCTCCTGGCAACATGGGAATGGGAATGGTGGCAGGCACATGTGCCTATGTGGACACTGAGCTCTATATATTTTCTATATAGTTTGTCAATTTTCTGTTCTTGGGTCACTTTCTGCTGTAATGCCCATTTTCATTGTTGTAAGAACTGAGTAAATACTTTAAAGGAGAAGAAATAGTTTACAACCAGCCATCCTGCCCTGCATCAGTACAAACAATAAAAAGTCCGCAATGTGTGTGATATCTCTTTTGTGGATTCTCTTCTGCATCTGAGCACTTTCTGAGCAATAAAACTGATGAAGCTTGACCTCCCTTCCATTATCCAGAGATCTGCCTACATTTCTGCCTCTGGTCAGGACACATCAGAGCTGTGCATGTGAAGTCTGACCTGCTGGTTTCTCTCAGGTTTGCTGCATCTCCTGACAGCTTACAAAGTCTCAAGAAGCCCTGGCTCTTGGCTGCTGCACATGACATTATTTGCTTTAGGGGCATGTAGGGTGGAAGTTGTCTTGTATGGAGATATGATCTATGCCATGATGGAACTGAGGACTTTGTCTTACTTGTTTGAGTAACTTGTTTACTTGTGTTTTATGATGAATTTTGGACAGACATAATGGCAGTGAATTTTAGAGAAACTGACATGAAGCAACAGAAACAAAACTAGAGCATGGATTTTCCAGTTTCCAGTCTTCTGCCTGCGAAGTCATGGATAATCATACCATCAGTGGAACTGGTAAAGCTGGAACAGAATCAGGCTTTAACATTCAATGGAACCTCATTCTTCAGTTAAAATTCATTCTACAAAACCTAAGCAAAATATTGGTTCCTACTAGCCCAATTTATATTACTTGAAAGATTAAAAATCCAGAAAAAAAAGAACTAACCTTTTTGCTCAATATGTAGGCAAAGAATAGTAAGTTCTGGATCTACTCCCTTTTTATAATTTTAAAATATTTTTCTATTAATGGAACTTCTTTGTTTTGAAAGTGCCTTTTATTTCCCCTCCCAGGAGATTTCTTTTAACATGGGAAAACCAAAAAAAAATCCTTTAAATGAAGTACATGATAATTTCAAAGGACTCTTGTCAAGACAGTAAAAATAAATGGGGAGTTACAATTTAGATTTATTATAGAGTTGTGGAGGGGGAAAGCCATCTGTGTTATCTGATTTAAACAAAAACAGCAAGCACTTCTTAAATACAAGATATATAAACAGTTCTCAGTATGCTAAATATTGTTGTGGCTTAGTGCATATAAACAGAAAGTCCTATAGAAAAGTCAAAACATGGTTTAAAAATGTTACAATCTGTAACAGACTGAACTCTTCCTTTACTGTTGATGGATTATGAATGATACCAGGCTCAAATTGCTTCTCTATTCATTTAGTTATTATTCTGTGCAAACAGGATAAACATTTCAAGCAAAGCAAATATGAAGCTACGACATAGTTAGTATGGAGGAGTCAAACAGAAATAGATTTCATTGTGTACTCCAAAGCCCTTGTTAAACTTCAAACTGCATTGGATTTGGTTGTAGTGAAAACCTTGAGGCTCCAAAGAGGGGTGAAACTTGCCCAAAGCAAAGTTTCTCTTCATATGGGATAAGTGTGACAATAAAGCTGGATGGAGAAACTGCAGTGTAGGTATTAAGCAATAAGGATTTACAGGTGCCATTTTTGCTAGCTCCCGTGGAAGCAGCTTCAGTAGCAGCCTACATAAGTTAAGTTTTATTTAGTAGCCACTTGTCACACACAAATACTACAGCAGAATCAAATGGAAACCAAAATAGGGCTCAGAACACGAGATTTTTATGATTTAAATTAAAAAAATAAATTCTAGCTGGAGACATCATATCTTAATAGCTAGGAAAAAAGGACATTAAATATTGTACATGCACATTCATGTTTTGATTCATATTTGAATATTTTTAAGGAGAAATAACTGCTTTTCCCTTGGGTGTGTAGAGGCCATGTGACATGTGAATACTTGGTTGTCATGTATTTGGTATTTAAAGTTCATATCCTGCTGAGTGCTCTGAATCCTATATGGAAGAAAGTTTCTGTATATGATAATATAGTTTCAACACACTCACTTTTAATATTGATGCTTTTGAAGAAAAAAGGCATTCTTTCTTATCACTCTTACTCTCTCACATGTGATATTTCCAACCTCTAGTGCATGTAGGCAACATATATTCCTGTACAGTGCTGGAAACTCATATTAAGTGTATTCACTTTCAGAAAGGAAATCAATTGTTTGATTTGGGTTTTTTTTTTTTTAATAAAGTCAGATTGAGCATTTGGAATCAGAAGAATGGTATTGCCAGTATCTCTAAGTTTTCATCAGAGAGGGATTTGGAACTGAGGAAGACGAAGTCCAGCCATGCTAGTGCTTTGCTTAGAGTTGTGACATGCGATATGCTTTGTATACAGCCGAGTGAATAGAATTTTGGAACAGCAATGCTGAATTTGGAACAGAGATACTGAATTATGTTTCTAGATCTGCCACTGATGTGCTGTGGAATGTGATTATATGCTTTAATTTCTTATTTTCTTGATTTCTCTGTCTACAGATGTATTATAATATTATGATGATTTTTGCCTAAAAGAAACTCTATAGATGGGAAGATGTAATTCTTACTAGCTAGCAATAGAATATCATCTGTTCCTCTTGCATAATTTCATTTTACAAAGAAAAAAATACTGAATGGTGCTGGAGCAATAGCAATTCTATTAATTCTGATGTGCCATGTGTGGGCATGTTTGGATACTAAAGTATAAAGAATGTAAATGGGCATACACAGACCACTGCCTCCTGTTCTGGTTGCTCATGGAGTGAATGGACTCAGGAAGGGGGGTTTATGTCTTCTGTTCAGGACTGAATAAAGTAACAGGCAGATTACTTCAGAGTCAGAGGTTGACCACAGCAATCTGTAGTGTCCTGCCAAAATCCACTCCAAACTTGTGAACAAAATCACAGTTTTTCATTAGTTTGTTCTCTTGAAAGTAGCTGAGAACATTACAGTAGCCAAGTGGTAAACTCTGGGTAAAGTAAGCAATCACATAGCTTCCAGTTCCAATTTCTGTTTAATAAGTACTAATGATAGAAGGCAGCCCACAGCTGAACTCTTAAAATGTTTTGTTCAGCATGTTTTTTTTCTTTCATGTGCAGCTGACAGTAGAAGTGTTCTTGTTAACTTCTCTGCAGTACAGTTCACTCAGTTGCTTCTAAATCCAGATGTGGAATTGTGGTCACTGCACTAATGAACTCCACATTTAAGCCAAATTGTGGGTATCTGTAAACTCTAACATACAATATAGAAGGATATGCCTTTGCATAAATATGTCTTGGTAAAGTGCAATGCCTTTTCCTCGATGTGAAATAAAATATTATTTGTCAGTTTTGTACCTTGCATTCTTCAGGAAGTGGCTATTAAAATTATTTATATGAAGCTGTATCTCCCTATGATACCACACTCTATAAACAGTGGAAAAAGTTAATATTCTGAAAGTTTCTTGTGCCATTAGGTGGTGCTTTCAAGCTTCTCTAGTGTGAAGAAAGAAGCAAAGGAGGGCTGAGCTTTGTGCAGGATGTGCTTTCACAGGGCTGAGGAGGGTACAGTAATGAAGCCCAGCTGTGTTGGAACAGGATGCAACTGAGGGGTTGTGGGAGAAGGAGGTGGATGAGGCTGAGATTTTGCTTGTGAAAAGTTTGATGGAGGAAGTCACGTGTGGTCTGCGTGCTGTCAGCCTGGAAGATGATTCTGTGCCAAAGAAGTAAAAGAACATAGTGCTGGTTTGTATTAGCTGAAGGTCTGGCTGACTGCTCGTTGACTTTGGATGTGCCCTAAGGTCTTTAGCCCTCTCACTTTGCTGTAGATTGCCTGCTATGCTTCCATGTTTGTTTCAAATGAGATTAAGCCCTTTTCCCCAAGACATACACACTTCTGGTTTTACTGAAGGATTTTTGAAGTGTGTACAGGCTTTTGCAGAAGGGATGGGAGTATTCTGGGGACCAGTTTTACTGGGATTGGTCTTAATCAGGCCAATTTCCACCCCCACAGAAGCTCTTTGCGCTTGAGGAAAAGAAACAAAAAGTTGAATCTGAGCCTGTCAGTGCAGTTGGATGGCTGATATTATTTACCTTGGTCACTCTACCAACAGCATTACTTGGGCATTGTTGAGAAATGAAGATAACTTGCACAGGTTGCATATGATCATCATTATGTTGAAGGTTGGGCTGGGGACTGGACAAATGGTTTAGGTGCTTGAGTGATCCAGATAGGAGTATGAAGATGTCTTTGAGCTCCTTACTAAGATGGTGTCCTTCTGCTCTGTAGGTCTTCTGAGGTAGCTGCTAAAGAACTATTTTCATTGCTGCACCTGAGACACAAATGATGTGTGGTTAGAGCAAAGAGTGTCTGGTGTGAAATAGGGGCCAAAGCCTCCTCTCATGGTTCTCTTGCCTTTTGTGTTAACCGCATGGATGGAGAATACATCCAGTGCTGAAAATTTTCTTAGGGCACATCTTAATTTGTGGCGAAAATACAGCCATTGGGATCTAAGTAAAAATATGTATGAGCAGAGTAATCTGTACTTTAAGTTTTGGGGATTATGGCTGCCTCTGGAGAACTGTTCGAAACCATTGTCAGAGGCAGAACATAGGTGGTGTTGAATTACAGCTGCAGCCTAATATGGCATGTCCAGTTTTATGTTACTGTTATGGTATCTAGGTCTCATCCTTGCCTGTGATGATTAGTTATTTTACAGTAATTTTGTGGCTAAAATTTACTATCAATTTATTCTTTTTTTCTGCTGTTCACTTTCACATATTTTTGTTTTCATTAAAGTTCCAGCTTACAGCATAGCTAGTGGCCTTGTTAAGCACCTGCTCCTTAGTTTACAGAAAGCTTGTGGTGACAAAATCCTACAATGACTAATATTCACAAGTAATATCCCTTTTAATACACTGCCATGTGTTTCTTTCTCTACAGAAGTCTGTGCGTTTGCATCCTTCATTTTTTTTTTTCCAGTTTTCATGGAAATTATACCATTGGTATTTCTTCTAATGATTTCTGTGTACTACTGGTGCTAGTTTTCTTTTCATGGTGAATCTGACTTATGTGGTTAACACTACAGAATAAAACAACCTTATTTTTAAATCTAACTTTAAATAAGATGCTATTCATTTGTTCTAGGTTGTTTTTAATCCAATATCCAACTTTCTATTTCTGTGGTTGCTTTTCAAATTCTTTTCCTGGTATTTGTGGCTTGGATCCCAGGGGATATACAAGAAGTCATTTCAACTACAGTACTTAATTTATTAGGTGCTTAAACTATTTTTTGGTTACATTTTTTGCACCCATATTTACACTAAAATAGTACTGAAATACTATATCCAACACTGAAATCCTTTTCTGCAAGATATTGTAAACATGTAGCTGGAAAAACACACTGTGGAACTCCTCAGAAATACACCTCATTGCAGGAATTAGGCCTACAGAGAACACGAGCAATAAAGTTCAGCTCCAGTATTAAAGAGAAGAAAATGAGACATAGAGTAAGTTTTGAGTATAAGAAGGCACAAGTGATCTAAAAATATTTGTGTATTTCCATCTTGAGTTGATAGGATTTTCTTATTTAATGTGTGTGTTAAATTTTAATGAGATTTCATTTGTAGTGAAAAGTCTGCTGTGCTGTGCAGTATTCTAGATACTGGGTAGGAGCAACAGCTTCCCAGTATTTTTTAAAATAGTGAAACAGTGATGCTTGGAGCTGTGGAAAGTTTTGTTAATAGCAAGAGAAGTTATAAAAAGGAATTTTAGAAGGTCTTTGAAAGAGAAAATAGAGGGCATAAGCTTTTGCAAGGGAAATGAATGTACTTCCCAGTGATGGGAGAGCTAAGGTAGTTTTGTAAGAAAGGTGTGAGAAAGGGAAGTCATTCTGAACAGGAATGGATTCCCAAGGAAAGGCTATGTAGGTTTGGTTTGTTTCCTTTTTTCTTGGGGATGGGGGTGAAGGTCTTTGAAAGGAGCTTCACCCAGCTTCATGCAGGGTGCTACTTTATAGGAGTTAAATGTTTGTTTAGGAGTTTTTTCAAAGAGAGTTCCTAAATGAAACACAGAAATACAAAATTGCTTTCTGGATTTTATGCTGATAAAATTTCAAAAATAAATTGACAATTTATTAATAGAACTGACCATAGTAATGATTCATTAAGAACTTGTTTCAGACACACATATAAAGGAGGTATGTTTAAGAAATCTGAAGTTCAAAATGGCTTATTTTTCACATGAGATGGTCCTCTCCTTGAAAAACCTTTAGCTCAATGTTGTAGGAGCTCTTTGGATTTCTGTTTAACTTGTAGGATATTTGCAACATTCTTGGAAGTTCTATTTCTATGGTTATGTCTGCTGTTTGCCTTCAAAGTCTCACTGCATTTGGGATCTACATCCATCTTTGCATAAAGAGAAAATTCATCTCCAATGAGTTGAACGAGACAGTTAATAATTTCAGTACAGGAATTTGCAGAGAAATTTTAAATACTTTATGCTTTCCTCCTGAATCTTTACAATTTAAATCTAACACTGGGAAACTGTTAGCTAGGGGCTGGAAGAAATAATGGACTAGGGGCTGGAAGAAATTAGTTATGATGATAAGTGCTAAAAAAATGTACACAGCACATAAGGAACCATTTAAAATATGTAAAGAGTGAATCATTATGAAAAACATTGGATGGTACTTCTTATTTCCTCAAGGATTAACTCATAGAGAATTACTTTTTCTTGGTTTTTTTTTTATTAAAGACTTTGGCATAAACAATAAGAACATGTTGATGAAATCTACTTAAGACAAGAACAGGAGGAACCATAAAGACGGTTATTTTACATTATAAAAGAAATAACTGCGCAGGTTTGAAGACCAAAGTAATAGAGAATCATTACAAACCCTTGATCTGGGCACTTGGGAATTAAGGCATCTCTTCTAGAGTTCACAGATGGAAGCAGTGAGTGAAGCAGAGGATCTGGGTGCATTGATTGCAGACCTTTCCTATGCAGGAAGTGCACTGAGCCATCAGTGGGACATGGCCAAGGAGAAATGAAATGTGTATCCAACGAAGTGCTCCTGAAAGGTGAGTCCTGGTACTCACATTCACACACTTGAGGAACCTCTCAGGGTATGTTGTGAACAATTCTAACCAATCATGATCAAAAGATGTGGGTACACACTGGAATGTCCAGCCAGGAGAAGATGGAAACACTCAGTATCAGAGAAGAAAAGCTGAAGAGGATGTTGTGGTTGCTTTTATGAGGAAGAAGAGGGTTTTTTTGTACTTAGTCTGTTATTGTCTAAATGGTACCAAATAGCCATACATAAATTTAAAACTATTTGTATTTAAAAAATATTTTAAGTTATGAAGTGTGAGGGTTTTGGAATTAAATTGGAGTTTTTTTATATTTTAAAAATTATTTTTAAATAGAAGAAGAGATACAAATGTGTGTGTCAGTGTAATCCTTTTCTCTTTAGCTAGTGAATGGTAGAAAGCTGTATTTTTGAGACAGCAAGAGATTTTTGAGGTAACCCCAAGTTCCCAATAGTCAGTAGACAATGGATCAATACTTTTGAAGTTGCAGTTGCTTGAACACCTTTTTAAGGTTGAGGCTTCAGCTTCAGACTGATAGCCCAAGACAACTTATTTACACTATTCTTAACAGTGCAGTACAAAGTGTTCTGGGAAAGGAAATAAAGCTTATTCAGCCATACTAAAATAAATATTTGAAAGTATTCAGGTAAATACGTCCTCCTAATCGATACAATTTCAGCTTTTGATGCCTGAGAAGTTCCTCAGCTCAGCTGTGTAACTCTGACGCGGTGTCGGAGCAAAGTGCCGGCCCAGCACCCAGAATCTCCGGCACTCACGGCAGGGCCGGGCCAGCCTTGAGCAGAGCTCTGGACACAAGTGCTGGCTCAGAGCCACGCTCTGCCAACACCCAAACACCGAGGGCACAGCAAGGATCAGAGAGAGGCCCCTCATGGGATTCCCAAAGGGGTTTATTCCCTCAGGAGTTCAGCCATGAGAGAGCCCAGACGCCAGATCACATCCATGGATATATGGGAGAGGAACAAGGGGAGGGGATGAATGAGCCTATGAGGGAAACTCAGGGGAGGAGAACAAGGAGGGATTTACAAAGTATAAACCAATAAAGAATCACAGTGGGAGGGAGCAGGTTACATAAACCAATGAGGGACTGAATAACAGGGGATGGACAGGGAACATTCGGGAACAAGGGGCAGTTTCCAGAGTGGATTGGCAGCTGGGATAGGAGGGCGCACCTGGGATAAATTATTAACGTAACAGGGGAGGAGGGGGCCGAGTTTAAAACTTTACGATACAAAAAGTAATTAAATTAAATATAGTAAGCAAAAAACATGCTGAAACATAAGTCTCTTTTATGTGGACGCCAGACCAATTGCAGATCCCCATATCCAGTTGCCTCTGTAGATTCAGCTGCTACTTTGAAACCCTCTATTACTGTGGTTATGATTTTAAGGCCTTAGTAGCATATGTGGAGAAACTAATGACTTCGTTCAGTATGATTTGACAAAAACACTTCCCCTTTTTAGAATATCCCAGTTGTGGTCAGCTCTCCTGATATTTTTGGCACGTTACCATCCGGGTTTGTATGGCTGCTAGGACTGGGGTCTAGGAGAGAAAGGAAAACAAAAGGTTTATTTAGAGTAGAAAACAGGGTAATTTCTGCCTTTTTCTTTCTATTTATTCACTGTTGACCAAACTTCACTAGCTGATGAATTTCAAAACACTTTATAAATTTAGAGGGGTAAATGCACAGTGCTCTATGCATCATGTTATGTGTGTCAGTGGCATAGTGTTTATGCAAACTTCTATATAGAAGAATTCTCTTTAGCAGGAGAATGTGGCACAGAATGTTTGTGTAGAATTTTACTATGAGATTTTAATCACAGTACTAGTAAGCAGCATACAGAACACATTTTGAAGATTCTTTCAGTTTTCCTTGACATTAAGATCACTTTATGTCTGGGAACCCATAGAGTCAAGGACCCAAATCAATGCAACTTGAGTTATCTGGGCAGCATGTGTATTTCAGACTGGAGTAATGAAGTTTGAAACCATTACATTTGGCTCAGAGGGGCACTCTGCCTTTCCCAGCTCTCCCCAGGAGAAGCTATCCTCTTCAAACTGTGCAGCGTTAACTTTGATGATTTCATTTTTCCTATGATCACTTCTCTTTTGTCTGGTGTCTGATAAGACTGCAGGCTTCATAGTGTCAACTAAAGAATTTCTAAATATATTGTTGGGGATTGCTTAGAGTAAAATAAAAATAAACTTGCAGGTAAGATAATGTTCAGTTTTGTTTATGCTATGGGCAGTAACATCTGTCTGTCAGAAAGGGCTATACCAGCAACTTATATAACTGCAGCTGTCAAGGTGTTATTCTATGGCAGATCAGAAATATCTTTGCCAAGATAAAATAAATTTTATAACCATTAACACCTAAACAGGAAGTTCAGCCTCAGAACCGACAACGTTGTGTTCTGTTTGTGGTACAACAGTGCTGATCTCTACCAGCAGCAATGCATTGCAGACTAATATGGAAAGGTTATATTATTCTGACTTAGATCTCAGATGTGACCCTTGATAGATTTTTCAGTTTTTCTCTTCTTTGTTATTACTATAAGCCCAGATGTCTGTGTAATTTGATCAGTATTAATCTTTAACATATGTGCCATTCTTCTTTTCCCATGATTAATAAAACAAATGTAAGCTCTGTTTCTGTTCTATGCAGCATTATTTTACTGTATTGCTGGAAAATACAAATGTTATGAAGATTTAATTTTTATGCAAATGGATATGGGGCCAGAAAAATTATGTCTTAATTACCATTTACAGTTAGGCTGATCTCTGTGAAATTAGAAAACAATATATATTTGTTTGCTATGCACATCAACATATGAGTAGAGAGTGCTGTGTACTGAGCACGTATAACTTGTATGTCTTACAGAAGAAATGAAAAGCATAAAAATAGTCTCCTGCTATTTTGTTGTGGAAAATAAATAATTCCATTTGCTGTACTATTATTTCCTCTTAGATGCAGCCTCATCTTGGCTGGATGATAGACTCATGGGGCTGCAGGGCTGACACTGCTCACTCCATAGCATTTTCCATGCACAGTCAAAAGGAAAGGGAATTGTTAGACAAAATTTTATAGCTTGTATATCAATGGGTGCTATTTTTCATAGGACTTCAATACTGTCAAATTAGTGCTATGTGCTTACCAAGTGAAATAAATGACAACAGTAAGGGATAATTCTCCTCAACGTAAAACAGTTGTAGGAAAAATTCAGTCTGAATTTTTTTTTAAATCCAGGAGGGTCTTGTTATCAGGATGCTTTCTGTACTTGTTAAGACATACATTTGTTTAATGATTTAGGGATATATATGTTATTTAACTTGAGAGTTAATCACTGTATAATAGACTTGTTTTGCTAAGACTGTATTGAAAATCAGGATTATATTACTTTATCTTCATCTTCTTTTCTAAATATACAGTACAACAAGTTGCAATGTCAGTGTAAGTGAAACATTTCTGGCTTGTATTTGTCCTTTATCTCATTATAATAATGCCAGAGATTCAATGTAAATATCCTTTTGTTCTGTCCAGCAACCCATACTTTAATTTGGTATAATCAGAAAATAATAACCTCTGTAAAACAGCCTGTCAGGGAGAAATAACATGGCTGTTAGACATTTGGCAAAACTCCATTGCATACTGGTGAAATACAATATCTCAGTTTTGCAGGACGTTTGTCAAGACACTTGGTTGCTGTAATGTGGTGGGATGATCTTCCTATCATCAGACAGCACTTGACAGAAGACCATGATCAGCCGACTCTTCACAATTTAATGAGCAAACTGGAGCAGTAATCCCAACACGAAGGGCATGTAGTGTACCTCTGATTACTGTTTGTGCCACCAGTTCTGTACTTAGAGTTTTCATATGGTTCCTTTTTTCCTTTTTTCCCTCTCAAGACATTATTTTTCATGGCAGTAACTGTGAGTTAACCAGGCTCTGTGGAGAAAAAAAAACTTTTAAAAAAAAAAAAGCCTTTCAGCTATTTTTTTTCATATTTAAAAATTACAATATTTATTTTTCTGAGCAGGTTTTTTGTTCTTAATTTACAGTACTTCAGGAACACCAAGTAGTCTTTAAAGTGATTGTTGGAAGAAGGTAAAGGCTTCTTTTAGCCATGCTGTAGTGGCTGGCAGCAATTCAGTTTGTTGCAGTCAGAGGACTTTTAGTACATCCAATATATGGACACGTATAAAACCTTGCATATGGAACACCATGTGTTGAGAAATGTGCCACTGCCTCCTGTGCACTCCTGAGCACAGCTCTGTAGCACTTGTAAATAAAACCTGGAAGGGAAAGGGAAGTCTAAATGTTCAATAGAGGAAAGACGACTGAAGGAAAAAACCGTATATAAATGCAAATATAATATATATTCAATATAAATTCAGTTATACACAAGGGGCAAATTAATGGAAAAACGGGATAATATTTTTCAGAACATAGTTCAAGACCACTTTTGTAAACCTGTTTTTCAGTGAAAAGCTGTTTGAGATGCAAGCTTTCCCAAATGGAACAAGTGTTGACATTTGGGGAGAAAGGAAAAAATGCAAACTTGTTTTTGACTTAGAGGGAAAATATTCTTCATAGCACACATTATGTTGAGAGTTCTTTGAATAAAAAGGAGACCTGTGCTATTAGACATGGCTTTCTGCCTTTTTTCCTTAAAAGTACATCCTATGATGGACTCATAAGTGCATTTAGGGAACATTTGAACCACCAAAGATAGGATTTTTTAAAATTTTTTCCTTTTAAAATTTTATTTCCAGAGTAGTCAAGATTTTCAGCTGATTTAAAATTGGGATAGCTTGTAACTCAGTTGTGTATTTTGTGATGTTGAAAAATCTGTCCCATGGAGTGGAGTCTGGGAAAGTGTTGCTTTTTCTGCTTGTGGCAGGGGAGCACAAAAAAAATCAACTCTATCCATCTCTTTCATCCTGTGCTGAAAACAGCACAGTGTGAGCTCTCTGACCTTACAGCACTGAACTCAGTCCTTGTCTGCCTGCCTGAAGAACTTCACTGTTGGTTGCAGAAATGTAAACTCTACTTGGTGCTGTTAATTTGGATATCAGCACTGACTGATTTCCCCAGTTTATGAAAGAGCTGTAACTGCTATTGGGCTGGAGGTTAAGTTTCAGCTCTCTGGATGGGTGATATATGAAAAAACTCAACCTTTCTGTTCTTGAATAGCATTTCTGGGAGTTGCATGCAGCAGAAGTTAGCACAGCTTTAGAGGACTGTAACAGATGTGGAAGAAGACAGGAGTGATCAGTGTATGGACACTTATGCTGTGATAAAATTGAGGTCTTGCAATTTCTCTCAGGAAAAGTGAGCTGGAGCACAGGATGGGTCTCATGGTGCTTGCAGCTTCCTTTACCTCATGCAGTTACATGCATCACTCTTTCTTGTTGTCAGTGACTTGTTTGGCTCTAGAGTGATCCTGTTAACACCATGCCCCCCGTGCTTTTCTTTACTAGAAGTGGGGTAATTGCCTTTGCAGTATTGGGAGAGAGTGTTCTCTTCCAGCTCTGCAGTGTCTCCCTGTTGTCTGGGATTGATCTGTGAGTGATGGGCTGTGGAGATGCTTCTTAGCTGAGTCAGCCTTCCCTGGTAAGGGCAAAGTTGATCAGAGAACTGATTCTGTCTGATCCAGACAGAAAATTTAATTCAGATGAAAATGTGAAAGAAATATTAAAAGCTTATCAGGGCTGTGGCAGCTCTGTTGGTTTTCTCAGCTTGTCCTTTTTATTAATTTAAAGGTATTTGAATTTTCTATCTATAAATTATTTCATTAGCAGGAAGTTTTTTTCTCTCTGTGTGTACTTTATGTGAAAATCAGGATACAGGATTTTCCATGTAGTACTTACAGAAGTCATTCAACTGGAGAAGGTAAATGAACTGAATTTGCCAATCAGAGAAAGTAATGCATGCTCCAGCTTATATATGTGTATACATATATAGATATAGATACATATATATATGAAATGAGTTATTAGCATTATTTAAATGTATATTATTTTCAAGGTATTTGAATTTATAATAAATAATAAATTCAAGGTATTTGAATTTTTCAGCTTAATTATTGGAATTCTACTACATGCATATGGACTGTTTTGAATAAAAGAAAATGCACCTAGGGAAAAGAATTTTGAAGTATCCATTTAGATTTACTTATAGTAATATCCTTCTACAGAGTTACCTTACAAAGAATCACTGCAGTGCTTTTTTATCTCATTAATTTAGTGAATTAAATAAACACTGGCTGTGGAGTAACATATACTATGTGTTACATTAATGTCCAGTATTTTGAAATTACAAATAATTTTAAAGCGAGGACAATCTAAGCTGATGCAGTTGCATTATTTGTTAGTTTATCAGTCTGTAGATCCTATCACTTGTTTTTTCCCTGGTATTTTGCCTTTGTACTCTTGCTGCCCCATCATTCCTTATTTACTGGAGTTATTGGAATAATGTACTTTATTTGGTATATAACTGCCTTCTTCTTGCTTAGATACAAAGCCTTGCCCATGCAAGCAGCTTTCTCACTTGGCTTGTAAATCTCAGTCAACTGTGAAAAGTTTCGTACCCTTTGGGTATAAAAGGGAAGTATGATCTAGTAAAAGCCCTGAACATGACTTCTTGAAGCAGTAATAGAAGTTACGATGTTTGGAAAGTGGCAAAATGGCCAACTGTATTCTTTTATAAATGAAGGTGCTATTTTTGAGAACATGGTATTTAACTAAAAAAAGGATTATTTGTGTATTGAGTTGGTTTTTTTCTTCTGCATCTGAAACTAGTCTAGAGTTAAAAAATATATATGAAATATATAATTCTCTTGAAAAATTTTCCTTGATCTGAAGACCAACCCTCACTGGTTTTGAAAGACTGAGTCTCTGATGTGGATTCATTTTCTTAATGAGTACTTTTGCTAAAACCAAGTTCTTTTACTATGGATGTTAATGTTCTTGTTCAACTAAAACACAGAAGAATAGATGAACTGATTTTTTTTTTTGGAATCCTATAAACAACTCATTGTATTTCATGTTTGGTTGTAATATATATAATACTTACAGATGTGAGACCTACAGTCTCTGCTATTACAATGCCAAAGGCTGGTTCTGTGCCCTCCCTGGGCACATTACTATAATGTGTTGATAATTGATTCTGAGAGAATTTGAACAGAAGGGTTTTTGCCAAAATATGTCATATGCTTTTCTTCATTAAGAGAAGATCAATAAAAGGTAATGGCAGATTTTGGTAAGAATAAGACCCATCAGCCAAGGTTTTATCCTCTATCAATTACCAAATATTAAAATCATCTTTTATAATGAAAATAAATACATGGACAAAACCACTACATAAATGTATATAACAAGATTTGTAATATTCAGTGTTTTCTCAGGCTGGGGGTGAAGATGACCATCGCTTCCAAGGAAAAGTGTGTGAAAAAAACAGATGCATTTGTGTAGTCTAGCTAAGGAAAGGTGATCTTCAGTTTCAATTTGCTGATAATATCTGAGAGATTGAAAACCTCCTACAAACTTTGTGGTTGCCTTGGCTGCTTTCAAACTGAAGTATGAGATAGTTTGTATAACAGGACACCGCTGTGTGTGTGTGTTAAATCAGGTGGTAATGTGAGATAAGAAGATAGGAAATGAGTGGATCCTGCACGAGACTTTTCTGAGAGTGAGGCTCTGCAGAGTTTTTAGTTTGGTCACTGCCTCTCCTGCAGAACAGC
Source organism: Anthoscopus minutus (assembly GCA_013399455.1). Taxonomy (NCBI): domain Eukaryota; kingdom Metazoa; phylum Chordata; class Aves; order Passeriformes; family Paridae; genus Anthoscopus; species Anthoscopus minutus. The sequence goes on along the minus strand of VWYI01023796.1, from coordinate 206,638 downwards.
CCCAGGCAAGCGGTGCTGGCAAGGGGGGAGATGCTGCTGCAGTTCTGTGCTGCCAGGCTGTGCAGGTGGGTGCCAGGAGGTGAGCAGCTTTCTGGCTGCCCTGCAGCTCCCTGGGAATGGACAGCTGTCAGGAGGAATTGCTGGCCAGTGTGCAAGACAGAGAGGAATATGCCTCAGTGACTGGCCAGATAACCTCTGTTTGCACGTCCAGGTGGTGATGGACTCTTTCAGTGGACTATGGAATTGAGAGCATGTGGGGAAAAATATATAGTCACATTATTTGTTCTATCAAGGAAAGGTAGAGAAAAATAATTTCCCTGCTGCACTGCACATGCAGTGACAGTGACTTGCCCACTTTTAACAGAATTGTGGGAATTACATAAATAAGCACAGAAATCATAAGCCCACCTTTTGAAGGACAGTCATGTCACAGCCATAATTAATGCAAATTTGAGGGCAAAGTTGAGTTTGGATTCCTTACCAACTGAAAATTATTTTTACACTATCTCTTAATAAACCTATGGATAAGGTGGCAAAGTTCACTGCATTGTTTTATGTTTTGTTTTCCCAGTGAGAGGGTTTGGGTTTTTTTAGTGATAACATAAGAGATTACATGAGTTTCACATTTTCATGGATTTGGGGTTGAACATATGGTTAGTGTTAAAACACATGATTTTGTATGAAAGAGGAAACTAAAATCCATGTCTGACTGGCACCAAAAAATGCCTGTCACTTTTTTTTTTTTTTTGGTACTTGACTGACTAGTCCTGTTCTAAAAATAATGAGAAGATGTCTCAGTGAAAGAAAACTGCACTAGTAATACAGATCTGGGCAAGATTTTGCTCAGATGGTTTTGTGGATCTTCTAAAGATAATTTATGAACCTCCCTCAGGAACAAAATGGCTAGATTATCCTGAAAGGACTTTGTTATGAGATTCCTAGTCAATCATGGCATGAAATAGCAGTGAAAGGCTATGAATTGTATGTGTATTCCATCATACAGATTTTTGCAATCTGTAAATTAAAGGTTTGTTCTTGGAATTTACATCTTTCATTGAGGAGGAATTAATACAGAAGTCTGGTAGTCCTTGGCCTATAAAAGTGAGATCTTGGTTGGGTTTTTTTTTTGGTTGGTGTCTTGGGTTTTTAGGGGTTTGGGATGGTTTTTATTGGTTGTTGGTTTTGTTTGCAGGCTTTTTTGTTGCGGCTGTATTTGAATGAATGAAATTTATATAAAAGGGGAAAGAAGGGGAGGTTCTGTTTCATCCTATATCCATGATCAGTCTGGCCTGCAAATAATCACCTTTTCCTTCTCATGTTCTGGCTCCAAGGCATCCTTATGGAGCCAAGTTACATGTTTCACAAGGAAAACAAAATATTGTGTGGAACTGAATGGTCGTTGCCCTTGGCCCATTTCTTAATCATAAGTTATAATGTCTGTCAAAGTTATGTTTTTAAAACTGATTTCCTCCTTGCTCTGTATCTGATTATGTGAGGTTAGCTTTACTAAGAGGTTGTTGTACAATATGTAGTTTTACCATGAATTTATTTGTGATTTTTGGGCCCTTTGTTCAAAGGTGTTTAGTGATATGTATATCCAGGGAAAGATAAAAGATGTATAAGAATTGATAGGACTGTCATAATATCTTAACAGATCATTTTATTTGCAAATTGCTGATGAGAGATCCTGACTTGAGAGTCAGCAATCAATAGAAAAAAATTCAAGAAATTTTCTATATCTTGATTGATGTATATATTTAGAAATGATTTGGCTAATTTCTCTCTCAATCCACACTAGTGAATGGGTAAGGATGTCTTTTTATTGTGACTCAGTTCATCTTCAGTCAGGAATTAAGTTTGAAAATGGAAAATTCCATAGAGCTGCAGATGCTGTGTTACCCTTGCCCTCAGCAGATTCACAGGTACTGCTGACTGATGTAGGAACTTGTTGATCCCTTTAAAGAAGTAAAAGGAAAGGGAAACATGCTGGCACTCCTTTTATTCCTTTAGACTTATAAATCAAAACTTTTTGCAAAGAAACACTATGTGAGGGTTCCCAGGGTCTGGTGTGACACAGCTTAGGGAGATTTCTGTGCACTTCCTGTGGTGACAGGATGAGATTGGTCTTAATGTCTGCCCCTGATAGGTGAGATTTTATTAAATGTGCATCTCAGAACTGCAGATGCATGTGTGTACAGGGGCGCTTTCAACTTCTCAAATTCTTCTCAAATTCTTTTCCTGCCCCTGTTCTCTGAAAACATTGGATGCAGATGTTGAGTATATTTTAGGATTATTGTAGCCCATAACTGAAGTGAAAAACTTTGTCTGTCAAGAGCATGATGCTATGTTATAGCCATTCTTTTCTGAACTCATGAAAATACACACTGCCAAAACAGCCCCACCACACCCACAATATTTCTTAGAAAAGCAAGGGATTTTCTTAGCCATTTGTTTCTATTGTTTTTTGAAGGCTTTCACAATAGCCAGATGGTTGAGCTTTGTAGATGATAAATAATCTTTCAAAAATACATGCTCTAAAGAAATAAGCAAATGAATTATTAATTTAAAAATATTTGTTGTGAAAGATTTACATTTTTTAAAACATAAATAGCGACATACATACATACCACATTCAACATGTTTTTGGTCTGTGTTTAAGAGCAAGCACAGCTTTTGCTTCTGAAAATATTTGGAGTGAGAGTCTTTGAATCTGTAGAATACTTCAAAAATAGAAGGAAAAAACTTGTTTTTATAATATCAAGATCCAAGGGTGAAGCTCCAAGGAAGAAGGGATATGGCTATTTCTTTATGAATGTATCAAAATTAAAGTAGTAAATAAAGTTGTCATTATATTCGAATCCTTTGTAATAACTCATTAGGGATTTAGATTATCTTATAGAAGGAAAGAAGAATCCTCTGTCAAGAATAGGTTTCTGGAAGCCGGTTTCTTTGAAAAAAGAGTTATACCACTGTGGATGCATAATTTTTTTATTAAAATATTCCAAAGAGCAACTAATGAGGTAAACTGTGTACTGATGCTTGTAAAACCATTGTGGGGAATTTTACTAGCTGTGAATTACTGCCTCATCATAGCTCCATTAACACTTCTAACTGTAGATTAATTAAAATGTCAATCAGCTCTGAAAAGAAGCAAAATTTCATCTTTATTTGATTTGCTGCTGGGAAGGCTAAATGATGGAGCACATCTGGAGAGGGCAGCCTACCCATAACTGCACACAAATGCTTGTAGTTGGAGAGTGGCCTTTCTCTGATGGGCTGGCATGTGCTGAGCCACATCTTGCACTAAAAAAAACAAAATCGGGGGTTAGGGGAACAGATTCCCTACAAGGATCTGTACTGGCTTAGAAGGCTTTAGCCGTATTTTGTGCATGAAGCTGTGTACTATGCTTTGGCAGAATGAAATATTGCTGCTTTTTTCACACTAGGCACAAACTGTAGAGATTTGAAAGTAGCAGGGAGTATGAGCCTTGAAGGAAAGGCCATTTTGTATATTTTTTTTTCAATTTAAGGTTTTATTTTATTTTGTGAATAAAATTAAGATTGTGGTCTGAACATTGTTACGTCATTTTGACAAAACCCTATTTCTGATTACTTCAGGCCATTAAATTGTTGAAATGAATTCCTCTCAAAATAATTTCTGATACTTTTTTCATCTGTCTAAAAATGATTATTATTAAAGCAGTTTTCTTTTCCTAAAGATTTTTATAGCTTTATATTCTGTCTATCCATTCCTTGCTTTGGCTGATGATATAAATGAGAAATGAGTTCTGACCTATGGAGGCAGTGCTGGTCCCAGCTGTGAACAAGGGTTTTTAAAGCCAGACACTTGAATGGACAGATTTTATTGCTGTTGAGAGATGCAATGTTCTTTGTTATTCTTAGCCTCTGATCATTACTAAAGCTGAATGTTGCCCACAGTTATCTGTTTATCCTTTGAGTTGTGGAATCTGCTATGGCCCTAGGGTACCAGGCAAGGGCTGGTAAATTTATGGGACTTTGTTTCATTGTGTGAATGTCCTGTTCTAGTCTTGAGAGCCATTTTGAGATTGTAGGTCTGCACATATTAGATTTTTATTCTGTAGCATGATGTCCCCATAGCCTTCTAAAAAGTAATTTACAACACAAAGAAGAACTTTGGTCTTGAACAAGTCCTTTCTTGTTAAAAGCATATCATATACATTATAACATTTTCACAATTCGGATCAACTAATTTGGTTATCATTCTCTTTTCCTTACTTCCTTTAAGTCTAGAGGTGAGTTCATTGCATACAGTAATACTTTTATGTAACTGACTGATATAATAATTTATTTTTAATAACTTTGAAAAACCTAGATGTTACCTGACACTGAAAGTGATCACATCTGCTGGGATAAATGTTTTCTCTCTGTACTATAGCTGTGGTTTCTGTTAGGTAACACTTCCATTTAATGTTAACAAATTGTAGTTAGCATTACACTGCAGAGAGCACCCTCTTGGATGAACAAGAAGCAGATTTCATAGTGTCTAAACTTATCCTTTCCCTGGAAATGATACATAGCACTGATTTGTTCCTCCTGAAGTTTGCTGTGTAGCAGACATAGCTGAGCGTTTTTCAAATGAGTACTTGCTACAGGGGAAGTAGTAAGATAGATTGTATCATGATTTTGTATTTGGATTAGGTAAAAAGGAACATCCTCTTAAACAAGGATATCCATGCGTTATGTGATTTATTCATACCTACTCCTCCCCTAATGCAAAGGAGACATGTTTCAGTGTTGTCCTCTTAAACAAGTCTCTGTGATTGCCTGTCACTATATCATAACTTACTTTCTTTTGAATTTAGTATCTACTACTTGAAAAACAAAATAATAAATTCCATATGCCTATCTATTTCACATTTCCAAATGTCAGCATAGCGGTCCAGTATTAGAAGTAGGTTGTATATGAGCATATATGACATTATTTGATGTTTCTAATTTTGTAGGTGCGTAAAAGTGGCCCTAGAGGACCATCTCCCCATCTGCCTAGTGCTGAAGCACTGCCTCTGTGGCCAGGAGAGGAGGCTTTGTCAGAGAAGGAAGGTGTGAACATGGTTAGTGTATGGTGACTGCCAGCTTCTTGCTGGTTTGGATGCCTCATTATCAAACCAAGCAAGGAAACTTTTGCCTCACAATGCGCAGCTCAGACAGGATATAGCTTAAAAAGTTCCATCAGCTATGGTATCATTTAAAGTAATATCCATCACTCAAATATTAACAAATGGCCTGAATAAATATTGACTGTATGTAGTCAGATATAGCCATTAACAAACAGCCTGCATTTTTATTCATTATGATTGTTATTAAAAAAGTCAGGTGGAAATTAGGGCAGGACTGGCAGCATAAGTTGTTCATGTTTGATATTTAAATAGCTCTTGTTGGTCTTATTGACGTTAAATAGTTCTTGTTTCAAAATTTATGTGGTCATCACTCATGTTCTGGGAAGACAGCATCTTTGTGCCAAGACTGTAATTCAGACTCCTCCAGAATTTATATGAATTGTGCAAGGCAAATGAAAAGAGTAATGAAGGAAAAAATAAGGGTCATATTTCAATGTGCATTTAAAGAACAGTGTTTCCAAAAAATTCTGTGCTTAATGCTAACATGATTGAAGCTTTGAGTGCTTGACATGTGGAAGCATATTTCAATATTTTTCTTTATTTAGCTCTTCAAATGTAATGTTTTGCCTTGTGAGCAAGTAGAATGAAGGTAATACTTGTAATTATTAATGTTACTTAGGTTTCTGGTTTTTTTTTGTTATAGAGTACACTCAGACATGTCAGGAATTACTGGACTCGCTGTGCTAGAAAAATGGAACGTGCTGTGTTATTTGGATGTAGATGAAGTGTTTATTTAATTGCACTGTGATAATAGATGGTTGCTATAGCTTGTAGCTCTATACAGCAGAGCTAGATTCTGTAGTGCCATAGACAATTATATCCAGCTTAACTGAAGTTTTCATGTGACAAAAGGGAAGAATAAACATCCTGTGTATAAATTGAATTAGAAGGCAGAGTGAATTATGGATCGATACCTTTCTACAAAAGGCTTGGCTGACAGAGTAAGCAATTAAGCCTTATGATTATTGAAGTAAACTTCATAGAAAAAGATTGGTGGGGTACAAGTGGATGTGTTGCCTTTCCTCTTATTTTGGTGCAAATAGAAAGTTACTTTTTAGAGGAGATATCAGGTAACTAATAAATACTAGAATACTGCATCTCTTTCTGGGGTTAAGATCTTCAAAAGATGAAGAAATGGTCAATATCTGCAGAAGAGCTGGAAGGATTTGTGGGCTGGTGAAATGCTATTGTATTGAGGGCTTTCAGAGTCAATCCAAATTTTTTACAGGACAATGATACAAAGAGGTGAATTTTTAATAGAAGGATAAAAGCAACATCAAAAGGCTTTCTAAATTACATAGAGAAATTCAGAGATGTGCTTGGAAGCTGGATCCTGAAAAATTCAATGGAGAATAAAGGAAGATGATCTTTTCTAAAACAAGCAAGAGAACACTGCAGTGTTCATAGAAACCAGCAGGCAGTGAGAATGGTGTGATCTTGCCTTGTCCTCTGACAGTGTGTATGCTTTGAGAGATGCAGCAGCAGCAAACACAAACAGGAGCAGGAGAATGGGGTAAAATGCACAATGTCACAGAGCCCCTGGGAGGACCTCACTGCCTGAGAAGGTTGGTGGGAGTTTAATAGTGCATGGCCCTGGGAACACACAGTTAGTGGCTGGTAGGAGGGGTCGCCCTGGGGAGCAGATCTCTGCCATCCCCTGTGGATCACAGCTTTGCCTCTGCATTTAGGTTGAGTGCTTGTAAGAGGTACATATTTAGCCTGGCAGTTAGGTAGAAGAGAGCAGGCTCTTTGGAAGGGAACATTGTGTTTTCATTCTTAAAAGGAAAACCTTCATCTGTAAGATTACTCCAAATCCAAGGAGGGCTTTCAGACAGGCATTTCTGAGAGTTTTTTGCACAGGTTTGCAGTGGCAGTGCTCTTTCATTGGTTCCATACGATGAAATTTAGACTTCTATTTTCACAGATGTGAATTTGGGAATGTTTATTTCTGTCAGGTTGCATAACTGAGGTAGAAGCAGGGAGATGCTATTTAACTTTTTAATAAGAGACTCCAATCCTTAGTGATTGTACATGGAAATGGAGTGGGTCTGTTCTTGTTGAAGAAACAAAACACTGGCAAGAAAAGAATCATTAATTTTTAAAATTTAAATGATATTAGTGGGATAAGGGGGAAAAATGAAGAATGAACTTTGGAAATACTTAGGACTCTAGAGAACTGGACCTTGACTTTATATAAACATGATTTGTAAAGAGAATGTCGACTATTTCCTCAGTTTTTCAATTATTTCAATTAATCTGCAAGAATATGCTGTGGTTAAAATGCTTCTGTAGTTAAGAAATGCTGAGGAGCTCAGACTCCAGGCTGAAAAGGGTCCAAATTTGTGGTAAGGCAGGGAGAAACAGGTAGAATTAGTACTGGAACCTGTGGCAGCAAAGCACAACATCATGTTTGCAGTGAATTGCCAGGGTAGAAACAAAATTCTTCAGCAAAAGTTGCCGAGTCTAATGTCTAATTAACAGAAGTTTTGTGTTAATGAGGGGAAAACTAATGATTCCCACAGCAAAATCAAGTGTTGTAGGAGGACTAACACACCTCCAAGGTGGTTTTACCTCCTATAAGGACAAACAGGGAAAGAGGAGGAGCCATGACAGGGTTCCTTACTCTCACAGAAGGAAATAAGTTTTGGTAAGATTATCCCTGTGCTGTTTTCCCTGTGTTATTTCTCTTGGTGTGGGGTTATTTTGGTGATGATGGTGGATATAGATACAGAATATCAATCTGAATCTGAATTATTCATATAATTATTGAATTATATAATATGAACCTTGCAACCTACCTTAAACCTTTGGTTTGAAAGGCTGACAAAAGGCTGAAAAGGCCTCAGAAATAAGTGGCTAGGAGTTCCTGTTGCTTGACTTGCTTTTTCTCTCATTTCACCTATTCCAGTCAACCACAACATAAAATTGCTTCAACAACAACTGGAGAAAAAATTTAAGGCTCACACTGTGGATTTTAAAAATAGTGTCAGAAGTGTTCTGAGCAGTCTCAGCTGTCATGCCTTTATCAGAATTGCAAGCAAACACAGAATTTCTATTGTAAATACAACATATTCAATTGTAATTCTCAGTGTCTACTCCTTATCTCAATATCATAACTAGTAACGCTGGTGTTATTAGGATCATTTTGCACTTAGTTAGCACTCTAGTAACACTGCACTGTATTGATGGGGAGGGGGATGTTTTGGGTGGTTGTTTGTTTGTTTGGGTTTTTTGAGTGTTCACAAATGCTTTTTTAACTTCAGCTGACAATACTGACAGGCTGTGGATATCTTTAATCTTGGCACATAACAATGTTTTGAAAGACAATTCCTTAGAGAAAGATTCAAACACAGCATTGTGAAACATAAGTTTGTGGCTTCAGCCATTTACTGTAAGGGACTGTGTGTAGCCTGTCCTTTTCCAGAAGACCAGAGATTAAATTTTCTGTGTAAGGAAGACCTCTATAAGTAAGAGAAAGCCTTAAGCTAAATAATGAAATTATTTCAAAGCCGAATTCTTCATTAATAGAAATGTTCTTTATTTGTTTTTACAGTTAACTCTTAGCTTGTAATACATAAATGTGTGCATTTTTGTAAAAAGGTTTTTGGAGCTGTTTTATGTGGCATTATTCCTGCTGTCTAACAATAATTATTCATGGCCCTTTAGCAAAAGTACTCTGTTGAGTAAGAGTTCCAAAATGTTCCTTCCCTTCAAAGGACTCTATTTGTGTAGTCTTGTTTTAAGTAGCTCTTGTTTTGTATTCATCAGAGCCCCATAAATCCCATAAACATAATGGGAATCCACATTTTTGTAGGGCCAATCCACAAGCCTGCTAATTCTGCCAAAATTACTTTCAGTGAAAAGTAGTTATGTGCTCTAGAGATGTAAATGGTTATCACAAATACGTAACAGGAATTCGTTCAGCATTTGCATTCATTTCAATTCCTTGTCAAAATTTAGAGACATGAAGGGAAATAAAACAAAAAAGAATAATGTTAACTGTATTACATATGAATTTCAAAATGTGATGAGGTAAAGTTGATGAAATCCAATTCTCATCATGATGTACTCTGTCCTTGAACAATTTAATGTAAGCGAAAAATACCTACAGATCAATGCAAAAAGCAGCAGTCATGCCATGAAATAACTTACTGTATAATTGAAAATACATGGTTGGCAAAGCCTCTTGTATGAATTTGAAAGTTCTCCTGGAGTTTCTCTCAGGGGTAATTTAGTTATCTTTAAGTATGCTGGCAGTGAAATGAACTGTCTGCCCTAAAGGAAAAATAAAGTTTTTGGGTATGGAAGGAGAGGTACTTGATGATCTAAACTTCTGTGTGCAATTCTTGTGTGATAAGGGTTAGTACCTTAGAAATAAAACTCTGAAGAAAAGCATGCACTTGGGTTATAGAACAGGTAATTAATGGTTGCCTGTAACACTGAGCCTGTTCAATCTGTGTAATTAGAGCAAATCAGGTGGAAACAGTATCAGCTGTGAAATGCTATTGTACTTCATTTCTCCTTTTACACTTGAGATGGGACACGGCACCTTAATTGAACACAGCTTGGTGTTGCTTCCCAGTTTTAAAGCAGATACAAGCCTGTCTTCCTCTTAGCAAATGGTGGTGAAGAGTTTTAGAGTGGGTGACCATTCCCCAGTGAGGGAGAAGCTCACACAGACCGAGCTGCTCATGGCTTTGGCTGGCATCACAGGTTCATTTCATGTGTGGGCAATGTCCTTGTGCCACCTTTATTGGCCAGGCTTTTACTCAGGCTTGTTAGCAGCTCTTGGCATTATGGGATTTCAAATATTCATGGTTGTGGATCTTGGAGTCTCTCTGCAGTGGTCAACCCTTTTCACAGGCAGGTTCTTGAGAATGCTGCAGCCCTGTGCATTGGTAGCTGTCACACACAGTCTCCTTTTCTTTCATCCAGGTCGGTCTGTGAGGCAGGAAGGGTGGAAGGAGAAATGGGCTGGGCTGCAGTGCTGGAAATGGTACAGACAGGCCAAAATATCTTTGTTTGGAAGGCACAGCACACACTTCACCATTGGGCTCAAATTTGATCCACAGGAACTGGTGATGAGGTTAGTATGCTAGGCTACTACATCCATGATATCTCAGAAATAAATAATTTTCTATCATCAGTCTGAAAATGTCTTTCATCTTAATGCTACTTGTTGCAGCAACAATAAACATTGTGCCATAGTGCGAGTGATCTGTAGCATCACTGATTTTTGTATCAAGGCTGTTCAAGTTTGCCAAAACAGGCTGCAAACTGGCATTTTTTTGTGTGTGTGTCTATGTTTTTCCAAACACCTTTTTTTGTAAAAGTTCATATGAAAATTTGCACTTAGTGCCTTGCAACGTGTGGACTTCTATGTTTGAAACTATTTGCTGTATGCTATTTTAGTCTAAGGCTGGATTTTCCCACAGAAGCAAAATCCTTATATGTCTAAATTCTAACATTTCATGACTTTCAACACTTTCCTGTTTGCTGTGGTCAATTGCCATGAGAGCAGCATTGAACAGGATGATAAAATGTGTGTACATGCCTCTAGGATATGCTCCGACTTGGTTCTGCTTAGGAGCCTTTGCCTTCTCTTAAAGCTTAAAATTCTGAAATGCTAGCCTAAGTGTTTACTGTGCAGAGAAAGAGTCCTGAGTGTGTGTAAGCAGGGAACATTCATTAGAGAAGGAGCTTCAGGCTTCCTTAAACAATATCAGAAAAAATTTAAGAGAAAAGGGGAAACTCCTTACCCTTTCTTTAAGGCAGCTGGAAAAGAGACACGTCATCATGATCTGCCAGCAAGGACATATGAAAAAAAAATTTACTATTTTCTGTGCTTTGTGGGTTTGCTTTTGTAATTTTCTAAAACTAAATAACAACAAAAAGGAATTGAACTGAGTACAGCAATTTTTTAAACGTAACCACTGCAGGAACTTGACAACACTTGTCTAGTTAGAAGTACTCTTTGTAAGCTGGTGCTGAAAATCAAGGAAAGGCCAGGAAAAAACTGGAAAGGTGTGGGAATGGACTAGGAATGTTCATGGGTCTGACCTACGAAATGTACTGCCCTCAGACCTATGATGCTATCTTCCACCAGTGCATCAAGGCTAGACCTAAGCTGATCAACTAAAGCGTTAAAGGCACAAAGTGTTAGCTGAAATTAGAGGAAACAACCCTATGCTGGTTGTGCTGTGTGAAGATATGGTGGACAATTTGGAGGAATAGAAATGTGCCATCCTATTTTTGTGAGATCCCTGAAGACCTCTCACCTTGGCTTGATTTTTCAGACAGAACACATGATGTTTCTGCATTATAGTACTTCAGAGTAGCCTTTCCTTCTCCAAAGAGCTGCAGGTCTTAGAGAGAAGCTGTAGTCTGTTTGAAATACTGCCAACAGGGAAATGCTCTTGGTAACCTTTCAAAAAGAGATTAATTCCTCTTCAAGGCTAGGTATTTTATTCCTCAGCAATGATAGGAGAGAATTCTTTGAAAAGAGTGGAGATCACCTGCAGAGGTGTTGCTAGCCAAGTTATAAATGCTATTTATTAATTGTGGAGTGGGAAATCTGTGATAGAAACACCACCAAAGATCAGAACTATGTTGTGGTAATTGATGATAAAATAGGCACTGGCTCAGAGCTTTCTACTAGAGGAATCTGGGTTTTTCCCAGTCCTGTGGAAATAGTTGGGGTATATCTGTTCCTGACCTTCAGCACCTAGCAATGGAAATAGCATTGCCTGAGTGTGTTCCCCTGGCAGAATTCAGTTTATTTTTTGAACATTAGCATGCAGTTACCATTGCTTATTTAAACTCAAAATAGACAGTGGTGAATTTTTTATCACTTCTAAGATCCTGGACTAAGAACATGTCCTTATATCTTTCAGATGAGTAACAATAGATATCAATCTTAGTGGAAAAAATGTTTTCATCCCAGATTGTGTGAATATCTACGTAGTATCTTTATAGCTTTTCTGATATTTGAGAAGCCTGATCATTTTATATTTGATTTTATCACATATACTGTTGAATATCTATTAACTTTGATTTATATTTTCAAGCCAGGAGACATACAGGGCACTGACTTTTTTTTCTTGAAGGAAAATCTACTAAAAAGCTTAACTGAAAATAATTTGAAATTTTATTTTTCTGCCTATTTCTAGAATGAGTCTGAATTTGTCATGTATAACAATGAGCTCCCAGCAATTAGTTATTCATTGTTGTATTTCAAGGCTTACTGGGTCCCAGGCAGGGTTCCACTGGGATATGCCTGCTTCAGTTTGTAAGCAAGAAGATTTTCCCAGCACAACTGTACATCTAATCATGAGGTTTTATACAATGAAGTGTTATGAAGGGCAGAGGGAGTGGAGCATATGAGGAAAGTTAAAACATCCTGGAGCTTCCTTCCAGTCTGGATGTGGCCAGGTACATGACACTTAATTTGATGTGCTTCTTCCAACACAATGTTCCTACCAAGTTACGAATAACCAGACTGGCTGTGTGTGCTGGGGGTTGTTGCAGCTCACATCATGGATTTTCCTCAAAACTTTTCTTGGGGAATGGCTGCTTTACAACTCTTTGTGCCCACTCTTCGAACCATATAAGGTGAATGTACAGGGGAAGGTGAATCCACTCTCCAGTGGAGCTCATACCAAGATATTCTCATCTTTTGAAATTCCTTTCCAAATCCAGTTTTACTGGTGATGAGTGTGAATGGGCACTGGGGCTCAGTGATTGCCTCTCTGTGTGGTTTAACAGAAAGATGAAAGTCCCCTTGCTCTGGCAGTGGCTTTCTTGCTTCTGCCACTATCTGCTCTTGGAGAGAAAGCTCCTTGAATGCCCCTTGAATGAATTATGAATAATTCATAATTAATGAATTATTGTGTTGCTCTGCACTAAGCTCTTCTGGTTTTAGAAGTCTCTTTTTATTAGGAGAAAAAAAGAGTGGCAAAAAATTACTAAAAGCGTTAGCAAAAATGTGCACTGAGATTGAGGCCGGTAATCATGGGGTTTATATTTTTGCTAAGTTTTTGTGGTTAAGCTATCATAGTAGAGATGAGTTTGCTGTCCATGTTCCTTATTTTTGAAAAGCTTCTTTCTGTCCTTCCTGTCCTATGTCTGTAAAAGAAACAATGAAACATATTTTTTTTTAAATTGAAACGTATAAAGAGATCATTGCTTATTTAATGCATTTTTTTGAAGACTCAACAGTTCTTTAGGAAGTAGTAGGATACTTTTGGAGATGGTTCTCCTTTTACCAATGCTGGCCTGCAAAAGAAGCTTTTGAACATTTTAGTCCATTTTGAGAATATTTGTGTGTGTGTATAGCTTGGTTTTATATCTGTGTATCTATCTGTATGTTTTTTATTTAAATTTCATGCAGATATCCAAAGAATTATGACAGTGGGTCTGCCTTCTTTCTGTCAGTGTAGTCCTTTGCAAGTTGTTTAAGCAGAACTCCCCTCAGAGTTAGTGGGATATTCTCCTTAAAATCAATGTCAGGATAGTTCTATGTATTTACATCCATTAATTGTATAATTGAATTTTGAATCTTAATAATTATATGATTACATGCCTGAAATGTGTAATTACACCTACTTATGCTAAGTGCATGGCCAAAAGCATGAAATTAGAGGATGTAATTACAGTATATCAGTATTTGAACAAGTGTGATTTAGCTTTTTATAAAATACTAAAGTAATAAATATAACTTAAAAATAAATAACAAGTCCTTCATTTTGCATAATATTCTCTCTAAAGGTTATTATGAGGGCCTGGTAACAAAAAAGCCAAAAAATGCTTCACTTTTTTTTTTATGTGGAACACAGGTGTCTTGACTTTTGTCCTGCATGCTCTGCCAAGACAAAACTTGATACCTGCTGTAAGACAGTGACTCCAAAGAGTGGTCTTAAATAAAGTAGTCATGCAAAATTAATAATAAATCTCTTGTAATCTTCACATATTTTTAAAAATCGATTTCATTAATTTTTGTGTCTATTTGTCATGTGTTCTGATGCTGAAAGTCAGAGGTACTAGCATCATATTAAATGACAGTAACATCAAGGTAAAATGAGCCTTCTCTTTGCAGATGAGTTGAAACTAATTGTGCAGATCAAATAAAGTTGGTTTTTCCTACCCCTATATCTTAGGTAGAGGCTAAGATGGACCACTTAAACCCATCTTTCATTGCACAGTGCACCAAAGTAACATGATATCTGTCCTCATGGTTTAGAGATGCTGGAGGTCATGCTTGACAATTCCCTTAAGCCTCTAGTGACTGTACATTTAATTTCAGATAGAATTTAATTTGCAGGAAACCTATCTCTGTCCTCTGTTCTCCCCACTTCAGACAGAGATACTGGAGCAGTCACAGATTTGAGTTTGAAGAAAGTGCTTTACAGGCTGAGACTTCACCACCGTGGAGCAAGCTGAAGTTGTAGAAGAGTTTATTCCCAGGAATTTTTCTGTAGGAAGCTCAGTAATAAAGTCTAACTTTGCTACCTGTCTGATCTATTGCAAGATGCCTGACTGATTCTTCAGCTTGGCTTTGCAAGTATTTTAAGATGAAGATATAGACAAGTGTAAAAACTGGGGTTTTTTGGTGGATTGATCAACTTTTTGGAACTGAAATTTTTCTGGGAAGTTTTGTAAAGGTAAGCTTTTTTAAAATTTGTTTTCTCCAGACACAGAGTATCGCTTCTGGACTATGAACTTCTTGTTACCTTGAGCAACTTTATTTTTCAGTGCCTCAAGTTTTGGTGTGCACAAAGACATGATATGCTTTGCTGCAGTGCAGGAGTGTTGTAAGGACACTGGAGATTGCACAGCTCAGTAGGAGCTGTGTGAATACCTTTTATAGGTAAGGATGAAATAGGGGAGATTGCTGAGGATGAAACAAGTGTTCCTTCTCTTTCTTCACACAATTGGAGGTGGCTGCCGTTCCTGTATGAAGCAGTAATAAGTTGTTGTATTCTCTCTTCAGGCAGCTGCCACCAGCCTTACCTCCTGCTGTTGACCAAGAGAGCCACTCACAGCAGGGACAGACCTTCCCAGGGAGAGAGGAACAGGTCTGGAGCCCCAAAATGGCAAAAATCAGTTAAATGAAAAAGACCCAAATTGGTCATTTATTCACCAGGGCCATCACTTTGCTGCGAGGAAAAGGTCACCAGGAAAGTGGTGCCTGCTGTGCCCTAGATCTGATGTGTTCCTTCATTTCTCAGCCCTGTGTGAGTGGATCTATTTGTGTCTGCTGTCTTCTGATTGTGAGAATTGTTTCTTAAGAATTATATAACAAACTTTCTGGTTTTATCCAAACTCAAGATGATAGTAATTGAGTAACAAATAGCAGAGCCACTCCAAGTCCCCCATCTTGAGAACTCAGTTTTGTGGTTTATGTGATGGTGATGGTGTGCTTAGACATCAAAATGGCCACAAAACTGATCATGCCATATTCAGGAAGCTGACTGCTTTAACTCCAAATAGAGCTTCAGGTTAAAAGATCTTCAGGTTGAAGATTCCTAAAGAACTTTGTTGTCCTGAGAACTGATGTTTGCAGAGATGTGGTCTCCTAAGTAGGAGCTGTTGTGATAGCATCTGCTGTAATCCCTTGGTGACCCCAGGAAATGGTAAGCATGAGTTTTCTGAAAGAGCTCATAAGATGCTTCATTCAGTATTCCTGTATTTACTGTGCTTTAGAGGCAGGAAAACAAAAGCACAGGTGGCAGGGATGTCTAAAATATCATAGGGAGTAAGGATTATGAATCTCTTGGACTTGCTGAATTTTTCTTTTGAGAAATTTGAATTTTTCCATTTGGAAAAATGGTTTTCCTCAAGTACTCTAGTGAGTCCCTGGGAAAACAAGTTTATTTAAACTTTATAGAAAAAGTGCTGTTGGATGAAAATGTGGAACTCCTGTGAACACCACTGGTCTCGTCACCACCGTGTATGTTCCAGGAGATTTTCTGCAAGATCCATAGTCTCATTTATTTTTCTGATAATCTCCACCAAGTTTCTCCTGGAACTCATCACATACATGGAAATAATGCGCCTTTACATTTTTTGGGATAAGAAACCTTGTTTAAGAGACTTTTAGTTAGTCTGTGCTCGTTTTGAGTTGACAAAAACAAGGCCGTAGTGGGTTGTGGTTTTCTGTTTAAAGAAATGCAGGTTACCTAATCATCCTCAAACTTTAAAAGAAAATGCTTTGTGTGGATTAATGGCCACATGTTGGAGTCTTATGATAAACTGGAAATTTTTGCAACAAGGCCTGTGCCTTGCAAATAGGGTTATAAAAGTTATTCTATAACCTAGCCTCTTCACAGTTCCACTGATTCAGTAATATACTTTACACTTTCAGGAGCTTGTTCTTTGTTCCCCTTTAATATTCTAAAAACATTTGCATATGAGAGTATCAGTTTGCAGTTTCATGACAAACATGCACAGAAGCTTTTCTTTCTCTTTCTGTGGTATTTTTGTAAATATTTCCATGGTGATATTTAAATTTTCTCTATCATTATTATTCCTGTCATTCTTATGTTTACAAAGAACCACTAAACATTTTGAGGAGAACATGCTACAGATTTCTGGCAGAGAATTTCTGCTTCTGCAGGTTCCCAGGACTGTTTACATACTTGATGCATAAAACCCCCACTGAAATGTAGGTGGTGTAGGCTTGTAAGAGAACCTCTGCTTCATTTACACTGTAACTTTGTAGGAGACATTAAATCCTTTCCCATCCCCAGTGAAGGTGACTTGTGTCTAAGCTAACAAAATGTAAAAAATTTAATATAAAAAGTAAGACAAATAAAAATAAGAGCTGTAAGCCAAACAAGAAGACTGGAAAATGTCCTTGCCATATGCTAAGCCTTGTAGAACGTATCTGAGTGGATTAAGACACTTATAATTGCTTGACACTGGAAATCTCCATCTCAGCTTTATAAAAAAAAAAAGAAAAGAAGATTTGGAAATTTTTATAACATTGAATTTATGCATTAATTAGAGTGTGAGCCATGCGGTTTAGTAGTTAAAGCCAAGGGCTTGGCAATAAGAAGATCAGGGTGTTCTAATTACACAGTTTGGATAATTTTCCATTGTCTTTTATTATTTGTTTGTTTCACTTGCATTTATGCAGTGGATGCTCTAAAATGTGAAAATGAGATTTAAACTTTGAGATTTAATTCCACATGAAAACTTTCTGTAGAGAGCTTGTGTAAATTTTGTTTGTATTTTTCATTATCTATTTTGGGCTTTTTTAGCCCTCACCAATTCTGGTATTTCAGTTTTAATGCACACAATAGAGACCTCTATTCTCACCCTATTGAACAGAGCTGATCTCTGTCTCTGCACAGGAAGAAATGGTCTTTGCTCTGATAGTTCTGAATTTCCCAATGACTTGTTATTTGCACAGTTCAATGAGAGAGCCCTGCTTTCCTTGTGCATTTTAGTGTGAATATCTCCACCAGTATTATCAGGAAGGAAAGACTTTGTCTTACTGCCTTGAATCCTAAGGCTACACAGTCTGTATGTCCTCCCTGTCTTGGTCTGCTCTCTCAACCCTACGGATCTGCTCTTTTCCACTGTGCTTGGAGGTGGAGAGAGTATAAGCCCCCTATTGTCACAGCTTGTCAGAAGGTAAAAGGGAAGCAAGCATTTAGATAATGAACTTTAAAACCTTCCACAGAGTCAGAAGTTCTGTCTTCCTGGCCTGCTTTGCTGGATCATGAGATCTGTATGTATTGCTGATGGCCCTCCTGAGATGTATGAAGTTCTTATTGCTGCAGCCCCAAGAATGTTGCACGTCTTCCTGTCAAGATAAAGCTTGAAGTTTATTCTGCTTTCTCTTGGGAGAAAAATTGATATTAGTATGCACAGAATTACTTCAATAATAACCCACTCCCTCAGGCCTTGAACCCTGGTCACTTTTCACACATTCTTTTTCGTGAGGCAGGATTGGGGAATTTGTCTTTTTACTGTTTTGAGAGAACATCCTCTTTATGAAGACCCTTCTTCATGGAAATCAAAATTGATAATAAATTCTGCTGTGGATCAGAGAACTTTGGCTGAATTCACCTAAATTTCAGTTTCCTTGTTCGGGAAGTGCTGATGAACACTGGAGGAAGAGTGAAGCCAGGGCAGCCAGAAGAAGAGGTGCAACAGACCAGAGTAATTTTAAAGTGTGAGTACTGTGCTTGACATCAAGAGTTGTGTAGGGGCATTAATTACTATTATTATCATCAAATAATGCAGGTCAAATTATAAGTCAGAGAAGCAATATGTCCACAGACACTTTGTTCCGAGTGCCACGGTTAGCTGGCTCTGAGAACACACAGTACTGTTCCAATTAATTGAGAGAATAGCTTGATACTTCACAGGTTGGAGCAGCCAGATCATTCTAAAGCAGTTATTATCTTCCCTCCTACACAGAATGTTTAATTTCAAACTTAATTGTATCCACATTTCCGTTTCTAATTAATCCAGATATAGAAATGCTATAGTAACCGAACAGCTGTGTCCTTTGAGGAAATAAAACATGGCACAATCCCATGGCACCAGAGTAATCTGATTAAAGAGATGTTTATGTAACACAGATTTTATAAGTTAACTAATTTCCCATATGCTTACTATTCTTGAGGTGCGCTTCTAAGGAAGGGATGAGAAAATGTTTATCTTGCTCGTTTAACCTTTGGGATTTCCACTGTCTCTAGTTTGCCATGAAATTTATGGAGTGGATGGAAAAGGTAGTCAGCCACTATGCAGGATACACTTTTGCACAGGGCAAGGATGTAGTTTGTAGTAGGAAATTTCCACCACTGGTGTCTGCTCAAGGGATTAGATGCACTGATTTTCATACAGTTAACAAGGTGTAACTGTGTAATTTGTATCCTGCAGTTCTGGGAGGGTTCCCACAGATGGCCAGTACTCCCAAGGTCAGGATGACCTGCAAGAGGCTGGAGATTGGTGTGTCACCTGTGATTTTGTGTGTACTGATGTAAAAGGCTGTGACTGCTCCAAGGTGGTGCAAGGGTTTCTATGGATCCAAACCACACTAAAACACAAACAGTTATCAGTCCTGTATGTGACTGACCTCCATCACTGGTGTATCAATTTTGTTGCTGCTAGAGAAATACATAACCCAAAAAATTCAAAACCTGGGCAAAACATATGATTGAACTTGCTCTGAATATTAATTTTCATCTGAAAGGAAGCCTTCTCTAAAGAGTAAGTGGAATTTGTTTTGCTCTGGATGTTCATCTGGAAATGCTGCACATGCACTTGTTTTGATGGAGAGAAGTATGATTGATATTTTTGGAGCTGATGTCGAATTTCTGGCAATGAGAGCCTACCAGTGTTTTCCTAGGAGGGAAATGGAAAAACTGTAATTCTGATACATATTATTAGTAACATAAATAGGAAACAAACCACTGTTGGATCTTTAATATGGTGTCTGGGTTAGATTTAATCTAGTGTTTAGATTCTCATAGTGGTAACTGAGTGTGCTGAGGAAACCTTGTTCATAAAGTGTCTCTGAGGGAATTACCTTTTAGCACTTGATAATAAACTAAGAAATAGATTTCCTTGGGGTTTTTACCAGCCTTTGAGAAAAGAGCTTGTGTGAGAAAAGCTTAGCTCCTTTGAAAGCCCTAAGTCCTGGTGACATCCAACTGGTGGGCTGATGAGAGAGACCAGCTAGAGAGCCTGGAAGATGCAATGGGACATCTATGACCTGTGATAGGAGAACAATAAATGCAGTGAGAAGTTTCATTTCATTCAGCAAAACATTTTTAGGGAAAAAAGAAGTGCATAAGTACTTATTTAAATTTCTGACATAGAAATTCTGGTTCTGGGGAAAAGAATGCCTCTGAAACCAAGTTCTCAAGAACAGTCACACAATCTGCAAACCAGACTTGGAGCTATTTACTAAGAAGAGAGCACCACCGTGTGTTGGTAAGTCACTACACCTTGGAACGCCGGCTGTGGATGTTGTCACGTACGGATGAATTGAAGAATAAACTTGTACTTTTTTTTCCTCCTGTAATGGCCTTGTGTTCGTGCTGTAGAAAACCAAGAAGGAAAAAGTTGGAAGTGCAGTAGCTAAGGGCTGGATCTGTGGTGTGAGGGTGAGAGCATGCACTCAGCCCATGACAGAACTCTGGGCTTACTCTGAACAGAGATTCTTTTACAGAATTGAGACTCTTATATGGAATTTGAGTTTGTGGGATCTGAAACTCTTCAGGAAAGCTTTTTCATTGAATAAAATAACAATATATGCATTTCCTGGTTTGTGAGTTAACTGAGTGCACATCTCTCATAAGCAGGAATGAGCAGGACTGCTGTGGTGCAAGACTTTTGCTTGCTGCAGACACAGAGTAATTAATCCCTCCCAGGGTCCAAGTGCTTTACCATGTCTGCACCAACTCTGATATATAGAATTTATCTCACACCCATGCATAGTAATTAGGAAGATCATCACTTTAGATGATCATTTGAGATTGTTTTACCATAAATTTCTACTGAAGCTTTCTTTGATTTTTCGCCCCCTTTGATTTCTCATTCAGGTAGCATATGCTGGGAGAGTCTCTTTCATGGATTGGCTGTTTGCAGTTAATATATGTTATGATTTGGGGCTTATGACAAGTAAAACTTCTAAATATTGGATTACATGTAACCTCATAAGGGTAGGATAAATTTGAGATATTCTTTAATGTGTAAGTAATATATAAATATTCAGGCTGTGTAACTCACAATTATAATATAGTGTAGAAGGTTGTTTTGCATCAAAGAAAAGTTTCAAATATATCAGCAAACATGGGTTCTATACTGAGTTTTTCAACCACCTTCAGAGAGATTAAGAAAAACTAGTGGGAGAGAATTTTGTGGCATTGAAGTCAAAATCTGAGCAGTTGGGAGCCACAGTTCAGTATCTTTTGAATACTCCTTAAAAATGGAAGATTTGGATGTGTGCACAATAAACTCTGTAAGCATACAACTTGGCTTTAATAATTCTGACTTATTTTTTATTACCAAAAATTAAACAACAATAGCAAAATGAATCTCTGCTGACACAGGAGTAATACAGATATATGCATATTATCCCAGGCTTAGTGAACAGACTAGGGAAATGTTCCCAGAAATATTTTGTTAAGGCACTGAATAAAGGTGACATACATGAGAATTTAAACTCAGGAGAACTTTGTGGTTGCTTGACTATGGATGCATTTCATCATAATCTTATCAATCTTCAGTTAGTCAGTTTGAATGTAGGTGATGTTTTTCCATTGTTATTTAGATTTCATCACTTTTATACAAGATCTCACTTTTTTTCTTTTTTCTCTTTATACAAAGATATATTGATTGTGTTTAGGGTTTGTTGGGTTTTTTTCTGAAGCAGGATATTCTCACAGGCAAGTTATCAGGGCAAGTTGGTTTTTGGATTTTTTTGGTACATCTGTGTTATGATGAATATTTCAACAACTTCATTTTCAATTTACTATTTGGCCAATCCATAGCATTCTCATTTTGTACAGATAATCTTCACTTTTTTGAAGCCCTTTAACAGATGGACCTGTGTTATGATTAGGAGTTTTTTCAAAGAAACTTAGCTCTCCCAGCAGGGAAGTGAGGTTGAAGAAAAAGATCACCATATGATGGAGCCAGTGAAAAACTAAAGAACCAAAAAAATATCTGCATTTCTAAGTTTGAATACAAATGCCCAACTCTAAACTGAAATTAGCTAGTAAGTGGAAAACCAGAAAACCATAGAAAAATAGGACTTTGAAGAGCTGAAAAAACCCCAAAGATTTTAATCTACTTGTTGCAAAAAGATCCCATTATCAACGAAACAAATACACGTAGTGTGAATGAAAACCACACAAATCTACTTCCAAGAATTATGCTAGACCTGTAGATATTTAAGCTCAAACATACTTTCCAAATGCTTTAAAAGAGCAGATAAGCTTCAAAATGAATTGTTTGCTCTCAGAAGCAGGGGCATGGTCTCTAGCATGGTGCCCAGCAGTGAGCAGTGCCTGCACGTGGCGTCGGGGGCTGTGCGTGGTTACGCAACTCTTGCTTTGAGTTTTGCCCTGAGCCATATAAACGAACCACGGTGGTTGTCAATCTACATGTGTGTCCCCTGCTGTTCCCAGAATCCCAGCATGTGCTCCCAACATGTGTTCCCAGAATATACCAGCTGTATACTATCAGTTCTGCTCTGAATCCTTTGTAATACATCAGATAAAGCCTGTTTTCTCACCATGGAGGCATGGTAGATTGATGCTTTGGGTGAAAAAAGATGGAGATTGCTGCAGGTCTGAATGAGAGTTCTTAGTTCTGGTGCCTCACTCAAAGCTACCATGGCTACATCTTTAAAAGTGCAGGAAATTTAAGTGTCTTGCACTAAACATCATCTCAGACAATGCATTTCAATTTCCTGTGCAAAGGTGTTATAGTTGTCTATTTTTAGAGGAGTAAATGAAGCAGGTAGAATTGAATGCCAAGGTGCAAGAAAACATTTCAATTCCAATATTTTAGAATAAATTCAGATCAAAATTAGTTGATTTCCATAAAAAGAGATCTAATTTTGCTTGTTTGCTTTAGTACTAGAGTACCTCTAGTGCTCTAGAATTTGATACTGCTGATGAAGAAGGATGAGAAAATGGGAGAATAATCTTGGTATAGAGGGGATGTTTCTTACTTTCAAGAACTGTTTGCAGGTTTACACTGAGTGGCATGAAAATCCCATCATAACTATGTACTGTCTAAATGTTTGTTAAGATATTGAGACAGAATTCAGTTAGGGAAACTGGAAGAGGTGGATATAAAAAGTGATTAGCTTTGAATATTGAGAGAGACCACAGTGTGAGTGTATACAGCAAAAAATTACTGAACACAGCTGTACTGTTTTGGACTTAAAATCCAAACCATAAAATGCTCTCTTTATATATTTATGTAAATGCATTGGAACCAAGATACTTTTTCTCCCAAGAAACAAAATAAGTTTGTCTATATTTCCTGAAGTTTGCAATCAGCCATTCTTTTCTCTCTCCATGAGAAATGTGAATGGCATATATGGAAAATAAACTTTTCCAATTTGAGCATTTGGATATTTGTTGAAAGACAAAAAAAGTTTTTCATTAGAAAAAATGGTCTCAAAGTTCCTTTTTAGAAGGTTTCTCAGGTCTGAGATGATCAGGGTCTGAATGAGCATGTAGCAAAGGTGACTGTGGTACTTCTGTGTCATGGAGGAGACAGGAATTCATTCTCTGTTCACAGGAGGAAGGAGCATGGACTGTGCTGACCTGCAGCCCCCTTGGGGATTGCCTCCTCTGATATTACATCTTCTTGCCTCCCACCTTGCTTTGCTGTGGTGGAACATCTGTTTCTGCAGCAAAAAGCGCTATGAAGACCCAGCATGGAAATAAAAAATATGTCAAGAAACAAAGTGATATTTAAGGGGAGAAAATCTTCTAATGCACCTCTGTGTAGAATATCTTCCAGTACTCAATTTTACCTTAAGTAAACCAGGGTAAGAATGTAAACAATGGGTAAGGCCTTCCTTGTATGGAATTGTGTATCTGATCTTCCATGTAGAGACAAGCGAGACAAAACAGGAAACATGGAGCTGCTTCCCAGTGGTAGCTGCTGCCTTTTTACAGTTGTCCCAGCATGTGATCATGATATAGCACAGTTAGGAAGATATCTGGAATTTCTGGGATTTATTTCTAATCAAAGCTATGCACAGAGCTTAGTGAGCAAAGGTGAGAAAAATTACATTGTCTGGTGAACAACAGAACACTTGGAAGAGTATCCCCTGGGCAAGCTCGTGCTGACAGAGCACCTTGCCTGGGCTGCTCCTCCAGCTTGGCATGCTTGGCATGTGGAGCTGTGAGGCTGGATCTCCCCACTACTCTGCTCCATGGAAGAAAGAGCTGCTCCTGGTGTCCCCAGGCTGCATTTGCCCTGCAGAGCACGGGAGAACTCAGCTGGGTTCTCCCCAGGTCCCTTTGCTCACGCATCTCTGCAGGGAGGGAGATGTTGTGCCCCTCGGTGGCTCCTCCAGGGCTGCTCAGGTTGCCTGTAAGTGCAGCAGGTTTGGTCTTCCCATCCTTTTTCCTATGTCCATGCTTACATTTTTGAATAAAAGTTTAATTTTGTGCTCCTTCTGCCTTTACAGCAGTCAGTACTCTGGCATTCATCTCATCTCATATCTCATCTCATCTCATATCTCATCTCATCTCATATCTCATGTCATCTCATATCTCATCTCATCTCATCTCATCTCATCTCATCTCATCTCATCTCATCTCATATCTCATCTCATTTCTCATCTCATCTCATCTCACCTCACGTCACCTCACCTCACCTCACCTCACCTCATCTCTCTCAACTCTCAAAGTTTGCATTAAGGGTGATCCCCTTGTGGCAGGGTTTCAGTTCCAAGGGTCAGTCATTCCATGGGTTTTACCCAACTGGCTCCTTCCCAGAAAGATGTCCTTTCCCATTTTAGCAGTATTTGTTTCCTTGTTGTTGCTTCACAATGCAGATGCTTCATTTTAACTGCAGTTGGTGTACCAGGGCTCACTGTGAGTGTCCACCTGTTAGGGAACAGCAGTAAATCCACAGTTTGCAGGTTATGTTAAACACTGCGTAGATATTTCAGTGGTATGTAGTTTGGTTTGTCCTGCTAAACAAGGATCTCTTTTGAATCCCACAGCTAATTAGAATTTCCCACTTACTTTCAGTATTCTTTCTTCTTGTTCCTGTCTAATGTTTTCCTTGGTGTTCTCTGCCTTCAACTTCCAGCCCTGGACCTATCCTGGCCTCATATTGTGCCCTAGAGTTCAGACCTGTAGTGGATCTTTATTTCTTTCCACCAAGGCACAAAAGATCCAGGTTTTATGACTTGAAGGGGATTCTAACTTCTGAAAGCTGCTGGAGTAAACAAACCTGCTGTATTTTATGATGCAGGTGATGGGGATTCTTTTCTCTCTTGTATACCATAGTATTTCAAAGAACAAAATCTCTTTGGTGTGGAAAAAGTGAGTGTACTCTGACAGTTCAACACAAAACCAGTTTAATAATGCTATTTGCAATATTCACAGCCTTCCTGTGTTTCAGGCTCTTGCCCTGCTCTGCCTAAGGCTGTGACAGTTAAACAACTCAATGACCACTGTATATTTTACCTTTGTAAAAATTTGACTGTTTACCTGTAAAAGTGTATCTCTCTTTGGCTGTAGATTAATCCTTAAACATTTTCCTATTGTTCCTGTTCAAAATGTTGTGGTAAATATGCTTTTTATTCACTGCTTGCCTTCATAGGTTACACACATTTTTGTATGATTTCAAGAGACACATGAGAAACAATAATTTGGAAATTCATTACAATGCCAGGGTTTATACGCTCTCATTAAGCATTAATTGGTAGTTGATGGCTATTGCTATTTTTAACACCATTAGTTCATAGCAATGTAATTAGTGATGCTAAGTACAGGATCCACATTAATAGCATTACTAATTGTAAATCTGGAGATAGAAACACAAGATGACTGGTTAATTTCTAGGCAATATCTCATGATAATTGGTTATAGGACATTTGTGCTGAAGTAGAAAGGTAAATAATTTAAAATCTTTTCTTATAGTTTGCGCTGTACTTTGCAATACTAATACAGTCTGTGTTGCCCACATTTTAGTCTTGTGAAATACAGTGCCATTAGTACCTCACAGCTTCTGCAGTTATTAATTTCCATGCTTCTCAACTCTTTTATGTATACTAGCAACTGTGAATTTAAAAAGGAGCAGAAACAATAAACCAACAACTTTATGGACATTTTCCTGAAGAAGCTTTGTTTTAACAAAGCGGTGTTGTATATGCAGAAAAGAGAGGAGATTTTAAATAGTTTTTTGACCATATAATGTTTACAGGGAAGATGCTTACCAGTGCTGCCTTTTCTTGTTTTTTGTGATTCATATTGGCTAACAAAATATTAGGCCTTGTTCTGGGTATTAATAATAGAGTGATTGCAATATTTAAATTCTACTGATTTAGGGTTTAAGCAATTTTTTGTCTGGTGCCTGTGTGATAGGTCTTTAGATGTAAAAGTTTTTGTGTGCAGATATCCAAGATGCTTCTCTGCTTCTTGGTGTTTCTATACAGGCTCTCATGGAGCCCATATCCACATTGTAACTGGGTACCTCCTAAATATTAAAAAATAAGTAACAAATCAGCATGATCTTTTCAGCTCCCAGCAAGTAGGAGTGCATGTCTTGATTAGATCCTGAGTTATATAAATAGTATAAGAACTGATATTAGAGAGGGAATGGATGTGTGTGAAAGCGAGGCTGAAAAAATTAATGATGCATCTTTACAGCCTTACTGAGACCTCATTGATTTCCATGGAAACCTTTTCATTGACTTCAGTGGGTCTCTTTAGTCTGATGCTAGAAAGGGTGGCTGGCAGATAGTGAGGTGCATGCTCTGGTCTCGCTTCCATTGTGCTCCCAGCACTGCCTGCTGCTCAGCAAGGCTTTGCTTTCAGCGGGCTTTAACTGCTTCCTGATTGAGGGAGGCTTTAATTTGGAGCCATTTTCCCTGGTGAGGAAATGCTGATAGATGCTTCCTAAACCAGTGCCTTGAAGGTGGTGCTACTGCTGTAAGTACAGACATGCTATAGGTAAACCAAGAAACTGAAAATACAGGGAAAAGGTTAAGCTCTCAAGATCTATCCAGGCAGTTTTTCCCAGAGGTATCTTTGCCCCTTCTGACAGCAGAGTGAAAACCAAGGAGAAAGATATAAGACCAGCCTCTGGAGTCTATTTTTTCTAAGATTCTTTCCCCCAGCTGAAAATAATTTGGTTTTCTGTGAATGGCAGAAATAGCCTGCATTTCTGGATTTGTTTCACATTTTCTCCCCACCATCTTGTCCCATCTGTTTTGGCAACTTATAAAATGAAGTCCTGAGAAAAAGAGTGAAGCCATTTCATGGTGATTTAGCAGCAAAACCACTTCTGCCACTGGACATTAGAAAATTTGTTTGCTTTCTCTGAGCAGCATTGTTTTTTAGGAAAGAAAATTTTGAAAATAGGAATTGTGAAGTTCAGTTCTTTTGTAAGCAGAGATGATAGAACATACTTCATTAGAGTTCCTGCTGCAGAAGTGAACAGTATTGGAACTCTAGAAATCACAATTGTTCTTGCTGTCACTTTTCTTACTTTATCTGTTTGTTTGGTGCAATCTGTTTACCAGGTGACTGTTACTGCTGTCACATGTCAGGAACAATGGAAATAAATAACACTTCCTCTGCTGTTGATTTCTGAAACCCTTGCGTGATAGCCACCTTAGGGCAAGAAAGTTGTTTTTTCCTCACTGAAATTGTTCCACACCTGTATTCTGAGAACCACCCATTTTCCTCTGTCCAGGTACTTAAATGTATTGCTTTATAATTCCTTTCAGATTGCAGAGCCTACATGTACTGGAAGGAGAGCTGCTTACACTTGATACAAGGATTGCTAACCTTGCTTCCACTATGGAGATAGCAATCCCTGGTGACTTTCAGACCTAGAGAGAATTAGGAGAAAATATTATTTTCTTTGTAAAATGAAGGCTTGGATAATACATCAGTGCCATTGCCACAACCCTTAATTGGTCTGAACTGTTTTTCTCTGGCAGCCAGGCACTGAGGTGCTCAGGAGCTGGGAAAGCCCCACAGTCTCATCCCACTGTGGATGGTGAGGGGTTTTATGTCCTGAGTGTGACAGTTTAGTCCAGCTGTGTGGGGCTGCAGCAGACTTCTTTGGGTTCTTACTGGGGTTCTAACGTCCCTAGAGAACAACACATGTAACTGACACACATAGAAAATTGTATAATACATTTCTGCATGTATTTAAGATATCCATTTCTGTAGTGTATGTTTATTATTTTGTAATATTTTTTAGGTCTACATTATGGGCAATGAGCCAAAAATTGAAATAGTCATCTAAATGTTTCTTTGGTGATCTCATTTTCAGTTACTCACTGATTGTGAACCTTTGCTTTATAAACAACAAAAATGTCTATTCTTTGTCTAATATAGACCTGTTTTGTTTTTTTTGTTTTGTTTTTTTTTGTTTTTTTGTTTTGTTTTGGTTTTTTTTTTGGTGTAAAGGAAGGATCAGAATGGAAAGTGATCTTTTCCCCATTATTTAAAAAAACAGTTTGACAAACATACTGATGAAATTTCTTTTTCCTCTCCCTTGTGCTTTTCTGTTTTCTTCCATGTTTGGTTTCCCTGGTTTAATTAGAAGAGAAGAGCAGTCAACTGAAAGTGATGAGTTTTATTGGGTTCTAATCAATGTCTATTTGGAAAAGCAAAACTGTATCTTATCAGTTTAATATGTTTCTGAAAGGGGGAGTTTAGATTGAACTCCTCCTCCTTCCCTGCCACATCCCATGGGAAGGTTTGTGCATGTGTTGGGTTTGGGGGAGTTTAGATTGAACTCCTCCTCCTTCCCTGCCACATCCCATGGGAAGGTTTGTGCATGTGTTGGGTTTGTACATGAGAGAGACTTACAGTGCAGCAGGGAGGCAGGAGAATTTCTGCAGAAATCAGGTGACAGTGGAGTTTTCTGCTCACAGGTGCTGAGCCAAGGAAGTTCACCAGGCCTTGCTGAGCTCCTGAGTTTAGTAAATACTGATGTGGCCGGCTATAAAAATCAATGCACAGCTGTAAGTGTCTGGAAAACACATAGGGATATATTTAAAATGATAATTTTCTCAAGAGTTATGTTAGACATATTTAATCACTGTTTCTGACTAAAAGACAGTTTTCCTTAAGTTGAATAATTAGTTTCAGGATTATTCTAGCTTTTTCTTCATAAAGAATAGCTGCACTCTGCAAAGATTAATTGGTTTATGAGATTTATTTTTGAGGAAAATAAAAGTTGATGTAGATCCCTCTTATTTTTAGTTATCATCTCCCAGTTAAACAGATGCTTTCAAACACACTCAGCGTTTTTGAGGCAGGCGAAGATACCACCTGATTCGACTCAGATCAGTGTAGAGAGCAGAGTGATTGCATTTGCTCAGGCAATTCTGCAGATTTCAAGTTAATCCCATTTCTTTCCACACCCGACCGCTCCTGCCCATGCCCCGGCGGGCGCTCCCGCCTGCGCTGCCCGGCGAGGCCGGCAGGTGGCGCTGCAAGGTCGCAGTTGGCAGCGCAGAGATCCCGATCCCCGTCCCCGTCCCCATCCCCATCCCCATCCCTATCCCTATCCCCGTCCCCATCCCTATCCCGATCCCCATCCCGATCCCCATCCCCATCCCGATCCCCATCCAGATCGCCATCCCTATTCAGATCCCCATTCCCATCCCCATCCCGATCCCCATCCCGATCCAGATCCCTATCCCGATCCCCATCCCCATCTTGATCCCCATCCAGATCCTCATTGCCATCCCTATCCTGATCCCCATCCTGATCCCCATCCTCATCCTTCGTTCAAGTCCCGCAGGCTGAGACCCCGGAGCCGCCGGGGGCAGGCGGGAGCAGCGCTGCTCCCTGGGCTGTGGCATCAGGGATCGCTTTCCTGCTCAGTCCCTCACCTCTTTAGGCTCCGCAGCCCCGTTCCTTGCCGGCATGGGGCTCCTGTGGCTGGTGAGGGCTTGGCTGTGCCATGGCCGAGGTCTGACGAGGCCAGTGGCAGTGCCTTGTGCTGGCCCTCCCATCCCTGCTTCCCAGTCAAGTGGTCACTGCAGTCCTGGAGGATATTCCAAGGAAAACTAGAGTGAGAGGCATCTCTAGGTATGCAGTCTTTAAACACCTAATGCTGTATAAATTTCCTCAGTGGGGAAGATAGCTACTTCGAACCTGGCTCTTCCAGGTAACCCAGATATCGGATTAAATCACTCTGGAAATGCCTCAGTCCTCTTCAGAAGGAGCTAGAACAACTTGGAGTGGCCAGGTGAACAGCTCGAATTGATAATGGCACGCAGCTGAAGCCGAGGGCAGGGGCTGCAAGGTCTGTGGGCAGAGGCTCCAACTTTGGAGCTGCAGTTTCCTGCAGGACCCTGGCCCATGGCCTGGCTCCCTAAATACTGTCAGGGTGCAAACAGCAGTTAGCTGACTTGGGGACACGTTTCTCACTGTTATGAGTTTCTGCATTTTTATATTTCTACATTAGAAACCATTCAACAGAGCTTTTGGTTTCTCATGACGCCTGTAGTCTGATCCTAGTTCTTCAAGTACTTTAGCATGGGATTTTGAGTTATTCGAACTTTTAGTACAGATTCCTAAATGACCTAATTATGAAGTCTCTTGATATCCTGATGATGAATAACATAGTTGTAAAGTGTTCTTTTTTACAATTATTATTGTTACTAATGCCCTTACAGGGTATTAATGAAAAATTATCATTATTCTATGATGCCTGTGCATTCTATGCATTTGCTTTATGTGCCAAAAGCTAAAATAAATATTCAGTTAGGAATGACAACATTTCAGCGTGTTTTCCATTTCTGATCTTTATACCTTTTCAGCTGCAGTAACTTTTGAATCCTATAACTAAGATACCAGCTTGATTCATACTCAAGTAGAGGTTACTATGAAATATTGTAGAAACCTGAATTGAAGGCTAATCCTTTGAGAAAATCTGTCTTGGGTTAAAAAACCTAAAAGCCCCCCTAACCCACAGCTGGTATTTTTTGAGGGGTAGTTTGTGATAGTGGGGTTTTTCTGTTTGTGGTTTTTTTTTGGGATGCAATATGGTACCTTCTAAATAAGATTGCCTTAGAAACGTCACTATAGATAATATTGTAACAGGAGTGAAAGTTACATGTGCAGTAGTTATTGCCATCTAGTGTTCCCATGCCTTTATGGCATCAAACACTGTCACATTATTGGAACTGTCTTACAGCTTCCATCCACTCTTCATTTTGCTTAAGCAGTGCTGATAGGATGCTTATATTTATTTGAAGTAGAAAAATTCATTTAAACTGAGCATTACTATATTTTTTTTTCAGTGAATGAGAGACTTATGGTGAAACAGTAGTTTCAGATAAAAAGATATAAGCTGTTCATATGAGTACATCCTAATTTAAGACAATATAGGCAAGGATGATTGATGAACAAGTTATATGTTTGAGAACTTTATCTGAAAATATATTATGGAAAATATATGTAAGAAGTACTGATGCTTATCAAAGTAAATATTCTGTGAGTGAATTAGTGAATTCTTGTCAGAGTTCCCAGGAGGGCTCTGCCATTAAATCAACTTTGAGAAGTCCAGTGGGACTGTGGTGAATTTTTTGGTGTATAGGAAAGAAATATAAATGAGTTAATGAAGGACTTTTTCAGTCCCCAGTTTCAGGAAGTATTCTTATGCATAAGCATATGTGTTTTAATTATGGTGTTATTGTAAGATGCTATTTATATCTCAGTAGCACTTAGCAGTCCCATGAAGACGAGCTGTGGAGTGTGGAGTGTGAGGTGGGAGTCAGGAGGCTGAAGGTGTCACTAATGAATCTCAGTTCTTGCTTGAGCTGTCACCAGTTGCTTCTAGAGCAGGAGGGGGAGGAACATGAACATAGATTGCCATTCCTGATGTAGACTGGGGTAGAAAGCAATGCAGCGGGGTTTTTTTCTATGACAAAAGAAGCTTTTGTTCAGGAACCCAAACTGATCTCCTGAATCTGAGTCTCAAACCAAATGCAAAAGTCATTGCAGATACTTCTTAGTTTTAATTTCTGTGTCAGACCCAAACTATCATGTAAGTCTCAATACTGCCTCAAAGATGTTTTAGTGAGTTATATGTTCACTAAGAAATTGAATTTGGGGAGTCCTGTGTATAGCATTGTCTTAAATTATTCACAGTTGAAGTCTTTATCTTTAAAATCTGCCCTCTGGTATGGCCTCCGTATGGCTCAATTCACAGCTCTACCTGAACAGCTGTTAATGAGACCTGGGCTAGTACTAGATGCATATATAGCAACATTCATGCTAAAAATGGCCATGGGGAGGTAACTTCTGTGGCTACATTAAAGATCTTGTGTAGTTCCTCTTTTATTTATAAATCTGTTTATCATTTCTGTCTAGGTTTTTATTTTATTTTATTATAGAATTAAATTTTTCAGAACAGCTTAGTTGGTATGTAGATAATAAAACAAGAACTTATTTTGTTGGAACTCCTGAGGTTTTTTTAAGGAAAATTGTTTTGTACCACATGGAGCCTTTCTGTGATGGCCTTTTCTAACACTCTTTCACCTTCTCTTTTCCTTTGTTTTCCTCATCTTTAATTTCCTTTTTTTTTCCTCTCCAAGAATCACCTTCTCCTTGTAGACAGGTATCCATCCTAGTAGGAGTACCCCTGAGAGTTAGCTCTGCTTTTGTGAGATTTTTGGTCATATTTGTTTGTTGATTTTTGGGCTGACAGTTCCTATAAATAAGAAAGGTTGATAGCACAGTTTGAAGAAGCAGTTCTTCCTGCTCTGAGGCTCAGTGCATTCAGTGTCCAACTGCTTGTTTAAATTGTGTCTGTGTGTCTGTTTGTGGTTCTCATCTATAAATTTTCCCATCACAGATCCAGTGGAGTGCCAGACAGAAAAATGAGACCTGCACAGCATATCTGTAAGTGATCTTTGCCTTGTGAAGGAAGCTTGGAGGCACAAACACAAGGGCAGCTGGGGCTTGCAGCCTGCAAAAGGGCTGTGCTTGCCAGTGTGGATGCCAGAAGCTGGAGGCACAGTTTTCCTGAAGCAGTCAATGGACACAGGAAGGTGGCAGATACATCAGCTTCCCTGGCCTGATCAGCTTAGGTTCAGTGTTGTTATCACCCATCCTTCCTTCTGAGCCCTCCATAGGTTGTTTTCAGCTTTGTTTGCTCTATCCCACAAGTCTTGTGCTATCCCTCTTCAACAAGAGCTGGTCTGTGATGATGTCAGTGTGAGAAAATGTCATGTATTCGTAGTTTCTGGCAGCACTATGACAAAGGAGACTGCTTATGTGACCCTAACAATAGGGCCTGGACTGAAAGTCATCCTAGGAAAGCACCACAGCCTCCTTGTGCTGTGCTGCAGGTCAAGTTT
Source organism: Anthoscopus minutus (assembly GCA_013399455.1). Classification (NCBI taxonomy): domain Eukaryota; kingdom Metazoa; phylum Chordata; class Aves; order Passeriformes; family Paridae; genus Anthoscopus; species Anthoscopus minutus. The sequence goes on along the minus strand of VWYI01023796.1, from coordinate 173,422 downwards.
TACCTTTTCTGGGGCTGATAATCATCCTTCAGGAGCACTAATAAATATTTACCCAGAGCAGGATTACATGAATTGTTCAGGATGGAGAAAAGCCCTTGTCTTATTTTGATGCATCGCAGCTGCTTTTTTTGGTTCTTCTTTCTGTGAGCCTGATTGCAGGGATGTAGTAAAAATAGGTCCCCATTTGGCCACACTTAATAAAATAATCACATTTCTTGTGCTTTGTGGTGTACCTTGGTGAAATGATAGTCTTAAAAATGACAAGGTCTTGACACATCTCCATTAATGGAAGGCTTGACTCTATATTCTTCCTGCATAAAGAAGCACATGTTGCTCCCTTACAAATAATAAACATGGATTTTCAATACTGCTTTTGAGGTAGGCCATAAGCTAAACTGAGACAGAAACGAAGTGTCTTGTTCCATCTCTTCCAAATTCCTACTCAAGCACATCCTGCTCAGGCATCCTACTCAAGTGCTTTAACATGCCCTGTGCAATCCTCCTTGATATCCTAATTCCTGAAGTCCTAAAGCTGTGATAATAAATTGAAACATTTCTCAGAGTGTGGTAGGTACTGGGCTACCTCAACATTCTCAGCCTCTTGCACAGATAAACTTGCAAAAGTTGCAAGTGATTTGGGCTGAACAGATCCTTTAGAGGAGATGAGGAATGTGCATGTTGATGGTGTGTTGTCAAGAGCAGCTACAAAAAAATTAACTCATCCTGCTCTTAGTTTCTATTGCTGCAAACCTCAGCTTTGTTCATGCTGCAAGCAATGAAAAAAAACCCCTAAACGCTAAAACCCAAAGCAAAACCACAGTGGGAAATACACCAGTGTTGTAAAGGGTTTTATTTTTGTCAACAATAAGGAGCTTTAGTTTGTGTTTGATTATTTTTTTCTCTCCCCAGAGTTTATTCTGCAGTGCTTAGCCGTTTCTCAGGCTGCTGATTTCAGAGAGAGTAAAGAGCAGTTATGGTGCCCCAAAGTTAACAGAATAGTTAACAGAATAAATTAGTTTGGAGGGAAATCTATACTTATCTACTAAGCATCATAGACTTATTTACATGGCATGAAACACTCTGATTTGACCTACCTTCTTATTTTTTTGTAAGATCAGGTGTGCAGGCATAAAGCATTTCTTCAAGAAATAGGCTTTTTAAAAATAATAAAAATATATAACTCTAGCTATTTAACCCTTCATTCCTAGATAGCTGCAACTTCTCAAGTGAAAAATAAACTGCCCATTTTGTGTACATTTGCCTGCACATATTTTGTTAAGGTGGGAATAAATTCCTCCGTGTATACACCAGTGTCTTCTGTTTTCCTGCAGCAAGTACTTTCTTTGATTGATGTACTTGGAAGCGATCCTTATCCTCATTCATTTTAATTGAGAGTAATGAATTTAGAGCTTTTATATGAACAGATTGGCTTCATTCCATTTCTAACTTTCCTCACCTTTGCTAGGAGCACAGCCTGCTCAGGGCTGCATTGGAAGAGGTTCAGAACTTAGTGCAGCATTCCTGGAGAGGACAGTATCCCATGAGGAGTAGCCATCTGTTTATAGACAGGCTGATATTTCCTAACAGCTATGATTTTTGTAGGCAGGTTTTTCCTCCCCACCACTACCACTGAGGAATTGCTAATCAGGAATAAGCTTCTTCCCTTCTCTGATTTGTACAAGACAGAGCACAGTGTCCACAACAGTGATTCAAGTTGCTTTGCATGCAGTGTGCTAATGGCATTTGGGGAAAACTTTAGAATAGAAGAAAATCTTGTCTTCCTGGTGGCTATGTCCTTTAAAGTGGATGCTCTTGGCATGAAAGAGAACTGCTAGACTGTGGTCACTTACAAATGTGGAAACACTGAAATTGTCTAAGGTTAAAAACATTTTAATTTCACATTTCCTTATGTTCACTCTTATTTGCAAGAGCCTTAGAAATAAGGGATGCAATTTTCCTGCTCATTTTCAAATTTGAAAATTACTCTGAAATGAACACCAAATCCCCAGGTGTTCATCTTCCTCAGTTACATGGAAACTTTTCACTTTGGTGTACACCCGCTATGGAAGAAGTCCCACTGCCATTTTATATTGGCAAGCCATGTGGCTGTTTGCACACTGATGATGTAATGGCTTTGTACCTATGGAGAAGGTGAGGCAGCATAGGGATAAACTGGCAAGCACTGGCAGTACTGTGCTTGCAAGGAGCTGCCAAGCTGTTCCTGCCTTAGTGATCATCAACAAGAGAATCACTCCTTTTTGGCACACTTTACCAAGTGTGAAGTAATCAGTAGTTATTGGCATCAGTCAAAGCAATTGGTGTGACTGTGCCAATTTATCCCAAATGAAGGTCACTTTGTTTCTGAAATGTAAAAAAATAAGGTGCTGAGTAGAAGATCCCCCTCTGCTTTAAAGAAAAATGTTGTCTTAACTCATTGTCTGAAAAGGGTGGCTTGTGGGTAGTGCTGGTTGCAGTGACTTTCAGTGCCAGGGGCTTGCAGAAGACACTGTGGTATGGAGGGTGCCTACAGGGCAAGTGCCTCTGCTTGTTCCTGTTTCAGCAAGAGTCTTGGTTGGTTAGGGAAGTCTTTTGTGTTTGTTCTTAAGAGAAATATAGTGACTGTGCCTAATCACAGGTATTTGGGAATGGTTTCCTGCGTGCCCCTACACTGCACCCCTAGCAGAGATCTGGGCTATGTGCCAGTCATCCTTACAGCAGGATGAGACAAACTGGGATCCAGCCTTCCCTCCTGGAGCTGGATTAGCACTGCCTTGCTATCAGTACTAATGAATTGTTTTGTCAGTAAAGGAATCAGGAATGACTCAGAGAATATAGAAGCAGCTGCTCTTTTGAGTAGGAAGATATTTTTACTGTATTGCTTTTCTGATCGTAACCGCACCTAAATGCTGGGTGAAGCCCACCTGCTGTGATAAGGCTGAATTGTTTATTCAGCCCCAGAAACAGCATGGTCAGACCATTGATAACTATTCTTTAAAAACCTGGACAGCTCCTGGAAAAAACCTGGAATCTTTATCAATACTCCTACTATTACTACCATTATTAATTCACGTGTGGTTTCCTCCTACATGGGACCACTCACACAGAAAGGTTGCTGGCATCACTTCTTTAAGTTCCTGGATTGCATAAAAGGCAGAAGAGAGTTTGCTTCCATCCTGCAGTATGTTCTGCACACTGCTGGTTTTCATACTTAAATTCACAGTTAACTGTAGGGCTGATTGTCTCCTTTGCCTCTGTGGGGGAAGGGAGATGTTTTGTGGCTGAGGCACAACACCTCCCACGCTTGCTCTTGGGTTCCTGCCGCTTAAGCGCACACCCCATGTTCCTGGCTCTGCCTTAAGGTGCAATCCATCTCAAAATTAGTAGGAAAAAGCCCCCTGAAGTTGTGTGAAGTACAATCAAGCCTCTTGGAAATTAGTTAAACGCTTATAAGGGTGTATTTAAAAGCAAACTTTCTGCAATCAACAAAGTACAGCTTTCATCATGTGCTCCTGGTCAGAGACTTCTTTTCCTCTTGATGACCATTTAGCTTTCTTCTGGGCAAGCTATCTCACATGAATTTCCCTCCTGTTAGTCTGTGCTTCAGCTGTGCTTTGATTTTGTTTACCCTGTCAAAGCTTACTGGTTTTTGTACCTAGCTGCCATTCAGCTATTTCAGGTTTTGCAAATGCATATATGCAATGTTACATGCAATGTACAAATACATTCTTCAAAGAAGATGTCAAAACAAGTTTCAGCTCATTTTCAGCAGTATCTAATTATAGATACATAATTAATGAGTCTGACATTTATCTTTCTTAACACAAAAGACCATACTTACAAATAAAAGCCTTTCTACAGTACATGTAATAGCTCGAGCATTAGTTGAAGAGAAATGAGAATTTAGAGAATGGTATATTTTGAGAAAACAGAAGTATTTCTTAGCAAATAAAATATAGGTTGTTACTGTGGTTGCTAAAACTAAATGGTAAATCTCCCATAGAAAGGATAAAAATTTCATTAATGTAAAAGCATCTTTCTCAGAAAGTATCTAAGTAGTGTGTCTGCAGCTGTTTTAGATGAAAGATGTGGTATTTTCTTTCTTGTTTACTCATTTGACATCAGGTGTAGACAGTGTCAGTCTTTTTGTTGGTATTGAGCAGTATTTATTTATACATTCCTTTATAACATTTAACAGACTCAATGCAACATATTAATCTAGGTATCAATAAGGTTAATGGTATAGGGCAAACTCCTTCAAATATCTTTATTGGCCACTTCCATGAAAGAATGGCCAAATTGTGTGCCATTATGCTCCAGCTACTTCAAGAGGTGAGTACCGTTTCCCGTATTTCTTACAGTGTAAAGCAATTTAATTTTGGACAGTAGGATTCTCCAAAGTCTTTCAAGTGTATTTCTGGATATGATTTTGACTTCCATGGGAAATTAATCACTAGTAAACTACAGTCAGCCTTTTGTCTCATTGCTCTCTCATGAGACAGATATTTTGTGATTTTCAAAAAGGATGAATCAGTATGTCTGTGGAGCCTTATGTTTTCTATACATATTTATTTTCTTAAATACAAGCTGGTACATATAAAGTGCCAATATTAGTATTTTTTTTATTCTATGAAGAAGAAGAAGAATAACGAAGGGAGTAATATTTCAGTGGCTTAAGCCTTAAAGCCAATACTTTGGTGAAGTAGATGAGAGCTGAGGAGAGAAGTGAGTTCATATTTTTCTCTGCTATTTTCTAGGCAAGGACACTTTCCCTAATTGAAATTGTCTCAGCTTATGAGGCAATGGCTTTATCTTAATGCTTTTGCTTACAGAAATCTGTTTGTGCTTATTCCTTAGTACTACTTGAGTGGGTCATAGGAGCAGCAGCTGGTGAACATTATTTGTCCTTTTGCAGTGATAGTGTGAAAGTTCAAGGTTGTCTTTTCCATACTTGGTAAATTTAAATTAGGTTTTTGAACTGCTCTTCACATTCAAACATAATAATAAATTAGTGTATTATCTTTGTGCATGTTGGAATGGTAATATATGTTTTGGTTAGATTTAGAAACTTTGGTTATGGTTATATAAATTTGTTACTCATATTTTCAAGCTATCCATAGTTTGTAGTAAAGAACATTTAAATCCAGATATTTATAAAATAATAGTCTAGAGGATTTCCTTCTGTGAAAGTGGAGGAATAACTCAGCATCCAGAAGAATGCTGTGCTGTTCTGCACAGCATAGGAAATATGATGACAATGTTTACATTACATACCACTTGCTGAAGTGATGCAGAAACTTATTCAGCCAGCATTTTGTCCTCAGTGTGTGTGTTTGCATGTTTCAGGTATTTGGCCTGAAGCTGTTTAAACAACATGCAGATTGGACTGTTATATTGCAGTGGTATGAAAAATCCTGAGCATGCCTGGGGGCCCATTTGGGAACCTTTTGGGAGTTTGTCCTTGCCCCGAAGAGCTGGCCATCTGAGCAGTTATAACAGGCAACAGGAAGAAAAAAAGGAAAATGCAAAATTGAAACAACTTTCTTGAGTCTAAGCATGGATTGGCACAGTAATGCACCTTCCCTGAACTATTGTTTAAGAAGAATCTAGATTCTGTCTTCACCTTGCCTTCCCATCTGTGGCTCAGGTTTTAGTGTCCTGTTTATTCAGCTGCTCTTACAACCTAAGCCCAAAACATGTTGTGGCATGAGGGAATGTACATATGGCAGTCTGGAAGGGGCTCTGGGAAAGGAAACCAAACCAAAATCTTCACATTGGACTTCAATCTCTCTGGCTGACGGTGAGTCATCAGGAAAATAACAGGCACAAATTCTATTCCCTTCATCATCACCTCTGCATGTTGCTCCAGGTTTGGTTTCAAGGTTTTTGGTGTTTTCCCTCTAAGTACATCTAGTTTTCATTTTAAGAGGTGGTCTAATGAAACAAATTTATCAATTTACTTTTAGCTGTAAGAATTATAATTTGATTTGTTTTGGTTTGTAAATTTGGATTTGTATATTTGCAAGTGGAAATTTACAGCTTTTTCTGTAAGATGGCATTTAAGGTTTAACTTAGTCCTTATCTATCACTCCATTCAGTTGTAGGTGGCTTCCTCTTTCTTTTTGATTCTGGATGAAGGCTTAGTTAAATGCCTATTTAAGAACTGATGAGCAATTTAAAGGATTTAGGGGAACATTCTGTGCTATTATATGCAAATACATGCCATGCATGGCTCCCTGTGTTATTAACCTGGCAGTCATTTCGTGCATGACTCCCCATCTTATTAAGCTAGCAGTATGGAATATTTGATTTACTAAACTGCTATGAACTACCTAGTGTGCTAGTACAGGAATATACCTTTTAAATTTCTCTGGAATATCTATCTTTGGAACAGATTCAGGAATACAACAACATTATTTTGACAGCTGTTCTCTGTTTCTAAGGTCTATTTTAGTAAGCTTCACAGAACAGGTGGAGAAGTACCTGAGATTTGAATAAGCCATACAATGACTGAAAATGAAAGCCATCAGATTAATTAGGGCCCTTCAGAATTCTGGAGGCGTTGCAAGCCCAGATCTGTGGTGTACACTTAAGTGTTCAGTATGCAGAACTTGTGGGAGCCACCTAGAGGTACATGTAGTTCTCAGTATAAAACTCTCCTCCAACATTTTGGAAACTGTGTATATCCAAACTCTTCCTATGTCCTGGGCTTTTGTTTCCATAGCAGCATTCAATGGCCATGGAATTTACTGAGGATGGTGGGGGAAGGAATGTATATTTGTTGACTTGGTTCAGTGCCAAATGGAGTAGGAATTATATATGCAGGATGTTGGATTCTTCCTTTAGTGTCCATTTCAGCTGGCATCTAATGTCATACAGATAATTGCAAGCCACTCTACCATCATTCAGCCAGCTGCATAAAACAAAACAAAGAGAAATTTAGGATTAAAAGGAAGGAATAGCAATTTAAAAGGCTTTTAAGTGTTGTTTTCTCTCTTTCTCAATCAGTAATACTTAAAAGCCTTTAATTTACCCCACCCCTCCTGCCCCTTCAGCAACATACACAACACTCACATTTGTATGACTTTGAGTGTGGCTGGCTTGATGATAATATGTGAGCACTGAGCTGCCCAAGAAAATGCCACAAGCGAGAAACGAGGTCAGATAATGACATCCAAAACCAGAGCAGAGGGAATCAGTCAGCATCCTCTGGTAGTTTGATTGCAGCTAAGAGTGTGAATCAGCTCCACTTTTATACCTCCTTTATGTTGAAAGTTCTCTTAGTACTTTGTGTGTGTGCTTTGGATTTGGAGCAGGCATCTGAATCACAAATGCAGCATAATGCCATACATACAGTATGGGTCATCAGAGGCTTGTTTATCCAGAAGGATGGGGATTTCAGAGGGCTCTGGAAGTCCCTTGAAATGTGCCTGTGCTCTGTGGCACTTTTAGCACTGGCACAAGCTGTGAATATACATTCAAGGGGGAGCTGTGTGGAAGGTGAGGAGTTACATGTGGAGGAAGGAAGGTGGGGAGGCACTGCTAGGACTGGCTGGGGGAGTGTGTGCAGAGCTGCGCAGTGTGCATGTGTGTCAGGGGATGTGCTGATGGCTTGGCTTAGCAGAAGATACACAAAATATAGGCTCAGGAGTGGGTTCTATTCAGCACATTCAGTACCCTGCTCAGCAGAGACCATGAGAGCCTGGGAAACAGCTCTGGATAGGCTGAGACGAGGAAGACTTGGCAAAGTGCACTTGGTGTGGCCAAGAAGCCAAAGGCGGATTGAGAAGTGTTTCAACTCCCTCCCATTTGAACTTTGGAGAAAAAAAATCTGAAATTTTGGCAGAGAATTGGGCAAGTGTCTTGTGTGAAGCAGATCTGTCAAAGGACAGTCAGTGATACTAAATGTAATAAATCTGTATGCATTTTAGAATAGGATCATTATATCTTATAAACTTTTTGTAAGATCCATCTGCTTATCTCCTTCATTACACTTATAAATTTTTCTGCATTCATTTTTTTCCTGTTTTTATTGATGCCTGCCTGCCTACTTGTCTACTCTCCCTTCCTCTTGAGAAGAAAACGGATTTCTCATTTGCTTTAAAGGATCAATGTATTCTTTTTCCTTTTGTTTGCTATGGTGTCAAGTTATCTCTTCTTACAAGAGCTCTTCATCAAAGCTGGACTCTGCTTACCTTGCTGATCTCTTCTCACTTTTATTTTCATTTGGATGATTAGGTCTCTGGTTTGTAAATGCTTTTCATTTCTCTCTTTGTGCAACAGTGTCACTCATTTTTTCCTGTTATTGGCTGACCCTAGCCATGAGATGAAATAATCTCTGCAAGAGAAGTTGGCAACCAGACTATGAGAGATTTTTAGTAAACCATTTGAGATCAAGTTAAGCCTCTTAATTCACTGGAAGAGAGGTTGTATAAGTGTTTTAGAATAATTCCATTCATAAGGAAGAAAATGAATGGTCCTGAGTAAGCCAGGATTGCTACTTAGTCTTTGTCGGTCAGCTCTACACCCAGGTATTGATTATTCAAGAAACCCCACACTGACTGTATAAACTAGGAAAAAAAATAATCTGATTTACTTCTATACACAGGTAAGTCAAGTCCTGCTAAGTATTGGTAATTATCAAGGCAAATTCAATCAATAAACATTTGCTCTTTTATCTGAGCAAATAAAATGATACGAAATTACCATTGCAGGTAGAATTCCAGTGTAAAGAATATAGTCAAATGTCTCATTTGATAGCCTGATTTTTTTTTTCCTGTGGGTGACTGAGGTGAAGAACAAAGTGCCCAATGGTGAATCGTATTCCTGACTGGAGGCACTGCTTAACACTAGGAAAATAGGGACATAGTGTATGATGGAGTCATTGTGGGTGAGCAGAACAATACAGAAGAAGCAATGAGAACGTCAGTGTGGAAAGCCTTAATGGCAAGCATTATAAATGCTTCTAGGCAGATCATATGCAGTTTTGCAGAGATGTTTTGTTATTGTTATTATTGTTTTTCCCTGTTTCTGTGTGGATCACCCAGACTTACTGTCTGCTGTGTTAACTAAGCATGACAGAGCAGGTTCTGTCAGAAAACTTCTAATGGTGGTGCTGCTAATCCATCCGAGTAGGCCATGCAAATAGTTCAATTTGACAAATTTCTTTCTGGAAAAATGTAAAGTTTCAGCCTGGCTTCCTGCTGGTTCACCCACGCAGCTTCTGGAAGCATGCCAGCTACAAAGTGAGATGCACAGGATGTGGAGGTTGTTTGGCTGCTCTGCCAGGTGGGCTGCCCTGGGTCTGGGGCTCTCAGATTTCCAGGCTGCTGCCTGTGAGCCAGGACATGTGAGCAGCCAAAGGTGTGAGACAGCCCACCAGGCAGCCTGGGATGGAGCTGCAGTCATCTCCTCTTTTGGAGAGTATTTCTGAATTGATGAGCAGAATAAATTTATCTCAGGAACAGCAAATCTCTCTTTGAATGCATTCTTCTTTCCAACTTTAAAAGTGGATGAAACAAGGGCAGGAAAACATACTGAAGGACAGACAAGGAATCATTACTCCTTTCAGTTAATGTATCTTTCCTCTACATATTACCAAAATTAAAACTGAAGAAACATTTTTGAACAGAGCCATGAAGCTTGCTCTCATACAGAACTGCAGACACAGAAGCCAAAGGCAAGTAAGATGAAGCTAAAGGTTTTTTTAGTTGCGAGAAGGTTGCATGGCTTCACATAAATTGTGTCCTTTTCAATCAGGTCAGTTAATCCAGAGGAAGAATTGTGCTGAACATCTGAACACATTTTAATAGATTTGAACCCTAATTTTGCCAACTCAAATCAAAGGGACTGGGATGGCGAGCCATCCAGTCTGAAACACGGAAATGTCTTCCCGGGAAGCCTCCTGCTGGCTGGTCGATTAGCTGGCGTGCAGGGGCCAGCCATCACCATCAGCAAGCAGCTGTCACACCCTTTGGCTGAGCTGGGGCTGCTGCTGGCCATCCAGTGCAGTACACAGCTTGCTGCTTTATTCGCTTGCTTGCGTTTGCTAGGTTTTGTGGACTGAATTATTCATATGGTAGCAATTGTCAAATGATCTGGGCCAGAGAAATTCATTTTCTTGCAGGACCCAACCTGATGTGGCAGTGAGCTGTTATGTAGCACACCAGAATTAGCAGCTGCTGCTTTTTAGAGAGGCAGTGCTTCACTGATGTACCACTAGAAAGGTGGCTGCCAAGAGATGGCCCTGAATGTTTCAGAGGCAGCTGCTTGCCTGAAGAAGGTGCTGACGTTGCTTTGCAGATACCAAGCAAAGCTGATAACAAAAACAGAACCATGCCAAATGAATGAGGAGATGGGGACTGCCTTAATTCTGACTTTTCTAGCAGATTTGACCTGTACTTTTCCATTTTCCTCTTTTCTGTTTATATGGACCACCAGCACTGGTCTAAGGTTACGGATATGTAGGGATGGATTCCTCTCATGGAATCTGGATGTGACTGGGCACAACTGCAGTTTCCTCCTAAGAGCAAAACACTCAGCTGTCTAGAGCCTGCCCTTCATCTCAATTAATGGTTGCTTTGCAAGTAATCAGAGAAGCTGTGACTGTGGGAATGCAGGTCATGAGGCTGAGAAAGCCCTGCCTACTGTGCTCAATAAAATATTAATGTTTACCTACACTGTCCAGGTATCACTGGAGACATGAAAACCTTCAAAATCATAGTCCTTTAACTTCCCCCGTATTTCTTCTCCTCTTCCCCTCTCTACCACCACAGACTTTTTCAGAAGTTTCTAAAACTCTGTCCAAGTCTAAAGTAGGTTTTACTCTGAAACCAGTACTCTGTACTTTTCATACTCAGATTTGGGGACTCAGTCATGCTCAAGACAAGCTCTCATTCATTGCAGGAAAACTTGGCCTCTTGGTCATGGAGGCTTTAAAGGCTGGAGAAAAGTTTTAGGGCCTGTAGACTCTTGCTAGGTCTGATCTGTCCAGGAGGAAGCCTACAGGAGAAACCTAGAGCAAAGCTGGAACTCAGATTTGGGATCAAACATAAAAGAAATGGTTCATCTAAACTGTGATATGTGTAACCTGGCATAACTCCTGTAGAAGAAAAAAGCTCTGTGATAGTAGATGGACTCTAGCAGAGAAAGGCATAATGAAGCTATACTGCTAGAAACCGAAGGCAGGCATAATTGGATTATACAGTGAGAGAAAGTAATCACTAGAACTGAAAGAAGTTAAGGTATCCTCTATTGCTTGTAATCAGGGTGGAATATCTTCCTATACCTCAGCCACAAGAAAGAAGCTTGAGCTAGAACTCATTGTGTTACATCTTTAGTCTGTGCTATGCTGGAAGCCCTAAACATGGTTCCTACTGAACAGAGAATCTGTGAATAACTGCTCTTAATTTTTGTCTTTTTTTCTTCACTAGTAGTATTTTGAAAGAGAAATGGGAGTGAAATCCTACAGCTGAGTTTGACATCAGAGATGAAATTTTAGTCTGTTAAAATGCTTACAATTTCTTTTTTTTTTTTCACAAATTCAACTAATTGAAGCATTGTTAAAAAGTAAGATCTTTCTTTCTTCAGGAAAACACTTCCTAGACTTCTGAGCCTGTGTTACACATAATGGAATAAGCAGGTACAAGCCAGATGACAAAAACACCTTCTACAATATTCCCTCTTTCTCATTCATGAATTTGCAGGCAATGTAATCTAAAAAAATTGTAATGGTTTAGGTGCTGTTGCATTACACTCCTTATGATCAGAAGAAACTATAATCAACAATTCTGCTTTTTCCTTCTATTGTAATAATAAATAGTAAAAACTGGCAATTCTATTTAAAATAGCTTTAAGTGGCACTACAGATCGGACCAGTGAAGAATTGTTTGCTTTACAGATTATGAACTCATGAAGGATTTCTTGATTATCCCTTTCCTTGGTAATATCATATAATTAACTTAGCAACATTCTGAGTTTTAATAAAGATTTTTATTAGTATTATACAAACAAGTTTCGTTTTTCCAGGTCTGCATGTAGGAGAAATGTTAGCAAAAATAAATATTCTAATCACTTTTGTCTAAACAAATTATTAACAATGTCTTTACTATTCTGTATGTGAGAGCTACTTGGAACATTCATTAATCTAACAGTTTATGATTTTGATTTCCAGATGGAAAGATTAGCATTTCTAAGCTTTTTATATTCAAACTGCAAAAATAAGCCTTTTTCAGGGGTCACTGGAGGCAAATAATTTCAGTCTAACATTTTGCCCAGTTAAACATGGTGGTTCCTAGGTAATTAATTTAACATATTTTTTCTGATGCCTTTGTTTTGAATATGATTTAAAAAAATTAATTATCTTATGAAACAGTGGAGTCAACTATTATTATCTCAAATAGCTACAAAGGTTACTCCTACAGTTTTAATATTTTCTCTTGCCTTCCTTTTTGATCCAGAATACCACACCTCACCATACTGCAAAACTAGAATAATAGAATCTGTGATTGGGAAAAATTTAATTTTTCTTGATTTTGTGGGTGAATGGAGCACCAAAATATTGTGACTGATCACAAACTGATATGATTTTGATCAGTTTCAAGTGTAGGGAGCAGTGGGTGAAACTAACTGCACACTTTTATATTTAAACTGTGAGCATTATTGAACAGGTCTAGTGGGTATCTCCTGGCATACCTGGTAGAAACTAAGCTTAGCTTTACTCTTTTTAGCCTAATTCTTACACATATTTTCCTTCAGCCATCTGCCAGAGGGAATGACAGCATCTCTGTGAAGTATCTTGCTCTGCAAAACTCTAGTGCCAGCTTCCCTTTCTGCCACAAATAATATCAAGTTGTTCCTTTGGCTGGAAAAGCTGAGATCTTTTAGCCACCTATATGCAAAGCCATTTGATTACTTTTTATCATTTCAGAGTTTGTAAATTCCCATCCTTGTTCTGTCCATTGAACTGGATGGTGATGCTGGCAACCACATGACTATTGCCATTTCTGAGGAAAGAAATTCCTTCCTCACCCCAAACTATTCCCTTGAAGAGGGAGTTGGGCTTAAAACCCCCTTGATATCCCAGCCAGTGTTTGTTTTTCCAAGAGAGATTTATTTCTCTGGGATTTGCAGCAATTTGCTGTAGTTTAAACTGAATTTAAGTGCTTCAAACTACATGACAGATTATTACATCAAATATGACACAAACACTTAACTGTTGAATTCTGGCTAGTTCTTCAAATGCTGTTGAACAAGATTGTCAAAATCCAGATACTTTGGTATTTTGGTAGCCTGAACAGCACTTTTTGATCTTGGTTGTGGCCTGAGGATTGGCAAAATTCTGAGTGATGTTGCTGGGGCAGTGGGAACAGAAAGCTCTCCCATTTTGGGAGTTGGCAATGAATTTAGTAGCAAGGTTGCCACAAGTGGTCAATCTCACAACTGGAATGCTACAGAAATGCACTTTTGAAAGGGATGTAGAATTTTATTTTCCCTCTACAAAAGAGTTAGCTGCTCAAGGTGGTAAAAAGTATGAAACACAGCCCTTTGGATGCCCTGTAGTTTCCAAAGGAAGGACACTGACTTCGTGGCTCAAGACAACAGACTGAGAAGGAGAAGAGGCTGCTGCTGGTGCAGGTTTAATTCAAAATTTTAAGTATCTGTGCCTTTCTTTTCCCACATTTTTAAGTGCATTTAACTCTGTTTCTATAGTAATCTAAGAATTCAGCAAGTTCATGTCAGAAAAGTGCTTATAGTCTTTGCTAGGTAGTTGAAAGTAGCTGACAGTCCCTGAAAGCTTTTGAATCTAGACTGAGTAATGCTCCAAAGTGCATAATTCAGAGAAGAAATACAACAAGATAATGGCTTGAAAAGTTAAGAACATGATTACTACCTGCTACGGATTAATAACTATTCACTGCTCACAGTGGACTTATAGGCAGTTTTATCAGCATTAAGTTTCTACAGCAAAGAAGAGAATCTGATCCTGGATCTTCGCAATTTCTAAATTCTGAATAAATGGCATAATAGTCAAATAGTCTGCTAAAACACTGAAATGAATCTGGGAAGGCATAATTTTATTTTTTTTTCAGTCTTTAGAAGGGCATGGCAGCAATCACTGTTTTGTTCACCTGGGCAAAATTCTGGCATAACTTTATTGATTTAAGTGGATCTGTGCATCATAAACACAGAAAGCTCAGACTCCATCCCAACATGCTGTAGGCTGAAGGCTTATGTTTGCAAAATTATCCCACAGGCACAGATAACTGATCAGCTCATATTTTGCTTTGCACAAATTTTATTACTTAATTTTTATGTGCATTCTCTTCCTCTTTATTGACTTTAATTAAGTTTTCCTTAGGGTTTGAATGCCTGGCAAACTTTGACTACCTAAACAAGTAATCCTGTTTACTCATCACATTATCCCAGCTCCTCTTTTGGGCTGAAGTGCATATTTTCTAAAATTCTGTTGGAACTATTGCTGTTCAGCATTATAATGATGTACTAAGAATTGCTCTTGTAAAAATGAGGCAACAGCTTTTCATGGCCACTTTGAAGAACTAAATTCAAGATTTTATAGCTATGAAAGGAGTATCTTTGCAGGGGAAACTTTTTAAATGGCATAAGAGCCAACACTTTCTCTCCTCATGCTTTGCTTGAAAATTTTAAAGTTTTTAAAACATGGACTGGGTCACTCATATTGTAAGTTGAATAAGATGTGTAGTTCTACATCCAAGCAGTGAAACAGCCAATGCAGTTAGTATTTTAAATTGAATTTATGTCACTGACTGCTGTATGTTGTTGGCATAATTTTGGAAATTTTTTGCTAATTGATATTGGTGGTGAAATTTTAGAAATCCTGGTAAGGTACTTAGTTGCTTTATATTTTTAGTTTATTGAGGGAAATTTAAGCAACTTTTTTTTAAAATTCTTACAAGTTTAAGGATTTTTGTATTATGAAACCCTAAAAACCCAGGGAAAGGCCAAATGAAGTGAACAGAAAAACTGTTAAAGTTATTAACTTTTCAGAGAGAACTCTAGTGGGGATAGAGCCTGTGAAGAGCTATCTCTGAATTCTCACATTCTGTAAAATTAGCATTCTAAATTAAAAATGATGAAGAGCACACCCTTCTGGCACAACAGATGAGCTTTATAGGCAAAACATTTGTTTATGTTTATCTGTGTTCACAATTATTCTGAAAAGTCCTAAGAAAGAGAATTAATGTTTTCCTGAGGAAAAATGTTTATTACTGAATTTTAAAATAAAAGCAAAATTTATTCATTGTTAAGACCAAAGGGAAAATACTTTTTTTTTAGTGCATAGATATATATCTGATTTGGTTGTCTGGTTCTAATACAAGCAAATTCATTAAGTTAGGAGACAGGGTAGTAAAAATGTATCTTTAATAAATGTACTTTCCCTTTGGAAGTTAATTTTGTGGAATTTAAATGAGTATGAGAATTAAATACAGATTTTGATACCTCTGTATCTAAAGTTGCAGCTAATTGAGAATAAAGTTCTCAATAGCTTTCTGTTGAGCAAGGAGTAATTTTGTGATATAACAGCAGTTACTTTGAGTTCTTAGCTATTATTTGTGTAAGAAAAAGAAGTTTGCTTTTTAATGCTTTATTTAGAAAACCTTATTAATAACATTAGAGTTATGAAGTTCAACAGTTAAATTCTAGAAAATATTTTAATCTTTCCAGTCTAAATTTCTTTTATATCTAAACATCTAGGTCCATACTTCTAAAATTTTTATTCTGTTATCAATAACTGCTGTAAATTCAGAATGCATGAATGAACTACAGTTCAGAAATCACTTGGTAATTGTGAGGAGTAGTGCAGAAAGGGGGAATGGATGTGAGTATGAAAACTGACAGTGACTTAAGCAACTCCCCAAGTGAATGGAGTTAACTTTTGGGAGTTATTTCTGTACTAGAGGAAGACCCAGAAGAATTACTCATAATGGCATAATCAAGCATATGTTTAAATGTTTGCAAAATTAGAAATACAATGATGCAAGCCTAGAATTTTATGGTAGCAATGGAGCCCGAGTCTCTGAACAGGATAGCTTTGGCCAGAAGCTTCAATTTGGCTGGATGTGTCTGCCAGAGAATAAGTTAATTTTCACTGTGGCTTTCTGTGTTGCATGTTTCCCTTTTGGGGTTACTCTTGAAAATTTTCAAGTAAAACAGGATTTTAATTCTACCCTGTTTTAGTCTTCCAAGCTGTTCCAAACAGAGAACTTCAGGAAGCTGCTGCCCTGGAGAATACCCTGGATACCTCTACATGTGCATGAAACCTTACAGAGGAGTGAAGGGCTATGAATTGGAGGTGTAATCATCTGAGAGATCCAGGCAAATACATTTCTAAGTTTCTAGGCAATTTCAGTTTCTGTAGTTAGGTGTTTTGTTTTACTTGGAAGTTACAGACATTTAACCAGCCACACTGTAATATTATTCAGAATTTGGGAGCTCTCAGATTAGAATGAGTATTTTAGAATAGAACTTTCTGAACTTGTCGGTCTGCTTTAATATATGTGGTTAAATATACGTGTGGAAATGACACAATATCACATTAAAAGAAATCAAACGTAAAAAGTACCTTCTTCCAAATCAGATAAACAAAACCCTATTGAAATGATACCATTTTGGGATTGTCATGGTCAGATTTGTAGAAAGAAGGAAGATTAAAACAGCAGCTTGTTTAATGCTGGCCTGTGTCATTTATGGGGCTTTCATGAAATCTCCTGTCAGCTCACGTTAACCAGAACTCATTGTTTCCACTGGAAACATTGACAACTAGAAGTGTTTGGTTGCAGTGGGCCTTGTTACTCATGTCTTGTTACCTTGTGATAATACTGTAATAGGTCATTACCGTTCTTGTTATAGAGAAACAGATTTAGTTAGGTGATGCATAGTGGCTGTTTGGGTTCAAAATGCTCGCACCTTGAAGCTGCAATGCCTCGTCACATCATTAGAGTACAGCTGTAGGAAGAGGGAGAGCATATTTACTGGAAACAATCAGGGTGGAATGGCATATGTGTGTCAGTCTTTAATATGTTAATGGCAACATGAAAAATGGGCGGTTGCTGCTCCATTGATGGTGTTGAGTGGAACCCTGTCCAGCACGGACCCCTCTATTTTTATGGAGAGCATGAATTTTCTGTTCCTGCAGTATCTGCAAGACCATGGAAGAGGCTGAGATGACAGCAGTGGCTTGAGTTTTGTTTATTTCCACCTCATTATTTAGCAGTGCTTAAACACGTGCTTAATCTCTCCCTAGTTTTAAAATCATAAAGAAATCTCTCATAAATGTGTCTGAATGAAACTACACACCATAAAATCTCTTTAGAAAAGAGATTTTTAATGGAAACACTGCTGCAAGATTTATTGCACTGGTTCTGAAATTGCACTGTTATAATAAGGGTTAAGGCTCAATTGTTCACTCTCCAGCAGCAATAACTTTCTCATTGGAATCTGAAAATAAACCCCTATGAATAAAATGACACCAAAGACTTAAGTTGTTTTCTTGAGACAGCTAGCCTTTTTGTACAGAAGCTATTCTGAGGTCTGGTACTGTAGTTCTGCTGAAAAATTACACTGGCTTGCCAAATATCTTAATGACTTTTCTCTCAGCGGTTGGTAATGGTGAAATGTTATTCTAGTAACCACAATGTCTCTCATAAAACAATTGCATACAATATGTACTGTACTTCTATTTTAGTGAGCACTTCCATCGGGCTTGTACTGCCAGTAGCCATTTAACATTTCATAGCAAACTGCTCACCAGTCCTTCAAGTGTAATATTGCAGAAACAGTGAAGAAATGCGTGATTAAAAGCATTCACTGAGAGTGGACCATTTAGTTCTACCCTATCTTGCAAGATAAACCAGCCTTCACATTTGTAGGTGCTCATCATATAAATGACAGTTCTATGTGGTCATTTAATTTTACGATCTCAATTCTCGCATATATTGCTAACATAAATATAGCGTTCTCCTGCAGGGAGGTCTGCTGGGTATTATAAAATCAGTAAGACCTCAATGGGTTCAAATGGACATCTTTTATAATTATTGCTATAAAATTTCTTGACAATGCATTTTGTTGTCCAATGAGTAAAGAAAATGATTTTCTGAAAGAATGGGTTTTGACAAAGAGAGCAACGGAGCTTAGGGATTTGTTCCTGTGCTCAAGCATATTTAAATTACCTCTGTTACTCTTACCTTTTGGGCAGAAGCCAATATCCTGGAATAACTTTTTACAAGGGAGCTCCAGTCAGTGCGTGGCTATATTTTGTGTTTTCTGGTAGTGGAGAGACAATGTAAGATATCTAGAGGGAAAAGATTAATTTGCTATTTAATGCAATTAAATTCTATTTGCCAAGCAATTCTTTTTACAAGCTCTTGAAGAGATTGGGGAATCTGAGAGAGGATGAGGGCAGTAAATGTATTCCCAGAAGTGGTTTTAAGGGAAGAAACAGACATGTCCATGCTGGATTTCAGGACAGTCCTATTAGCTGTAAATTATCAGGAGGCACCCTGTTACATCTTTCTTATAATTCTCTAATATTCTTCTCTTTCATCTATGTCTGGAACGGAATTTTTTATTTCATTAGGGCACATATGCCTAATAAAAAGGTATTAAGTTTCCCTTGGAAATTACAAAGTTTCTGTGCTTGAATTGCCTTTGGAACATGGGCTTTGCCTGCAGAGTGCCTGGGTTGGAAGCAGCAGTGCCCTGGGGAACACCAGTGGACTGTGGAGAGCACGGTCTGTGTGCTGCCAGCCAGGGGCTGGAGTTAGGAGAGTCAGGGCTGGTGTCTCCTTGGACGTGGAAACACTCAGAAATTATTCAGCTGCTTTGTGCCTCAATGCACTAGGTATTGATTCAATCTCATAGAAAACATCTGTAGCAGTTGTTTTGGACTATGAGTGAATTTTGCAACCATCAAAATAGAGTGGTATCAATACCTCCATGGATAGATTGTATCAGTATCCTATTACTGAGTTTACATTCTGAAATGTACTCCATATGTTAAGGATGGAGAGGCAGTATTTTTGTGGGTTGGTGTTGCTTGACAGATTTGATTGAAATTAGAGTGATTGATGTTAGCTTATGATTCAGTTCCTCTTGTCCCTCTTGGAGTGAGCTGGTCTACATTACATGAGGGTTCTCTGCCACTTTTTGTTTTACAACAAACATATCTCTCACTTATCAACAGTACTTAAATGTACATGTGCATTCTTACATTATTTTATTGCCCAGTGTCAGCAGAGGTGGCATTTTGATCTCTAAACATCCTTGGAGGTGCTGCAGTATCACATAGATATTAATAACAGAAATTTAACACTAAATGTGTGCTGGAGTGGGAAGTGCAAAAGCAATATGCATTTGCCCCAGAAAATTGGCTGGATACTACACAATTATAGTAATGAAGTTCTAGGTTCACAGTTGATAAATAACTGCACAGTAACCTTTGATAAGTTTAGGTAGAAAATAAGTTAACTTGTTGCCACCACTGTATTTGTTGGAAAAAGGTGAAGGCAAAGGCAAAGGCAAAATAAATAGTATATTTATTAATGTATATGGGGGTTTTAAGTGTTGGAAGCTCACGTTTTTGATATTTTTTTCCTATGCAGTTCTAAAGCCATTATATTAATTGTTTTTCTTACCTGGAATGAGAGCCAAGTGTCTTCAAATACATTTACCTTTGAAGTAATTAAAATAAAGCGTCTACTGACCACAGCAAATAAGCAAACATGCTCTGCATGAAAATAAGCAATGATAAGGAAAAAAATGTTATGCAAGAAAACAGTAAGGGAGAAGAAAAAAAGAGATTGTAGCTGTAGTTTCTTTACTGGAACCTTAGCAAACCGAATTGATTATTCTGAGCCATCTCACACATAAATGTGTTGGCTGGTACAGCTTGGAGATATCTGTTAAGAAGATCACCATACTTTTGTGTGGAGAGTTGAAGCCAGCTTCTTGCATCCATGTTCCAGAAAGAAATAATTTACAGGAATTCCAAGCACTTTGGGAAGGTTCTCATTACACGAAAGGGTTTTCATGCTTCTTACAAGTATTACAGTTTTTGCATATGAAGGAATGAGCTTAGTGAGTGACCAGATTCCTAAATTGATACAATAGAAAGGATTAGATAAAGAATGGGAGCTAAGACCTAGAACTGGGTGAGAAAATGTAAATATTTTGACCGAGATCTGAGCTGATTTTTGTATTTCAAATGAGAAAAGTTCTTCTGCCCTTCAAAAGGTTACACCACAGGTAAAAGCTTTCCAAATATTTAATGCTGAGATTAGAACGCCTAGGTTCAGTCTTCAAATACATTGATTTTATTGTAAGGCAAGAGCTCAGCCTGTGCTGCTTGTGTGAGTTTGCTGCACACTACAGCCAGGAAGGGAGTTCTCAAGCCCTGTTTGCTCAGAACATCTCAGCCATGCAGGCAGCAGCTTCCAGCAGGGAGCTTGTGTTTCACTCTTTCAGGCTGTGTTCCTCTACCTCTGGTGCCAAGGGCACTGTGTGTCCTCCTGCTCCCCACGGTGAGAATCCCTGGTGTTAACTGAGAAAGATGTTTGGCCACTCTAAATATAGCTTGGTCAACCACTGGTGTTCAGTTGTAATATTCATGAATACTGTACCGGTTTCCAAAATCCATCCTTCTTTTAGAAAATGTTGTGAACAAAATTGTGTCTGCTGACTGTTTATAAAAGTCACTAATACATTAAGCAATTTATGGGGTTTTCTCAATTCACAGACTGAATTTCTTCAGCATTTGTCTGCACCCAAAATTCATGCAAGTGTAAAATGGAGTTAACCAGCAGCCAAAATAGTAAATCAGTTTTCAGACCACATGGTACTTGTACTTAATGCCTTCTGCTTTTTTTTCTTTTTAAGATGTTTATGACACTGCCTGTATGAACAAGCCTAATTTAAATGATGTGAAAACATGCAACAGATTTTCCCTGTACGGAGGAAATGTGTGTCAGATGCCATAACAGTTTCCATAACAAGCCATTTACACTCTTCTGACAGTCTGACACTGCTTGATACAAAAATGGGGTTTGTTCCTTTGCTCTGGAGGTTCACGCTCCAGGGAAAAAAATACATTCTCCATGGATTTTTGAATTCATTCTAGTAATAATTTTATTTTTCATTTCGGAGAAAGTAATTCTGCAATTATTGGTTCTATGATTCTCAACTGTGGCCACTTGATTTCAAATGCTGGGTCTCAAACCTGGGGGCCTTGGTTGCCAGCCTTTTAGTATTCTGTACACTTTTTGATATTCAGTGAAAATTCCCAAAATATTGCTGGTCTGCCTTCCCTGTGTCAAACTCCAGTTAATATATACTAAATTCTTCTGATTGTTGGCTTAATCCTGCTTTGGTGTTATTTCACCATACAGAATCTCCTTTAAGAGTACTGGCTGCTCTCAGATCTTTGACTTGTCAGCACTCAACACTTCTCCCTCCCTGCAATTTATTCCAGTTGCTGCAGTGCATATGTATGGCAGCTCCCGTGGTCAGCAGCGTGGAAAGAAAATGGGATCGGACAGTCCGTGGGGTAGGACAGCATCAATCTTTAGTGGTGTGTTGTTCCTGAATCTGTTAAAGTGCAGGCAGTAACAGGGAGTTTTGGAAAGCCTAATGATTCCTTAGATTTAGAAAATGTGCATGGGGGACTATTGCTGAAACTCTCTGAAGTCAGCAGACAGACTCCAGTGGATTTTGAAAGGCTCAGATTGGTCCCACAGGGCATTCTGGTGATTTTCTGCATACACACTGCTTTTCAAATGCTTGCCTTTTGGGTCTCTGGGGACATAAGATATTCCCAAAATACTGAAACATCCCAGCAGAGGAAAATTAACCATTTCTATTTGCATTTCTGTGACCTTTTTTTGGATTTTAATGTGTTTTTATAAAGAATTCTGCAATAATAAAGAGGCAGGATTCTTCTAAAATGTAATAACAATAAAAAATTATCAAGTGCATAAAGTAATCTGTAATACAATGACAACATTTTTCATGTGAACTTTTATATGTGGGGAAAATGAACTGCCTGTACATTGAGTTTATCTTGGAGTGTAAATTAAATCCACAGAAGCAAAAGCCAAAAGAAAAGAGGTCCAATCAGGTTCCACAGGACTTCTGGGTATGTTTTCACTCAGTTCAATGTCTTATTTATATAATGGATCTTAAGCATGCCCAAGCTTATGAAATACTCAGGACTTAAGTCTCAGACTTCTGCAGTACAACTTGGAGTAATTGTACTGAAGTCAATGGCCCATATCTTGGCACCAGTTCTTAAATAGAACTTCTACTGAATTTCAATAAAGAGTTTTGCTTAAAAGTCAACTGCACAGCATGGTTCAGGGAAATTACAAGGCTGCAAGCAAAAATGTTAGTTTATTTTTCCTTTTCTTTTCAAAATACCTTGTGTTTGGTTCTATAAAATAAGATTATTGCCTTGCACTGATCTGAATCAGTGTGGCATCAGAATTGGATCTTGGAGCTCTCAGTAACATGCCTAAGCTTCACTGACAATAAAAGTAAATAACTTTTAATTAACATGGATTGAGAGTATGTGAGAGATATATCCCTGTGATTCTTTCAAAAATAATCTTCTTTTTTGACAAAATTGAGCTAAGCCACATTGCTGCCATTGCAGCCCTTACATTCATTATAAATGTCAAGCTCCTTTTCTCTTGTCCCAACAGAAGAAGAAGTTACTTTATGATATACAACTTGCCAAATCATAATTGAACTCCATTCACCAGTGCTGCTACCTATATGCACAAGTTGAAAAGAGGAATTTTTTTTGGAGGAGGTCAGTGTTTTAAAAGGAGATGGTCAGTACCTGAGCTCTGAGATAACACTGGGAGCAGACTTTGTCTAATGTGCTGGGGAAATGAAGTGGTTCAAAGAAGCAAGTGAAACGAATGACTGGCTTATCTTGCAATGACTAAAGAAAACTCTGAAGAAAAAAGTTGTCTTTGCCTGATTTTCAAGCCATTTATGAAATGAGTGCCAGGAGCTTGCTACATACCCCAAGGTCTGAGTCACCATTTCTGATGGGTGATGGAGGCAGAACTGGATGATTGTGATCCAGTCATGTACTGCTGTTGTTGTGTGCACATGTGAGTTTGAAACTTGGGCATTTCTCTCATTTTTTATATCTCTCAGCTGCATGCCCTATTTGTGACTGGCAGCACCTTTGACAGAAAGGCAGCTGCTCTTAGAGCTCAGGTTTCTCCATCATCTTTTGATATGGGCCAAAATGTGATTTCCTTAGTGTGGGTGAGATAAAATGGAGAGAGCAGAGTTTATATCCCTCGCTATGAAAATGGCCCAATGACAACCACAGTGCTGGAAAAGGATGTTGTGTGCATGCAAGAAAGCTGAATGATGAGGTGGGGAGCAGTGTATATGATCAGGAGCAGGTGGTCAATAGTCAATTCGAGGTAATAAAAATAATATCAATTTGTAATGGGTAGAAAACACTGTTTTCTCATTCCTTTAGGCTTTAAACCTAATCCTGGCTTTTCTAATTTAATAGACCATATTCTTAGGGGACCCTGTAAGCAGTTTCCTGTGCTCATACTATGAAGAAGAGATGTAATCTAGCTGCAAATGCTCACTGAGGAGTCCTAGTGTGGTAAGAGAAATCTCTGCTGGCTATTGTCAAGCCAAATGTGGGTCTATACTTCTGGTACCTTCTTATAGCTCTGCAGAGGCCACAAAACTGTGATGTGAGAAGAAAGAAGGTCCCTGCCTACCACACTGCACTTATCATCTGTCAAAACGGGGCCAACTGAGGATGGTATATTCCAGAAGCAATGAGCATGGGCATGTGAGAGTAAATTACATGGTAATTTCAGTGTCCCAGCTGCCCTAGTGCAGCTGCCAGTGATGTACTTTTGAGCTGTGGTAGAAGTGAGGTAGCCTGAAGCTGTGAGCTGCCTTAGATAAACCATGTGGGAAGCTGGTGTCTCAGCTTTTTCCCACAAGGTATTTTAGGAAGCTCACTACACCTTACCAGCTCCAAACTGTGCCAGGAATCCCACAGAACTGGAGGTTTTCCTCAAAGCTCTTCCCATTTTCTGTAGCAAAGAGGATGTGGGCTAGGGAGTTTTTTGCTGCTTTTATGCCTGTCCCAGAATACTGTTTGGAGATGAAGGAAGCAACAGTGTGAAAAGTATTCCCACTTTCCTATTTTGATGTTTGTTTGTTTCTCTCTTGCTCAGTAGGGCAGTTATTTGATAACACGACTGTCCTAAATCCACCTAATGGAGCTGCTTGAAGGTGAGCTACTTTAGCTACTTGGCATAGGAGGAATGCACATTACACAATGACAAATATCTATATCATCATCAGGTACTGTAAAGCTATTGGTGGCATAAGCCAAGGTCTTAGCAAATCTGCTTCTGTTAAATGTATTTTAGATTGTTGAGATACTTCATTTCTGAGAGAATTTTCTGTAGATGTAGATGAGTACTCCATAAACAAATCTGTCATACACATCCTCAAGGCTCTGGTAGGCACATTAAACAGAACAATGTACAGGAAAGTGCACTTCATAGACAATAAGGTAAAGACACAAAATGGTCCAGGTTAAATATGGGTAAGTGGGCTCTGTGTATCCAACAGGTTTTAAAGCTACTCAAAATCACGTTTTCAGAAGTCACAAAGATACTTGTCCATAGCTGTCATATAAGAAATGAATAGAATTTCTGTCTAAAAAAATATTAAAAAATATATTGGTGGAAATGTTTTTTATTATTATTATTGCTTCATTTTTCCCTGAAGTCTGGAGTGCAAATATGAATTTGCATTTGCAGAGATGGTTCACTACCAGAAACTATCTTTTAAATTGAGGCCAGAAGCTGAGCATTGCTGTTAGCCCTGAAAGCAGTGTTTGTTAATTTAGTCACTGCCCCTTAGGAATGTGGCTGATAAAATGAAACTTCACTGGAGGCCATCAGCTTGGTTTGCAGGTGGAGAAGCACCTGCCTTTCAAAAGACATAGCTCCAAAAACCCTGTGGAACTGCTTTACAGTCAGCAGAAAATGTATGATGTGTTGTTCTCCACTGTCACATAAGTTGCCCTAATTAAGTGAAGCATCTCTGTTCCCATGTGGAGGCACTCTTACTCCTCCAAACTGTAATTTCATTTTGTCCTGAATATTATTTATGTTCCCTCTCCATAGGTTTAAGTCAGTAATAGGAACAGAGAGAGAGAGCCATCTTGTGGAAGATCACTTTACTATCGTGCAGTTTTGGGTTCCAGGCACTTCAGAAGCTAATTCTGGAGACCTTATTTTTGCAATGAGAGACCTCAATTACAAGTGAGTGTCCTATAATATTTATACAGATGTGTCAGTTCCCGCACAAAGCAAGTTAAGTGAGCAGGGAATGATACTATTCCAACATTTGCCTGCTGGCACTTGATATGTGTGAACAGCATGTTTTTCGCCCCATCTTGAACTACATAATCAGCAGTTTCTTCTCTTCTTTCCATATTGCTTCTGTGCACAATTTAGATATTAAATATATATCTTGATTTGCTTTGTAACAGACTGCAAATGAAGCTTCACTGCCTCATCTTGTAAATGTGCAGTGAAAGTAGAGTTGAAAATAATATTTTTCCCTTCATGCTTAGTGCTTTCAGTTGAATAATTGCACAATTCTTACAGACTACAGAAAACATTAAAAAGCTGTTCTCATCTACAGGTTCCAGCCTGAGATGTGCAAAATGCTTGTAATGAAGCTGCAAACCATGTGAAAGCAGTGACAAGATCCTTTGTGTAACAGAGAGGGGCTCCCGCTTCAAGCAGAAGAAAGAGAGCAGAGGGCATCTTTCTGATACGAGCTGATGATGTGGGTCTAGGAAGGTCTAAGCTCTTGATAAAGTGAAAATGAAAGTGATGCCTGATGTTCCAGCTTCACCTCCTGAGTTAAGGGGATGAGCTACACTTTTCAACCTCTGTATGAGGTAAAGGTCAACGATTAGCACAAGACTATCTGGTACCTTAAATGCTGTAGTCAGGTGATCTGAGGGTATCAATTTTCCAGTTAATCAAAGGTGTTGATCCTTTTAAACAAGCTTAATTTCTTTATCAATGGGAAACTTAGCATTTATTTAAATTCTTTAAGGATGTCACTTTTTTTCATTGCTTTAATTTACAAAGGATTTGAGTTATATGAAATAGGGGAGATCAAATTTAATCTAGTCTAATACGATCTTTTTGTAGATCAATAATAAATCCATGTATAGCGCTTTTATTCTTTTTGCATGCAGAATCACATCATACCTTTATTTTGTTGAGGAAATGAGCATGGTATTTGGGATTTTCCTCTGTTTTGGTTTTTCCCCATCAACAGTTCTTGTTGTATTTCAGTATTTGTAATACTTGATTCAAAGTCAATTTTATATGGGGGATGTATCTCTACGATGTGTCACACTCAAGGTTTAGGAAACTAGAATGAATTGAAGGAAATGCATAGTAGTAGTAGTAGTAGTCTTAGGAGTAGTAAGAATATATGTTTGTGAAGTGTGGGATCTGAAATAACTAATTCAATGGTTGCATAAAGCTGGCAAATCTGTAACCATGTGATAATGTTGACTTAAATTAAATCAGCCATAACATTTGTAGACTATTACTTTTCTATCTCAAAACAGAGATTAGCTTTCTAATTGAAAGAAACTTTCTCTACCAAATGTTATAATATTTCAATTTCTTAAAAAATCCAAACTGAAATCAGAACGTATATCAAATTAAAAAGAGGTTTAAATTACCAATATATGATAGAATCATAAAATTATGGCATATTCTGAGTTGGAAGAGACCCACAAGGATTACCAAGGAACTGCTGGCCCTGCTCAGCACTATCCCCAGGAATCACACCATGTGCCTGAGAGCATTGCCCAAACACTTCTGGAGCTCTGTCAGGCTTGGTGCTGTGATCCCTGCCCTGGGGAGCTGTTCCAGTGCCCAAACACCCTCTGGCAGAAGAACCTTTTCCTAATATCCAGCCTAAACCTCCCCTGACACAACTTCAGGCCACTCCCTCGGGTCCTGTCCCTGGTCAGCCCAGAGCAGAGATCAGTGCCTGCCCCTGCTCTCCCCCTCGGAGGAAGCTGTGACTGCAGCGAGGGCTCCCCTCAGTCTCCTCCAGGCTGAACAGCCCAAGTGCCCTCAGCCACTCCTCACACAGCTCTCCCTCAAGGTCCTTCACCATTCACAGCTCTCCTCTCGACACTTCCTAATAGTTTAGTGTCTTTCTTACACTGTGGTGCCCAAAACTGCCCCCAGGCCTCGAGGTGAGGCTGCCCCAGGGCAGAGCAGGACAATCCCCTCCCTTGCCTGGCTTGGGATGCTGTGTCTGAGGCACCCCAGGACAGGGTTGGCCTTCCTGGCTGCCAGGGCACTGCTGACTGACATTCAGCTTTCCAATGATAGAACCTCAGGGTCATTTTCTCCAGCCTTTCATTCCCCAACGTCTGTACTTCCAGGGTTGCCCCATCCCATGTTAAGCTTCATAAAACTTTAGAGGGTTGTCCAGCCCTCTAAAATGTCAAGGTCTCCCTGTAGGGCATCCCTGCCTTTAAAGAAGTCAACAGCTCCTCCCAGTTTGATAACATTGGCAAATTTATTTAGTATCCCTTTGAGTCCTCTGTCCAAGTCATTTATGGTGATTGATGAGCCAGCCCTGAGCAGACCTGCTCCATCAGTAACACTGGTCTAGGAAGCAGCATTCCCTTCAACTTGATGCTACTGCTCTGGAGCAGTTGGTCAGCAATGCTGAGACCCCCTGTTTTTTAGCCACAGATCCTCTCCCAGACAATGACTGCTGTAAATGAAAATACCCCAACTCTCCCAGCTGTTTTCCCATATACACTGTCTTTCAAAATAGTTGAAAACAAAGGATTACGCTCTGGCTTTTATGATCTTTCATTAGAAACTCAGAGTGTGTATGTGTGTGTTAAGCTGTAAATGTCATTATCTATTTCTCATGAATATTTCAGATTCCAAAATTTACAGGCTATTGTTCTCATAAGCTAAACACGTTTCTGGATAGATGAGTAATGAGTGGTACAGGAAGCCTCAGTAAGATGAAATAATCTATTCTGAGTGTGAAGTACTGTGTAGCCTGCTTTTGTTCTATTTTGGGGTTTTTTACTAGAATAGTCAGAGGTGAAAAATGATGTAACATTTGATTTGTTTGGTTATTTGCCTGTGTGATATACAGATGCCATAATATTTCTTTAGTTTTTGTCAGATGTCAAGGTACCTGAACAGCTGGTAAATGTTAATGTCTTAAAGATAACTGGTTTACTGTGGCATATGTTTTCAGTTGATGCACTAGTAGGTGATCCAAGCAGAACTATAGCAAAGGTTGGGGGAGGAGTGATCTTTATTGTTCACCTGCACGTGAACAATAGAGCAATTCAGAGCAAATAGGGCCCTATTGCTCCATCCCAAAAGGGTCTCCATCCATTTTGCCATCTTAAAAGGGACTGCAGGTCTGTGATGCTGTGTTGAGCCAGTGGCTCTGGCTGAGGGAGCCCAGGGAGGTTGGAAGGAGCACTCAGAAGTGTGCTCAGGAGGCTGAGGGTGGGGGTCTGGCACTGGGTGGGCCAGGGGAGAGGAACTGGATGGATCCTGCTCTGCTCTGAATAAAAGTCCAACAAATTGGCAGTGGCAAGTTTTGTCACCCAGAGAAGGCACTCAGGTACTGTTCAGTGGTATCATGCAGTTCACAAATATAAAACTGCTTTCAGTGAATACAGAGGAAGTAAGAATGAGTCATGATGAGTGCTCTGCATTATTCTGATGTGTATTGTGGGTTTCTTCAAACTTGTACATTGCTGCCTGAGTGAATGCAGCTTTATGCCACTTTAAAATGGTCTTTGAAGCTGGAAGTGGGAAAAGGAAAGTGCTAGCACAGGTAAGATAATGTCAGATGCACAGCTTTAAATTGTCACCGTGACAGTCTAGAGTAGGATGGCTTGCTTTTCAGGGCTCACTTGATGGCCAGGGAGAATTTCTATGCTTCTGTCCTGAAGAGAGAGAGAGGAGTTTTAGAGAGATGTGATAGGGAGGGGAAGTTTAATGCAGACCTGGGAAGAATCAGGGCACCAAGAAATTTCAGGGGTAGGGCTTGCTGTCCCAAGCTGGACAGGTATCCAGGTTGTCTAAAGCATGGGAGAAGGAGGATATAGGTATGTAGGAAGGTATATATATATATATGGAACTCTCTTTTGGCTTTCTACTTTGACATTGATGCTTTCCATCACTGAGTGAAAGAATAGAAAATTCTTTCTTTTGTGAATTGCTTTAAATGTCTGCTGTCGTGGTGCAGTGCAGGATAAATCCTGTGAGAATCCCACCAGAGCTTGCTTGGGTAGGGAAACACTAACTGTGGCTGGTGGGCAGGGATGTACAGTCTTTAAGTACTGATATGGGAGAAGGTGACTTGTCAGATTTTATTCTGGGAGAGGTAAAATCCAATGGTGTGGAATACATTGTTGGAGGAAATGCCTTTCAGTAACACAAAATATAATAACCGAACATTTTGTTTTCTGTAACATTTCAGTAGGATGTTAAAACCAGTAAATTACTCTGATTGAGTGTGATGTTTGAGGGTCTAAGCATTCTTTTTTGAATCTTTGTTTCTGACTGATACTTGGGAATGACATATCTGGTGGAGTGGGCATTGTTTTATTATAAGATTATCTGAGTTTTTTATATCCTGAAAAAATGCTGAAGATTCCTCTGCTTTTTGCTGAAGATTCCTCTGCTTTTTGCTTCAGTCCCAGTGTCTCTGTGCTTTAATTTTATGACTGGTGTGGCATATGGTAATTCAAATTCTTCCCTTTTCTGTAATATTTGCAATAATGGTGGTGCCTTCATCTACTGACAGCATTAGTATCAGTTTATACTTTTTTATTCACCTGTCAAATTGGGTCATTGTAACCAGAGATTTGATAACCACAGAACAAACTATTATTTTTATAATACTTCTGTTCCACAAAGGATGCTGTAATTTTCCCAGGATTATTAAGAAAATAGATCACAAAATCTTAGAGATTTTGGCATCATGTTACTAAGTTTCTCACATGACATTGGTTCACCACTTCTCTCTGATATCCTGACTGTGGAAGAAGTAAACAGAAAATTCCAATTGCCTTCCCATGGTCGACATTTCCAAATGTAAGTCTAGCACAAAATTTGTTGCAGATAAATTTTTCTGCATCTGTTGCCATACAGAATTTTGTATGTCATCCAGAATTTCTCATGCTTTGAGTTATAGATTACTGCCTCAGAGTTCCCTATGCACACATGCAGCTGCTCTTTCCTATGAAGCATCTATTTCCTCTTACAGATTTGTTCAAGAATGGTTGCTGAGCCAAGGCAGAGGTGATGTCATTGCTGTGGATATATTTTGGGATTTTTGAGCATCCCCAGGATCCACTCTTGTCAAACTGAAGGGAAACTGGAAACACTTTTTCCCCCACTCTGTCTCTCCAGATACTCCCAAGTCGCTTCTAAAGAGCACCTGTGTAAGAGAAGAAATTCCCCAAATAGCAGGAGTTTTACACACATTTCTGGGGCAATGAGCTAGAAGAAAAGCTGCCTCCTCACAGTGTCTCTTCTCCCAGTGAAGAAGGCTGTGCTCACTGCCACATTGCTAGTGTAACACACGGAGCTCCAGAGACAGGGTACACCTGCCCAGTACCTAGATTTCAACCCAGTAGTTCACTGAGCTGCCCTGCCTCTCTCCTGCATATGATTGAGGGAATTGTTTTGCAGTCAAATAAAACAATTGATTTCAATTCAATGGTACCAGCTGATGACATGCTAAGGGCAAACAGTGTGTAGGACTGATCTGTGTAAAGGCTGCTGTGAATTTTTTCAGTCCGCCACATCTTGTGAATGAGGAAAAAATGTTCCCTGGCATAGACAATTGCATTTTGGGTGTTCTGGGATAGAGGTCTCTTTGGGTCCAAATGAGTGTGCACAGCAGTTTTCTGACAGTCTTATAGCAGCCATCACCCCAGCAATGCCCTCTCCAAAGGGATTTGTATGCAGGCTGAGATCATCACTATCTTGCACTAATGACTGAGGTTTTACAGTTTATTTTAAACTATAGGAAGTTCTGTCATCATGGACACGGGAAAATGCATTAAGCTGTTTGGCAGGTGTGTGGATGCACTTTGCTGTATTTTTACACACTTATCAATCAGCTCCAGGGTTCTCAAGGTTGTCTGGCCAGAAACAACTGGATGTTTTTGGAACTGGGGCAAATTAATTACATTGGTGATACTGAACAAGTAACTTATTTATGTAGTTCGATAGATAGATGTAATCAATCTCCAGGTTCTTACTTCTTCTGCTTTCATAATTTAAACTCTTGAGCCTGGACTACAAGTATTTCTTGTTAAGTGCCAAAAGCTCACATGACTGCTAACCTTGTTGTGACTGTTAAAATACATTGACAGGGGTCTTTCTTCTGAAGGAATCATACACAGTGCTGAAAAGCTGCCTAGCACAGAAAAAAGCCCCAATGAGTTAGACAATCTTCAGACCTTTGGTACACACTAATTGTGGTATGAATTGTGTGAATTTCATTTGTACTTGCGTATTTATATATATCTCATTAATTTGTTACAAAGAGGGAAAAAATCATTACTGTAGAGTCAAATTGCCTGTAAATGACTTAAGGAATATGTTAATGATCCTGCTCCAAATGAATAATAATAACACAGGTGCACTTGAGATGTGATCATTTAACTGACAGCACACAGCTTCTAATGTCTTGAATATCCATGATAATGGTGATGTCATAGCAGCCAGTTAAAATAATCGCTCACATCCTCCATTTAATACACAGGAGAACTGTGGGTATAATTCCCATATAAGCATTGCCTTGCTTATTTAAGGAATGGTTAATTTACAAACAAATCAAGAAGTCACTCTGCATTGATTTTAATGCAATATGTTTCCAGTAAAATGTCACGGTATTGTTTCCAGTAGAAAATAAGCATCAATGGCAGAATTGATGTTACTGCATCAATTTGGTGTTACAGTGTAAAGGAACTTAGCTCAAAATATCTGAGTTTAATAAATACGTGAATTGCTCCTAATATCCAGCTAAACCTTTTGTGTTTGTTGTTTCAAAAGTGCTTGTAGCTCAGTTCCCTCTGAAGCTGATGCCTGTGGGAGCCAGAGATGTGTGCTCTGACATGCACAAAATAGCCCCTGTCTACAGATGTGTTGTCTCATTAAGACAAGATTTGACCTCTGTAAAGGCCAGTCTTCTGGGCTTATGTCCCACTTCATTTCACACAGCTGTGCAACACATTAAAGTTTTCAGTTGTATTTGTGGTCAAGATCAGATTTTAAGTGTCTAACAGTCCAAAATTTAAATAGTCTACCTTGAATGTGCAGGAGTTCAGAGAAGGCAGCAGCGTGCTGCGAGTTATCTCCATGATAATAGCAACAAAACTGGAGCAGTAGCTAAATATAGAACAGCTTTTCTGCATCTATTTCATGTGTTGTCATGTAATTACAAATAGATGAAGAATTAAATCTCTAACCTGTAATGAGGTTTATGAGGAAAACATAGCGAATTCTTGATGTAAAAGGGTTTGTTTTCAGTTAAGGTTAGCACTGTATACCTTGAGAAGAACACTTCTACCTTATTTAGAATAGTAGTACTGTATTGATGCAGGTTATGTTAGCAGCAAGAGTCTGTGCTAGGAGGGGAGAACTCTTTTGAAGATATCAGTTCCAAAGCATAATAAAACAGGTGCATCTTAATAGGTCTACCAGGAATGTTTTAGCTGTTAGCATCTTCTAAATGCTTCTGCTGAGAAACCCTGTTTTCATAACAAGGTTGGTGAGTATTAAGCCTGTGATAGTTCTTTCTGGGATTACAATAATTTATAAAAACAATAAAAAACCTGCTAAAAAAATTTATGTATTTATAAATGTTGTAGTCCAGGGGTCCCACTGATATTTGTGGTGAAGGATATGCCTAAGGGCACATAACCCTGCTTGTACATTGCCAGGACTGCAATCTGGTTTATGACAAAACAGATTCATTTATCTCCAAATAAATAAATTACTTTTGTGAACATTTAGAAACATTTGCATAATTAGGCTGTAAGATCTTAGCAGCCTTTTCATAATAATTAAACTAATCTAATCTTGGACAGGGTAAACAGACTTACTAGGCTGAGAGCAGCCTTCAGGCAAGGAACTTACTACATTCTACAGGAACTGTAAGGCTGATGATGTTTGTTAATTATGCAGAGCTTTTACTCCCCAGTAATAGCAGCGTTTGTATAGCCTGCAGCTCAGATAGCTACTCCCAGGCACATAAAATTAGGCTCTGGGATTTTTTTTGTCATTCTTTAAAAAAACCCAACAAAACAAAACAAAACAAAAACAACAGCAACAATAAAACAAACCCCAAACACAAAACCACAACAAAACCACAAAACAAAACAAAGAAGATACTTCAAAATGATTATATGCTTTCAACAAGGAGGCATTAACCTTACAGTGTTGGATCCTGGAGCTGCACACAATTGGCTCCCTCTGCAGTCATGTGGTCTTGATTATCTCCAGATCTGGAGTCGTTCATGCCATAGAGAGACACAGAGTTGTGAGGCTTGGTAAAAGAAGAGCAGAAGACATCACTTTATTTTCTGGGGACCTCAGGAAGAAAAGATTGAGAATATCAAATAGATCTTACCCAGGACAGTTCTCAGCCAAGCAGTCAATCAAAATTTATAACCATAAATCAAAAGAAAATCAGAAATAGTACCTAGCGAATTCTAAAAGGATGTTATTTCTTCAAAGAATCTGTCATCTTTATCTGGTTTTATATGAACCATTAGGCCCTGAAGACTTCAACTGACAAGTAAACTCAAGAAGAAGGATTTTTCTGCTTACATACAGGGCATGATATTAACAAGGATGATATTCAAGCTCCACAAGCTTATTTTTAAAAAACATCCTTTAACAAAACTGTTTTGTAGACAAGAATTTAATTTCTAAATATTATTTTCCTTGAAACTGGACATGCAAGGGAATTCTTCTGATGGATTTTTTTTCTTCATGCTTTGTTTAATTCAGAATATTTTTATTAAAAAAATCCATGTGATTAGCCCTTAAACAGATGATATATAGTTTATAATTTTTTTCCTCGGAATTTGCGTACAAATTCATGATGCATTGCCCTTTTTGTAAAGATTTAATTATGTCTGGATAAGAATAGTGATGACCCCTGCAAGGCAGGTGGTTAAACTGTATGAAAGTGGTGTAACATGAAGCATTACCTCTAATAATTAAGGGCTGGATATCACTGACACCAGGAAGCAGAATGCTTTAGGAATTTCTCCTGTTCATTTTAAAGGTTGTTTCCTGAGTAAATGGTGTTAGATGAATTTTCAGAATCTGTCTCAAACAAGTTACATCAGGATTTGCTTATGAAGAGAGACTCATGGATCTGAATAACCACCAGTCTTTTAAAGCCTTGAGGGCCAGAAGATCTGGAACAGATGATGCATCTATGGATGTTTTTTTCCATAATAAATGAGTGAGTAGAGGTAAGAAATTGGCCTTCTGGTCTGTACAGCTGAGCCATCCAAAGATGGTGTAATGCATGGATGATAAGCAAGCATCCCATTGCCAACTATTTTCTGCACAAGAACGATGCAAGATATCAACCCCTCCACTGCAATTTGAACTACCCTGCTTCAGGCCTTACTCTTTTTACTGTGCTTTTCATTCCCAGGCCCATTATTTCACCAAATTTAGTGAGTCCAGCATGTCTGCCAGTCAGTGCTATAAGCTAAGGTTGTTGCTGCTCCAATTAATGTTTTGTGGTATTGCCAATGGCACGAGTTCAAGTACCATGTGCTCTTTATTAACTTTCATGAGGGAATAATGCACGATTCTTGTATCAATGAAATTAATCAGAAAGAAAAATCCTGGTTTTAAGCCATGAATTTTGTAAACAAATAATATTGCTCTCTAGTCCTGAGGTGGTCTTCCAAAAGTTTCCTTTCACAACCCCGGCTAAAAACCTCTGAGCTGGAACAGTTTTTTCCAATGCTGCACAAAGCCTGTAAATAAGGCTAGAAGGGACTGCTCTGGGTTCCCTGGTCACAGAAACAGCTCCTGGTTTCTGGGAGGAACACACCTGAAGCCCTATTCCTCCTCTCTGCAGTGCATTGCACAGCTATGCAGTATTTATTTGCCAGAAATACAGAATACATTTAGGGGAAAGGAGTTCCCAAGGCTGGGCTACCACATTAACAGTATGGAAATGTGGCACTGCTGCTGTTGTGACTCCCACCCTTAGTGCCATTTCCCCCTGGGTTGCTGCTGAGCCCTGGGACTAGGTCAGGTCAGAAGAGTGAGCAGGAGCAGCTCCAAGCCTCTTGTCCTGGTCACAGCCAGAAATCCAGGAAAAGTCACATTGCCTATGCTGTTAGCAGAGAGCACAGATTTTTGGATTATGATATGAACAAACTGCATTATGTATAATATTTGGTCTCTCTGGTTGTTGATTGTTTTTGATAGCTTATACCTTTAACATGGGGCTAATTATCAGATTAGATTTAATAGGTACATAACTTGCAAATTTAGGAGCTGCTTGTATGTTGCTGTTCAGTGTATTTGACTATACCCTGTGCAATGTAATATGCACCTTCATCTGCCTCACTTAGCTGTAGAGGTAAATGAGCCCCCTCTGATTTTTTATCCTGCCGTTCTTGAATTTTTAGCTAAATTATGAGGAGAACATATGAGACTGACCGCTGTTTTTCTCTGTGGGGACAAAGGGCAACCAGGATAGAGATGGTGCCATTCTCTCTGCTCCCCAGACTGTCTTGGTGTTAGAGTTAAATTTTCCCTCCCCTCCCTCTTATCTCTTCAGAAGAAGGAGAAAATGGTACAAAAGCTGCTACTTTGAGATACAGTTGATTCCTGGTTGCTGTCTGAGTAGGTGCAGTTATGTCTGCTGCTCTTTCAGGACAGAATGTGAGATTTGGGACAAATTGGCCCATCAAACCTCTGTACCACCTATTTGAAAAATGGCACAGCATGCTGAGGACATTAGATGCATCTGAAGATGATAAGTTGAATACATGTATATGATCACAGATAATTTGAATAATGGGGGTTTTTATAATTATAGTTTTATGAGAAATTTGCATTGTTATTAGAGGTCATCTATTATGGACCAGGAAAAAGCTTGGTTTTTGAAGATAATCCACGTTTTTCAGTCCCTGTGTGGAAAGAAATGTCATTCATAGCTATAGCTTTTTCTCCTGTCTAGCTCTGACTTGATGCTAGAATTTCATTGGGTGAACTAATTTCAGGGCTTAAACCCTGAACAGGTGAAATACTAAATATTTTTGTTAGTATAAAGCTCATTTCCAATCACTTTTGATCAAGGTATTCTACATTCTTTTTACCCTGAGTACTCTTTGAAAGTAGTATTTTAGGAAAATTTGGTATATACAGGTATCATTCTCTTGAGAGTTTGAAAGGGGAAAAAAATTAAAAATTATCAGCTTTCTTATTTCCAACACTTCAAAGCATATTTACTAAAGATATGTTGACTGGATTTCTGTATAATTTTGTGTAAATGATTTATCTTGTCTGATTCAGAATGTAAACTTGCTAAACATTGCAAATTAAGGATTTTTTTATGGGGGAAAAATGCTTACTAATTTGCATTATAAACAGCAGCCCAATTTCAGGCAAGCTATGCTTTTATTTCAGTAGCGTTAGAGACAGAGAGCACTAATTACAGAGTGGGAAATTTCAAAGATATTTACAGAACAAGAGCATGGGCCAATGACACAGATCTCCTTAAATTTCTTAGACTATTTTGCAAAGTCAAGGTGGTTTCATTATCTTCTTATTCCTTCACTATAATCTTTATAAATTATAATAGCATCTTGATCCCTCTTCCTCATGAAGTCACTGGCTATTTAATAGTTTGAGAATTGTTTTTCCTTGGATTGTATTATGTACTGAAAATTCACACAATTTCATGAGTGGTCAAAAAAATTGTTTTTTCTTCAAGTGAAGAGCTTGAGATCACTTCAAAGTGAAGGGAATCCAAACTTTAGTACGTCCACCAGAAACAGTTGAATAAAATTGTCAAAAGCAATAACCCCCAAACTCCAGAAGCCAGTGGATACAGGTCTAAAAGGTTGACTTATGCTCCAGTTTTTGTAGCATGTCACATTCCTTGCTCCTTTGTATTTTATTTGTGTGCCAATGCTCAAAAATGCTACAGATGCATAGAAGACTTGGGAACAGTGTATCAAAACAACAGTTATCAAAGATTACAGTATTGACCAGAATGATGTCATGGAAAAAGATTGAATAAATTGGAAGCAAGAATACCCAAGAAAAGTGGGATTGGAATCAGACTAGCATTTAATGGAAAATAAGATACACAAATTTCACCTCCTAAGTATCTGCATGTTTTACTGGATGTCATGACTATTTGAATTGTTGATTCCATTTCAATCACTTTAAAATTTTTGGAAGAAAATCTCCTATTTAGAAGATGTGAAATAATGTAGATAAATTCAGCCACTCCTGGGTGAAGTGAAAAATCTGTTAACCCAACAGTACAGTAAGTATCTGAAATGAAAAACAGTAGCACAGACCTGATTTTTGTGATACTTGATGCCCTTATTTGGAACAACTTTAGTCTCAATACATCTACTGTATGCACAGCAGAGGCAGGATTGTTAGGAGTCTGCTCTAAGCGAGAAGGTAAAAAGGGACCTGCCCACTAAGGGTACAGTGCAAATTATCCCATCAAGGGGGAAGGACAGGAAATACAGTAGGAGCCTGGCTAAATCAAGAGCACTTCCCATACTTCAAACATGGGAAGGAGAATTGCACGGCGTGGAAACTAGGTCAGCTCACTACAGCAAACTGCAGGCATATAAATCAGAGGAGCTGCTCGTGAGACAGGGAAGCCTGTCTGAGGGGACAGTGGAAGGGCTCAGGTGTCGAGCCTTTTCTGCTGGATTTCAGGATAAAGGTCAGCTGCAATGAGGTGGCCTAACACCACCACCAACAGGGGAGAATAAGGAAGAAACAGACTTGATAGCGTGTATAAAATGTCAATGTTTTCATGCCAGCTGGGCAGGTGAACTTTGCTCTTAGCGCTTAATGGTCTGGTTGGTGAACTCTCAGAGCCTCTAATAGTAATCTGCTGGAACTTCTGAGGGGCAAACAAGTTACCTAGATACTAGAAAATGTAAATTTAGTGATTATGTAGAAAGAGCGGGAAAAGTGAGGAATTTATAGAACACCCAGTTGCTGGAAAGACATTAAAATATATAGAGACATGTACAGAGTAAGTATGTAACAGTTGTTCACTACAAAAATCTATGCTGGGTGAGTGTCCAAGGGTTTCTGTTCTGTATCAGGTGTTATTCTTGTTTTCATTAATGACTGACCAATGGGCTTGAGAGTAGTCTACTACATTTGCAGGTGCCACCAAACTTACAAAATGCATAGGAGAGTACAGAAGAAATAAGAGTTTTGTAGAAAATAATGTCATGGTTCTGGTGGACCACAGGTCAGAAGGAAGGAAAAACTGGCGAGCTCTTGCAGAGTTTTCAAGTGATGGATTGGGATACAAGCATGTGGAATAATGCTACTGTAAGCACAAGGAGGGTCTGAGCAGGACTATTTGTTCCAATTTTGGACAACTTTATCTACTTCAAATAAACTGTAGACTAGTCACAGATGGCCCAAAGGAGAGTAGTGAGAGATTTTAGAGATTGGGACCTGGAAGAAAGATAGTGAAATAAAATGATACTGAAGTGTGTGTGCATGTGTGTGTGTAAGCACATGATAATAGGCAGTGAAAAAAGAAACATCTGCTATAAAAAGAAAAGAAATTATTTGTTCTCCATGCCTCTGAAGAATAAGCAGGGCAGGCCTAACATGGTGCAGGTTAGTTATTTGAAATCTTCCTAATAGTGGAGGGTTCCACTTTTTCTGTTCTCTGAAAATCACCATAATAAACTGTCAGAAGAGACTATGGAATATCCATATTTAAAGGTCTTTAAGAACAACTGAGTATCTAATATGGGTCTTTTAAACACAGTTATCACAAGGTAGGACATAGGGTAGATGGAATTTTGTACCTTTTCCAGCTATTTGTTTCTGCTTTATCTCCTATGTGAGTGTAAAACGAATGACAAATTCTAATTTGAAACACCACATGCAAACCCGGGCATGAGGGAACTGCAAGCAGTTCCCTTTTTTTGCCTGCTGAGCTCTTTGAGCACTACTTCTTGAAAGTGTGAGTGATGGGAGTATTTTCTGCAATGAGAGAATTTATCTTTCTCCTCTTACTCTCCAAATACAACTCCTGTTTTGCATATAACCCCCTTGTATGAGCCCTGAATAATTTCGTTATGTGTATGGTCTAATGCCATATTCTACTACTTTTGGGGCCAGAGGCTTTGCAGTCCTACTTGCCACCTGCAGTGACCACCCAGAACTCTTCCTTTTAGATCTCTAAGGGTTCTTGTGAGATGATGTCAGAGTAGTCAGTGCAAAAGGCTTTATAGCATGGCATTTTCTTGCTTATACAATTCAGTGACCAAGTCAATCAAATAGAAAGTGAATGAAGAGTTTACTGCTCCAAAACTGAGGAAGAAACCTGTTCTTCATTCACCCTTTAAATGATGGGTATATGACATTTGTCTACTTATGTGAGAACTGTAGCCTATAAAATGTTCAGTTTATAAGTTATTCATTAAATATCCCCTAAACCCTAACAAGGCTGTAAGGAGTGAAAGAGAGCCATAAACCCTACTTTTGATAAATAAAAGTAATGTCATTTTCTATTATCCAGCTCAGAGCTAAACAAAAAGATTCTGAGAGAAACAAAGAGGCTGCGAAAAAGTCAGAGATAAGTATGCATCCTAGATAACACTAACGTTTCTGGAGTATACTGTGGGGAAGATATCAATTGGTGAATACTTGTGGCATGCATCTTACCTGACCTAAAATTAAAAAATCTTAGCCTGAATTTGGCTTATATTTCCTCAATCCTAATTTTACATTAAAGGGAATAAGGCTTTGTGAGCTAGTTGAACAGTCAAACACAGGCAGAGAGGGAGTGCTATATGCAGCAAGAAGCTGTGTTTTCCAGGGAAAGCAGGAATGAGTTGGATCCTTCTTCATTTGGAATAAGGTGGTTGTGCTGAGGTAATGATATGTTTAGATAATGCTCTTCTGTGCTTTGGATCCAGTTTCCTAAGTTGTGTATTCTTTGGCAAAGAGCTGAAGCTCTTTCTCTGAAGATCTGTTTCTTGTCTCTACAGTTTTACTGGCAGACTCTAAGAAGGTCAAACCATTTGCGGCACTGGTGTCCTGTCCAGAACCAGAGTTGTTACAGACAGTGCTGGGAAGGGGTCATGAGAGGATAGTCTACTTGAACCCAGAGACAAGA
>VWYI01023796.1:86207-132210 GCA_013399455.1 Anthoscopus minutus | reverse complement strand
TTTCAATGGGGCAGAAATTTGGCTGCCTTTTACAGCACTCCAGTTTGTCCTGTCCTAGGCTTAATATCATTGGTGAGCAGGTGTGAACAGGCTCCCTTTGTTTAGGACTGGAGTTCATGTGCAGTAACAAATGTTTAGGTAATTAAGAGTTTAGAAGATGTGATGCCAAGTTTAGGATATAAAACTCCTCTGTTCCATGGAAAAGAAGTGGGACAATGTGACAAGCCCTCTGAAAGCTGAGAGGTGTTTAAGAAATGGTATCTTACCTTTTGTATATTCAAGCATCATTTGTCACTGCCTACAAACAACCAGTTTACACTAGATGCCTATGTTTTAGGTAGCTGAAGTAAGGAGAAAAGAATCCATCACTAAAAGAGAATAGTTTAATTCAGTAACTACTAGATAAAGGTTAGGCCTTCAGAAATCCGCTATGGACTCCATAGATCACTTGTGACTTCAAGTGAAATAGAGAATCTTGTCAGAGATTTGATATGTTGTCTTTATTACTGTTCTAACCTCATCTGCTGCTTGCTGTTTTATTGCAGCAGGCTGGAAGGCAGCTTTCCTTATACTGCCTGAAGGATGAGTGTGAATATTCCTCAGGTATGTTAATTCTTCTGTAGAGAGAACATCCTTAACAGAAGAATGTAATCCTCTGCTTCCTTGTAATTTACTAGGTGTAAAAGTTATTTCTGAAAAATTACTTGTTTATTATTTGGACTTTTAATTAACTTTACATTTTAATAAAAACCTATAGAATCATTCTTAGCTGTAAACTGCCGATGCAGTTTGGGCATCTTATCTACCATCTCCACAGCAATGCGTACTTGAGCATCATTGACACTTCAATTTCTCTACCCTTCATAATGGAAAACTGGTATCCCAGATACTTAATCTCCTCTTTGAATGGTTATATTTTCATACCACTCAGCATTAAGGCAGAAAAACAACCATCAAAGTGAAAATCATGATATCTTAGAGTTGTGTAGCTGAGTAACTGGGAGATGTGTAGCTCCTTCACTTTTGATACAGAGCCTCCAGTCCTTATTTGTAGCGCACATTAGTTCATCCCTTGGTTTGCAAAAGTGTAGCAAAATTTGCCCATCTCTCCTGTCCTGAATGTTATATGTACTCTGAAAAGTTTTAACCTCAGACCATTTGTGTAAGGGGTGAATATTCAAAGCCTGGTCCTTCATTGTATTTGGCTGTTGATAAATGCAATGTTCCTAGTGCTGCTCTTCCCTTGAGCTGTCCCTCAAGCAGTGAGCAAGATTTATTCTTTGGGTGCTTGGACTGGGTAGCCTGATGTGAACAGTCTTCAGAGGCAGTGACTGCTATTGCCAGTGTAGAAAATTATATTGCATAAGAAATCAAAGATTCAAGCAGGAGTAGAGGGCTCATTTGTAAAAGAGCCAAGTTAAAAAGTAACTGCTCTAATAGTTTGTAGGATGTCTAATTATCAAAGTTATGCAAATAAAATATTTTGATTTTTCCTTGTAGTTCTACCACATTCTTCCATTGGGATCTGTCTTGACTTAATGTAGAGAGTAAATAAAACAAAACTAGCAAACAGTAATATCACATTATAAATTATTACTTTATAGTTACTTCAGTAATGGACAGTGTGCTGGTGAGTGGATTTTTGAGGGGGTTGGCTGTTTTTGATGGGTTTTGATGCG
The DNA here is from genome assembly GCA_013399455.1 of Anthoscopus minutus. Lineage (NCBI taxonomy): Eukaryota > Metazoa > Chordata > Aves > Passeriformes > Paridae > Anthoscopus > Anthoscopus minutus. Next base: position 130,531 of record VWYI01023796.1, on the reverse strand, counting down.
TTTGTTTTTAAGCCTTTGTCCTAGCAGGTAAGACAGATTAATGTTCACTTTCCCTTCTCAATATGGGATCTTGGAAGAGTTCATTTCCAGTCTCTTATACTGTTAGGGGAAAAGCAGAGTGATATTCTTGGCTGACGACAGTGCAGTTTCCAAACGTTACCATGGTGATCACCTATGTAACATCACTACCACTTTTCACAACAGCTCAATTTAAGATTCAAGTTGAATATTTCCATGATTATGGGAGGGTAATTATTTCATTACTCAAGGGAAGAAGATTTAGGAGGTAAATAGCTCTTCATTAGTTCTTAAATGATTTCCCCAGTCTTTTTAGGCCACAGAAATGCCAAATATTAAAGTGACAGAAACAGAGGGTCAAATTCTGATCTCCTTCTTCATCTTGCCTACCTCTCAGCCCCTTCTGAGCAGCCAAAAAAGTAGAAATATCTCTAACCATTAGATGCTCTTGAAACTTCAGGCATTTGGTGTAAGGCTTTGTCTTTAAAATTTGCCCTTTTTTCCCAAGGCGTTCAGATTTTTCAAACATGCAACGCAGCTGAAGTCCAGAAAAATCGTGGGTTGGCTCACTGGCCACTCCATGTAACTTTGAAAAGTCACAAAAGCAAGTTGAAGAGAAGTGGAGCATCCAAAGTTCTGGCCTGTTACTCATGAACTCCCTTGTTTTAACTGCAGATGTTAATGTCTTTTATGTCTAGGACAAGCCAGAGCCCATTAACTGCTTTTCTGTTTTTTAAATTCCTTTAGAATCTGAGGAACCAGGAACTTGGACTGCAGAGTGGTTATGTGAGAACTATTGATACCTTCTGTTATTGGTGGTGATATTTTGTGGAGTTTATGTGCATATTTTAATTGAACAAAGCCATCTATTTATAATTAGTAGTGGATGTAAAAAAACTAAGAAATGAAATGTTAAATTCTACTGGGAATTTTATAAAAAGTTAACCTTTATTGTTAATTGCAAAGGGACTGTCTTCTACTAATTAAATCAGAGGTGGAACATCAAATAGGTTTTACAAATAACTTAATGGCTTATAAACAAATAATTGCCACAGCAAAATAAGCACACATAACAGAAAGAAAACAATTATATTTTAACCCTGTTATTAATTTGTCCCTTCATGTTATAGAATATGCAGGTCACAGGAGACTTTCATTAGAGAAGAAAGCTTGCAGACACCTCCCTTTGAATCATACTGCTTGCTAGGAACCAAGGATGAAATTATTCATTATTTCCTTTGCTTGTATTTTTATGCGTTCCAGTGAAAATAAATGAGTAGATTTACATAATCACAATACGACATTTCAAGAATAGTGGCGCAAATTTTTTTAGATTATATCACCAGGCTGCCAAGGTTTCAGGACACTACTAATATGTCTAGACAAGCAGCTGTTTGTGTTGTTTTGGCTGACTTTCATTGTGTTCCTTTATTTTTTATGGCCCGGGGTTCAGCAATGATGCAACTCTGTAATCAAGTGATTGGGAATATAAAAGACACAGGAAAATACTGCAGTGTTATGCTAAATCACACTGAGGTAGAACATGGCTAATCAACATTTTTCTCTTTTGTGTCCCATTTCTCAGGGACATCTGCTAGAGAGAAAGTAAGGCTAGGTCACAGGAAATAACTGGAAAATGTTTGTTTTTTTTCCCCAGAAATATCTCATTTATGGAAGGAGTATTTTCAGTACCAGTTTTGTTGATGCTTCCTCAGACTGAGAGTGAAGCTGCACATTATGAAACACCTGATTCAGAATGCTTGCCTGGAAACCTCAAATTCATGCCCTACCTTGGCCAAACTGTGGGCTTCCAAGTGTTTGGCTTGAATGTCTCGCAGAGATTTCTCAATATAAAATCCCATTTTGTACAGCTATGACTTACCCACTGGCTCAGACATACAGGCACACAGCCAACATTTGCCTTCTGAACAGATTAAACATGGTTCCTGGGCTAGGGCTGTGTCATGCTGGCCTCAGGAATTCGTGGTAGGAATGAGCCTGAAGGGTCCCTACAGCCCAACAATCAGCACAGCCAGTCCTGGCTAATTCTCCACAGGGAGATGGACCCCACAGGGGATCCTGCTTTTGTCTCATCCTGTTTGAGAACCCCTCGTGAAGTCCCTGATGTCTTTCACTCTTGATGACCTCAGGGATTATTTAGTGCTCTTAGCCCCTCGGTGTGTGTTACGAGTGAAAAAGAGTAGTTTTAATTGAAAGCTTTATGGAAATGTTCTAGCATAGAAGAGTAATCTATTAGAGAAGACAGATCCTGATATTTTTACTCTAATTTCCCATGAAAAAAAAAACTCCAATATTTTGTTAGTTGCTGTTAGAATAGGAAAAAAAAGTTTTGTTTTATTAACTTGGTGAAGCAACATTGCAACACAGTAGCACTCAGGAGCAGACACCTTCTGGAACAGTGCCCCCTTTGCCCTTAAATACTCACACGTGTGTTTGCTGGTTAGCATTCACTCAAAGATGACAAAACAAAGTTTCAGTATTTCAGCAAGATACAACATGCATTACAATGAAAAAATTCTATTTGAGATCACTACTAAATTAGGAAAGCTTATAAAAGATAGATGCATAGCACAAAACAATTGATTTTTCATAGAATCAAAATAATTTAGGTTGGAAAGAACCCTTAACATCACCAAGTCCAACAATTAACCCACCTCTAAACCATGGCTCTGAATGCCCTGTTTACATGTTTTTTACACACCTCCAGGGATGGTGGCTCAGTGGCTTCCCTGGGCAGCCTCCAATGCTTGAACAAACCTTCACCTTTCTGCAAAGAAATTTTTCCTAATATCCAATCTAAACTTCCCCTGGTTTGAGGCCATCTCCTCTCGTCCTGTCTCTTGCATGGACAAGTAATGGTGTCATTTTTAGAGCTGCCTGCAGTTGCCACCAGCTGTGATTCACTGGTGGCCAGTTGCTAATTTCATTTTATGTTTTCCTAGCAAGGCAACAAGATTCTACCAGAGGAGTATACAGCAAGATCGAAAAATACAGCTGGAACAGAGAGGTAATGCCTGGTAGGAGGGGAAATATTTCACTTGAAGTGCCTGCTAAACTGAATACTTTCTGTTCTCACTTCTGTGTAAAGTGGGATTTATGCTGTTATGCTATTTTTGTTCTGAAGAAGAATGATTTAGCAGACTGCCAGGAGTGTAAACTGAAGGTGTGATGTCTGAAATTAAGGAAGGAAAATGAAAAAAAATAGTTGTTCTTGAGTTTGGGCTTCCCACATCTACTTTATCTGAAAGTTCAGGCAAGTAACCAGCTTGGACACAGTTCAGCAAATTATTGCTCACACACTTAGTGCAGAGTATTTTAATACACTTGCTGAAATAAAGCACGTAGGAGAGAAATTAGACTTTATTTAGCACAGCATTTCTTTTTCAAATTAGTCTTGTTTTGATTTCCTGTTGAAAAATTATATTTTGAAGTAGCAGTGAAATCCTGACTGATGTCACAAGAATAAAACTTGCATTAAATTCCTAGAGCAGTGATTCTTCCCAGAAGTCTTCCTACTGCTCTGTAGGCTGAAGTTTCTCCATGAATGATCATGCAGTCTGGCTGGTACCTCCACCACATTTTACAGGGTCTTTTTCTCTCCCACTATGTTTTATAATAGTGTGGTCTTTTTCAAGACACTGCAAGCAAATTGTATGATTTTGAATTTCAGCACTAATTATGTCTCACTGCTTCTTCTACTTTATACAGAAAAGAAATCATGACAACCATTCAGCCTGTATTTACCATACATGAGAATTCACAGTATTTAATCATCAAGAAATTTCCTCCATGGTTTTCAATTCTTTATTCTTTCCTTTCTTTATTAATACTAAAATATTTCGTGTTCAATTGCAAAGATATTGGGGCATTTTGTACCTTTCAGAAGGTTTCCTGACTCTTGTCCTTATTATTTGTCTATGGCATACTTTATTTTATTCCAATCAAATTTCAATGAGTTAGTAGAAAATGTTCAAGAAAGTGGAAAAAGCTGTTCAGAAGGTGGAGGAGGCACGAACAATTGCTTCTCATGTGGTTTTGAGTAGAAAAGCTCCTCAAATGCCAGTGTGTGTGTGAAGACTGAAATGCATACTCTGGGCTCTACCTTGAGGATGAGGGTAGCTGCGGGAGTATTTAAATCTCTTCTCTGAAAGGAAGACAATGTGTGCTTCGTGGAAATCACTGCAAAAGCACTGCTTTGCAGCCAGTTTACATTTTTTGGTTGATCTTTTCCATTTTAAAAACTAATAGGATAAAATATTTAAGTATTCTTCTGTTTTAAAGCGTATGCTGAAATTCTGGCATTTACTTGTAAGTTCTCAGTGTTAGAACAAAAGGGAACTCACTCAGAACTACAGTCTCAATACTTTTAAAAAACTATTAAGTAGTGTAATAAAATATTTTATAATCATATTTGTAAAACTTGTGGTAAAAGCTTTAGGAAAGAAATGGTGATTTTTCATCTTTTCTATTACTTTAATATTTTTTAAAGAATCTCATATGAATTTCCAGTATCATAAAAAGATTCAAGCTTCAATTGAGCACACAATATAATAGAATGAGAAAAGACTTCTGCTATCTCAAGGAGTTGTATAGAATAGAATATTTCAGTTGGAAGGCGCCTACAATGATCACCTTTCCCAGGTGTATAAAATTTAAATATAAGTGTAAGAATTCGTAGCACATTGTACATAGAATAGAAAGTTTGTAGATTTTCATGGACTCTGAATTTAGCAGAAGGATAATTGCTCAGAACTTAAACATTGAACAAGAGAACAGAACCAACAACTAAAATCAAAAACCCAGCATGTGTCTCTCCTCACACCATACTGTCTGTATTTTCATGTTTATTATATTTATTCCATCTTAGGAGGTATGTAGACCTGTTTTTTTGGGGTTTTTTTTAGGGAGTTATTCATTGGACTTGGGTTCTGTTTTTTCAGGCAACCTATCTTTATTCTCAATTATGCTACTGCATGGTCTGCTTTGAGACTGAAGGCTCATCTCAGCACTTCTGGTGAAGTAGGAGGAAATATGGGAAAGTCACTGAGCAAACAATTCCCTCTTTCTTCAGCAGTGTGTCTAAGATCAGTTTGCCCATAGGAAACTCACTTTTGTGAATGTCAAAGGCAGAGCAAACACCCATCAACTCACCCCCTGCCATTCTTCAGAAAAAAAAAAATCAGTTTTTATTTTCCAATTATTTTTTTTTCCTGGTAAATAAATATTTAACCCAAGAAAATAATTTAATTCTGCTGAAAACTCAGTTTCCCATTAAAACAGTTTTGTGATGAATTTGTGACCAGCCCTCATATCTCCATGTTAATGACCTGTTTATTTTTCTAGGTCAGTACTTGACAGTTGCTCAGCTGTTGCTCCCATGTTTTTGCCTATCTTAGTCTTTGTAGTTGGCTTTTAGCATATTTTTGGCATATTTTTGAGGAGAGGTTCTTAAACAAAAACCTTTAGCCAAAATGTTTGTGAATGGGACTAAACATTTGTTCTAGGGAAATAATCTTACAAAAAGTAGCATTTTTTAAAGGATTGGAATTAATTGAAAGTTTTGATGAATTGCAGTGGATAATTTTGGTAGGAAAAGTTGAATGGAAAAGATAAGACTATTGATTTTTTTTTTAGCATATGCTAAAATATTTCATTTGAACACTTTTAAACAAAATAAATTTTTGTGACACTCCTCTTTAAAAATCAACCTCCAATTGGGGAAAAAGGTTTAAAAATAAGTTACTTGAAAATGACAGGAAGCAATTAACTCTTGGCTGATGGAGAGTAAACTCTGATTTTGATTTCTACAATATTTATTTCTTAAATTCTTTTCATACCTTTTTTTGCCCAAGTTACCCATAAAAGCAAAAAGGAGTTATTATTTGTCCAATCCTGTTGGCAAATTTAATTTAATCACTTGCAGTGCATGCTTTTTCAATTGCAGGTAGATCTGATTTGAAGGTGTTTTTCAATGCTCTGCTTCTTTTGCAGAGAATTCAGGAGGTATTGTTTTCAGAAAACAAAAAAGTAAAGCTTTTTGACATTGGTGTAGATGAATGAACGTAAGACAGTCAAGGATTACCCCACCTAACTCATGGTTCATGTGGCTCTTTACCAGATGCCCATTGGTAAGGTGTAATGAGTGGAATAATGAGCAAATGTGATTCCATGAAATTTTAAAAACTGTGGCTCTTACCTAAAGGAGAGTGAAAATATAATCAGTTGATTAATTTGTAGCTAATATTATTTCTGTTGAGATTCATATGTTTGTTACTCTGTAGTTGGAAGATAAATAATTAAGATGTAGGGTGGAAAGACATGGGAATTTGTTCTGTGTGCGATTAATTAGCTTATTTGCTCTAGTTTATTTTTGAACAAATTGAAGATGCTGAAAGAGTATAAAACAAGGTCCTTAATATACTCTAAGGGCCTGTTTCTGCCCCAGTTGACATTAAAGGCCAGTTCCCACTGATGTGACTGATGCCCTAATTGCCTGGGTTGACATTGATGGTTTTTCATTTCTCAATTCCAGTAGCTCTGCTCTGGATAGGTTGTTGGGATGATGTCAGTTTTCTAAGCAGTGCTGCATGAAAAACAAATATTTTAAATGGGAGATTAAATAGCTGGAAGCATAAAATAGTGCAGCAAATAGTTGGTGACTATCAAGCCACCTTGCTACAGGACAGAACATACAGGAAGGAGGGGTCTCTCTGTGCCCATTTTTGATGTTGGGGAATGCATTTGCATTCCCTGGGTTTGTTGCATTGACTTTCCTTGCTGGGAGTCACAGAATTTAACTTAATAATTTTAAAAGAACCATGCTGTCTGGAGGTGACTTGTTTATTTTTAACCCAGAGCCCACTATTAACAGGTTTTTTAACCTGGTAATTTTGTTACATTTTTCACCTCTTTGGTATTCATTTTATTAGACTTGAATGCAGCCTTGCCTCACTGTGATTCTTCCTCACTTTTTTCCACATGGCTGCCTGGTTTGCAGAGGATGCCTCCTTACAGATATGTTCCTTCCCCTGACAAACAATTACCCCTGTTCCCCTCTGCAGGAGGCCATTAGGACATCATCACGGGTTCTGCTAAGTCATCTCACAATCACAGTTTTGTGCAATCACCTCTCATCTGAGTCTATCTAGGCATATGCCATGCAGGGAAACTAGCAGTCACAAAATGCAGCACCTCCAGGCGTATTATTTGTTATTTTGGTCCAGGAGTGCGACAGATAATGGCCACTGTCTGAAGGTCTCATTGGCTGCAGGGACTGGCATCATATGCAGAAAACGCAGAAAAACCAGGACGGGTGAACATGTTCCTGCTTAATGACAACAAAAGACTATTGATTGTCTTTTTGCTGCAGATAAAAGCACTAAAAGGGCCAACTCAAAAGGTGATGTTTGGAGAATTATTCCACTGAACAGACCCACAAACCTAAATTCATGTCGCATCTGTTCTTTATTACTGATTGTTTATGAGCTGTGTGTGCAAATGGCAAATGTGTCAATAATTGGCTCCATATTTAGCCTAGTTATCATAGAGGAGCTAATTTAACATTATTAGACTAACAAAATACCATAAAACTGGGCATTTTTAAGTATAAATGCGCCAATAATTAGGAGATACTCCTTAATATCCAGATGTATAAGGTGAGTCCTTCCATGCTAGACTAAGAAGAGCAGAGAGCTCCATTACTTATAAACAATTTGAGAAACCATTCACACTTTCCCCCTAGCTGTTCACACAGTCCTAACTGGTGTTAAAAAAAATCCTTAATTAAATATTATGATTCCAAGGACTGTGTTAGACCTTGAAATAAATGTGCCCAAAACTGTGGGTTTTTTGATAGAAATAAGCCAGCTGTTTTGTGGAACATTCTCGGTCTGCCTAAATGCTACAAACTGCTGAATTACTAAAAGGTCCCTTGATATATGATCTCATGTTGCTTAATAGGCCTCAGATTACTTTGGGGAAAAATGGGTTTTATTGTGTTAATCATATGAAAACGAAGTTACTAATCCCTATCTAATTATGAGGGGTTTTTTAACTTGTAATAATATCCTAATTATTTCCTCTTATTGAAACAAGTCTTGTTCTAAAAGTAATCCTCAAGAAAGCATATGGAAAGCTATCCAATGAAATACGTTGGTTTTAATTTTAATTTATGTGGGTTTTGAACCATTAATTTTTCTTAGTGTTGTTTCAAATATTATCAACAAATATTGTTTTGTATTGTACTCCAACATATTCCTCTTCTTTTTTGATAGCTCTCTGAGCAGAACCTTCAGGTTCCATACAAAATGTTTAGTTTATGATATTAAATCAAGTGAGTATAGACTCAGGACAATCAATCCTGAAATAAATCACAGAACAATGCAATTTAAGATTATTTGACTGCTGACAGGCAGATGATTAGATAGCATTATCATTTCCTGTGCTCTGTCTACCTCTGAAAGTACTCTGGTTTTGGTTATTTTATACTGCAAGGTGCAAGAGATTGGAAAACCTTGAGGCAGGAGGATGGGGGAAGGATAAGACTGTTGAGGATAAGAAAGGAATAAGAATTTATGAGTAATTGTGTAGATACCACTGAGCAACATCTTAACCTCATGCCCAAGTTAAAATGCCTTTGCAGCAAATGAGACTGAGAACTGCAAAGTGAACCTTGTAGTCAATGGAAGGGAAAAAAACCCCATGGCTTTCCTGCAATGAGCTCATCAGGGAGCTCCTCCCTAATTTAGGCTCTAGCTTGCAAAAAAGAAGGGTTTTTTTTGTATTTTTTTTTCCTCTGACACTATTAGATCAAAACAGTACCCAGGCATTAGACAGTATTTATTAGCTTGTAAGGCCAGAGATAATGATCCCATTCAATCAGAACTCATGAATAATTCAGCAGTCCCAACTCCACATAATTTCTGTCTTTACTTTTAAAACCAGTAAAGCACCATTTGCATTGCCTTTTTGAGGGGAGGGGAAATGACAGTAAGCAGAAAAATAAAGCAGATTTTTTTTCTTTTGGTTCTGCTTCTCAAACATATTCAGTGCTCCCTTCCCTTTCTCCCCTCCTATCTCTCAGAACAAAAATGTCAGAATAAATATTAATCATGATACTATTGAGAAGATGCTGTACACTAATTATTGTCAAGAATAGTGCTACCCATATTTATAGAGGATTTTGTAATCACTGCAATTTGTTCAGTATTGTTACTTATACAAGCTACTATGAAGTAATTACAGGTTTTTCACTTCTTTTTTGTGTGTGTGTGTGTGTGTGTTTTTGTTGTTGGGGGTTTTTTGGTTTGCTTTTTTTTTTCTTTTTGGGTTTTTGTTTTAAAATAACACCCACATTTTTATTTTTAGCTTTCAGGCAAGCTTGCATATAATCTTTTCCTGATGAACAGTTTCTGAGAAATGAAACATTCTTTCTGTGAAATTTGTTTCTTGCTGCTGAGCTGAAGAAGCCCAGGCTAATGTGGTACCCATGAAGCAAAAGGAAAAGTGCTGGATTACATATCCCACTGAATGGGAGGCACAGGATGAATCGGAGGTTTTCAGTATCTTGGAGCCTTTCTTAGCTTAGTCACTAAGTGTTACTTATTGTAACAGTATTTTGCTTATATTTCATGGCAGATCCTGCGCTGCTTTAGCTATTCCTCCTTTACTTAATGCCCTTTGCTCCTTCAGGTCATGCTGAATAATGTGATAAAAAATTATTCTGTAGGATTTTGCTGCTGCTTTATGAACCCACTTTTGTATTTTATGTGTGCTAGATTGTGACAGCAGTGAGGTGAGTATTACAAGGTTTGGTCCTTTTCTTGGGCATCATGGTAGGGACCTGTTCCCCTTAGTCCCCAGAGCAGTTCTGGGGTGAGCCTAGCAGGGGAAGAAGGTTGTTTGCCGTGATTCTCCCTCTGCACTCCTGAATGGGATCCCTGTAAATAAGTAGCATGCTCTAAACACCAACTACAGTCTATTAAAATATTCATTACCTTGCTTACTGATGTGAGCTTCTGTAAAGAAGAGGGATTAGAGATCTCTTATAAATCGATTTTTTTTTGTTTGTTATAAACACAAACAGCTTTGCTGAACTATGGGAAGGAAGGAGAAGCATTAGCAATGACATTCTGATCCTGTCAAACACACTCTACAAGAATGCATTTCTCTGACATCTCTGTTAACGCAACTAATGTAGATGTCAAGAAAGTCATCACGTGCAAGTGTAATGATGCGGCAGAGTGGCTGCACACACTGAACTCGCATCTGTGATGCAGTGGGAAATATACAAATTACCTCCCCATTTCTCTATGAGTCATTGGCCTGTCTTTCCATATCTAGGATATCTTGGAAAAGGGATAGGAAGAATGGTTTTCCTGAGAAACCATTTTAAGAGCTGAAGCTTGAGTTCTAAACATACTGGAGAGTACATGTCTTTACTGTGGGTGTACTTGATGCGCTTCTTTACCAAGTACAACAGAAAACAAGTGAACTACAACCTAATTGTTTTCCTTCTTGAAGTTATGTCAATGTTTGAAGAAGGAGGAGGCATTCTGGCCACATTTGAACCAAAAGGTTTTGAGGGCAAATAAGCAGCAGCTTAGCAAGCTGCAACTTAAGAAAAGACTGTCAATAAATCCTGAGGGACTGCAGATATATTTGTTAACTTCCAGTGTCAATTTGAGTAAGAGTGTTTGTGTATTCATGTCAGTCATTAATTAAAGGCCTCTTGGGAGATTTTAAGATCTTCATCTTGGATTAGTGAAACTGAGCAAAAGGACAAATTTGGCTTTGCAAATTGCCATAAAGATTGAGAGGAGTAAGTGAAAAGGATGTTCGGATTCCGATATCACTAATTTCTTCATAGTTATCATGGTATGAGAACTGCTGGTTTAAGGGACATCATCAACCAAATGTTTACACTGCTAGTAGAAAGGCTGCAAAGGTACTTAAGTATTAATAGTTGTTGTTAATCAGTAAGAAACCCCAGGAACTGAGGGCAAAGATGTGCTTAGTTTAGCACAAACTAATGTAGTGGTCATGAACTTTTCCATGTCTTTGCAGAGGAGTTTGAAATTGAAGTATGAAAGAAATAATACCTACACATCTGAATGTTTAGGCTTGTCACTGTGTACCCTCTGGTCAGCCCTCATACTTAGAAGAAACGTCAATAAAAGTCCTGATAGAGAGAAATATGAATGGGAGAGGGAACCGAATATGGTGAGCTCTGACAATAAAATCAGATCTGTGGAGTGGTGCAGGCAAGGCCCCAATGTTCATCAGAAGTGCTGTGGATTTCAGTTAGACTGCCTGTCTAGGGCCCGTGGGCTGAAAGCCCTTCAGCAGCAGGTGAACAGGAGATGCCTCAGGTTTCATCCAGGGGATTGTATAGCCTGAGAGTGCCCTGCAGTATGAGGCAAAATGGGGGGAAAGGAGATGACGAGGTGTGGGGGGTTTTTCCCCAACCCAGGGGCTGCTGCAGCTTTGTGACCCCCGATGGTTTGTGTGACCCACAAACGAGGCAGAGGGGCTTTGCTCCAGTCTCCAGAGGCTGTTTATTATTTCCTTATCACAAGCTTTGAGCCAGGAATGGCACAGGCTCTGCACTCTGGGAAAACATGCCAGCAAAAGCCTCAAAAGGCTCAAAATGTCCAAATTTCTACAAGATAAGGTGACCAATTACCTGATACCATGTACTTTAAACACCTATTGTTATTACTCTACTGCCAATACCTAATTATTTGTCTGTCTACACAACACCTGCACTGTGGCCAATTCTATCCAATAACTTTGTGCTCCCATCGCTGCTGAACATGGAGTAGGTGAAGAAGGGAAACTGAGGCAACACTCACAATCCTCCATCTTGAGTCCTCACCTACACTCATACTATATAAAACCCAAAATATACATTTTCACAGCCAGTGACACGCTACCAACCACATTACTTTCTAATTCACAGACTGGTTGTTTGCACTCCATCCCAAAGCCTTGGAAGCTTTCTCCATGGATGGAGGTCAAAACCAGTGTTTTTCTGGGGATCAGAACCTTCCAGGACAGGCAGAGAAATATTCCCTGTGTCCCTGATTCCCACAATGAGGTAGAAAAACGAATTCTGGGTTTGAAACAGAATGCTGATATACACATACCCTCTGATATTCTGTAATGCTGGTAGCTATCTCTAAGTGATATAAGGCTTAGGTAGTTTCCAGTGAACTCAGAGAGATTTTACTAGAATTGGTGTTTGTGGGAAAGGGGATCAGATATTGTTTTTTGCCAAAAAAGGAGATTCTAGCTTAAGCCTATGTAAATTTACATGTCAGCACATGTGACTCTGATTGCCAAATAGAAATCTAAATGTGCAGCCACCAGATATAATTCAAACCATATTAAATAAATCAGTAAAGTAAATAAATTCTCACATGTTTCACCCAGGGACAAATCTAAGCAGTTGAGTAACTTAGTATGGGAAGTCCTTATAGTTTAAAAATAAACACAGCAGCAATGATAGTATGTGAAGAGAATCCATGTTCTTTATTGGGATGTATGAGGCACAGCATCACCAGCCAGGCTCCCACTCTGCTCTGCCCTGGGGCAGCCTCACCTCGAGGCCTGGGGGCAGTTTTGGGCACCACAGTGTAAGAAAGACACTAAACTATTAGGAAGTGTCGAGAGGAGAGCTGTGAATGGTGAAGGACCTTGAGGGAGAGCTGTGTGAGGAGTGGCTGAGGGCACTTGGGCTGTTCAGCCTGGAGGAGACTGAGGGGAGCCCTCGCTGCAGTCACAGCTTCCTCCGAGGGGGAGAGCAGGGGCAGGCACTGATCTCTGCTCTGGGCTGACCAGGGACAGGACCCGAGGGAGTGGCCTGAAGTTGTGTCAGGGGAGGTTTAGGCTGGATATTAGGAAAAGGTTCTTCTGCCAGAGGGTGTTTGGGCACTGGAACAGCTCCCCAGGGCAGGGATCACAGCACCAAGCCTGACAGAGCTCCAGAAGTGTTTGGGCAATGCTCTCAGGCACATGGTGTGATTCCTGGGGATGGTGCTGAGCAGGGCCAGGAGTCTGGCCTCTTCAGCGGGTCTCTTCCAATTTAGAATTTGTGATTCTGTGTTTTTTCTTATCCTGAGCTGTGTAACTCAGCACACTTCTATCACAGCGTTTCTTGCTACTACAGTCTCTACTTTCTAATGGGTAATGATGCAGTCACAGCCTGGCCCAGGGAGCTTAAAGTCAAAGTGAGAAACCTAAACATAATTATACATACACCTAACCTCACATTTGAATTCAGTGGGGCACAGTGGTGCACACAGTTGAACAAGCATGTGAGTAATGATTTTCCAGAACAGAACAGAAGTTAAATCTTCATAGTGCAAAGGTCAATTATAATATGCTCTGAATGTTTGTATATGAAGCATTTCCCTCTTCATTTGGTGGGGGAGTAATGTAATTTTTGTTGTATTGCCTCGCTTATGATGGTTTCTACAGAACAAGCAAAAGTTTAAGAAGGGATTTAGTCTTGCTCCAGACTCATGTAATGCCAAAAATTTCTACGCCACCACCCCATTTCCTCCTCCATTCTTAGACTACACAGGTTATTTTTCAGTGTTTATGAGAAATTCTGCCCAGTACCAAGCTGTGCATCAGGAGTTACCTGCAGCGGTTTTATTTTCAGCACTCACTGCAGAAGTTGCACTGACACACCAGAGTGCAGAAGTAAAATAACCTCCAGCTTTCTCCCAGTGTCAAATGTCTCTGCATCAGAGTTCAGCATTTGATCGTTCTGATCTCTTACAGGATTCCTGAGTTAAGCAAAAATATGCTGTAAAGTCCATTCAAACTCTACTAATGAGTATTTAAGCCTTTGGAAGTTAAAACCTGATCCTACTTTCTCTGAAGATGATGAGAGTCCTGCAGTTGACTTCAGTGGGAACAGGATTGGTCCCTAAGTCACTAAATAACATTTTCCATGGTAATAATTAATAACAGCAGTTTTGAAGCTAAAGGAATTCCTAATTATTTTTTTTTTTGTAATGTAAGTATCCAAAATTGCAGGTGGATTTAGGAAGAGAATCAAACAATTATCGGAGTTATGTTCAGGGAAGACAAGCTCTGAAATCAGGACACATCCAGGGCTGCAGGCTGAGTGAGATACTGTAGCATGGATTAAGAACTATCAAATGCTGTAAGAGAAAGGTAAGTATTATTGATTGGGGGTGGGCTAGGAAAATAATATGCTAATAAGATGCATTGCAGAGGTCTTAAACCTGGCAGATGCATTTTTCTAGGGGGATGTTTGTAGTGTGAGGGGCTGCAGAAGATATGCCTGAAAAGAGACCCAAGGGGAAATTTAGTCAATCTTGGATGCTTTTTAAAAATATTGTCTTGCCTTGTGGTTAAATAATGAATGCAAATCTCCTTTCATGGATTTAAAGCTCTGATTGCTGACATGAGAAAATCAGAAAGGTTTTGTTGTTTTTTCTTTTTTTTTTCTCTTTTGTAAAATAACACCAAATGACATGGATGTCTCTTTGTTCTCACATATGAATTTATCTTTGTTTTAGGATAAAAGGAGCACCAGATGTGACTGGGACTGCATTAGCAGAAAAGAACTGTGCAGAGTATTGTGGTTTTCATTTGTTAGGTTTGTTGGAAACATTTCTATAAGTGTCTTTCAGCGGGCAACAGTGTAGCTTGCAGCTTGGGGTTCAAGGAAATTGAAAAATACAATCAAGTCTGTCCAATATAGGAACAGAACTGTGCTGTAATGCACAACGGTGCATCCTGGCTGTTATCCAGTTGGGTTTCATTAATTCTAGTACTCCTTCCATGTGCAAATTTATAACATCACATGATGTCAGTCACATATTAAATAGTGCCTTCATATCCAGTTCCAAACTTTGCACACAGTCCTGAGGTAGAATTTTTGTTTTGATCGTATACAATACTATGCTAAATTGTGTGGTATTTTGAGGCACTCCCAGCATGGCAATTTGGCCTTTTCTAAAGCCTAAGGCAGGGAATGCATGTTTCTGAGATTCTGGCCAATCTTCTCCCTGTCTTCTTCCCACTTTGAATGAAATGAGTACACACTATGGGCAGGTAAACAATAAATGGGGATCAGCCCTTCTGTGGTTATGAACAGAGTATACCAGACACAGTTTACCCTTCTTTTTAAGAAATAATCTCAAATTATATTCTGTTTACTGTGGAGTTAGAAGCGGTAACTGTGCAGGCAATGATTCTGCAAGTTACCACCCATCAGCTGGCTGTTAGTAATTGCTTGTTGTGTTCCCAAACTTGTAGGAATCATGAGACAATTTAGGTGATGTCCTCAGTTGATAAAGACGATCTGTTATTCCAAAGTAACCTTGCTTTCCATCAAAAGAGACACTATCTCCCCAAGGAACTTGGAAATGTAATACAATAATACTTCACCTGATTAAACTAAGTAACTGAGTGGGAAGTAACTTATACTACATGACTTTAAAGAATCTGTCTATTAGCTGCTCTATTATATTGCAGCCCTCATTAGCAAGATAATTCATCATACCTGAAAATGTGAATTGTGCTTTATGAATTAGTATAATAATATTCTGCACCTGGCAGTTATTAATTCTGGTTCAGTCTGATTTATCATAACATTAAACTATTCAATGTTTGAATAGAAAAGAAGTTATTTTTCATGTGTTCCAATATGCAGTGTGTAGAATGTTTCAGAATAATAATTAGATATTGGATACTACTATATTTTCTGAGGCAGAGATAGTGATTGCTTGAAAATGATATTTAAATGACCCTACTCTGCTTAGAAACCATATAGCCTAAATGTACCATCCATTGCTGCTGGATGGACCTCTACAAAAACATTTCTTTCCGTGAGAAATGACACTATTTTTGTGCTGACAGTTTCTGTGTAATAATAGTGTTAGGTTTTGCCAACGAGCTACAATTGTTTCTAATATGACAGTTTGTTGAATTGTTGAATTTTGAATGGAGAGTAATTGAAAATGTACATTACTGCGGACTTCACTGAGTGAGGCAGGGGAGGGTGGAATTGAAGTTTGCTTCTGGCTCTAGTCTTGTTTAAAATGCACATGATGCAGTTCTGATTGTGTGAACGATTTTTTAAACCAGTCTTAGAAAGCAGTCATTTACCAGCAGTTAGCAGGGAGATTATGCTGGGGAGATGATACAAAAATGTGTATATTGACTTAAATTGAGATAGATTGCTTTAGCTTATTCTATGTGCTATTTCTAATAATATTGAATGTCAGTAACGATTTCCCTCAGAGAATCTTGGAATTCTTTATAAACGTTTAATGAATTTTCTTTTGAAAAACAAATCATGTCAGTGGTGAAAGCACAGGAACACATAGTAAAGTAGTTAGTAGTGAGAAGAGAGTCTAGGTGTGTTGATTCCCTGCTTTAGCCTCTCTGTTAGGACACTTTTCCCTGGGGTGGTGGCAGAGTGTCAAGGCAAGGTTTGATCTGAGATCTTGCAGGGTCTGGTGGGACAACCTGGCACACTTCTACCAAAGAGCTGGCAAAACTGATTGTGATTGTCAGGTGGTAGCTGAGGACTTAGAGTGTGTTAGGGACAGAAGAGCCTGATTCTGGCTGTTCTTGCTGTCAGGGACTGGAGGCAAACTCTCCAGTGAGTCGCACCAGGCTTCATATGGATCTACAGCTCTGGGTATCAATGGTATTGCTCACAGCACTCACCAGGGGGCTGGAGAAGAGAAAGAAATACTGTGTAGAACACAGAAGATACGCTTGGCTCATTCTGTGCTGCTGGCCCCCTTCCTCTCAGCATGGCTAGTGTCCATATTTTTATTCTCACACCATTTATTTACTGTATAAAACTCCTTTTTGTGGCCAGATGAGTCTTGCTCAGCTTTGTGTTTGGGACTCTAAGGGAACAACAGTTTCGAATCTTTTGCTTGCCATGGATTAGGTAATTACTTTATTACTGTGTTTTGGAGAAGCTTGTCAAACTCTCCAGGTAAACACCTGTGGAAAACCATGACCAGCTTTAATTCCCTTCTTCTTTGAAGCCTTTAAATAAAATTAAGTCTACCACTCTGGTAGTGTTGCCAATTAGAAAAGACATTCCTTAACTGAATTACTATATGGTATGATGAGAAATAAATTGAAAAATTCAAATAAATCCATAAGTTATATCATGTCAATTTTGTGCTTTATAATTTTCCAAATACTTTCCAGTAATAATTTTGTCTACATTGCTAATTATCTCCATATGTAAAGATATCTTATGCTAAGTTTATTCGTGGTTCACACGACAAAACTTTCATTTGTTTAAGAACTTGTGTTCCTAAGATAAACACAAATGTCTTTGTTGGAGTAGGGTTTTCCATTTATGCATATTGCATTGTTTAAAGGGTAATCATTTGTACACACTTGAAATATACAGATTTTGATTGTATTTTAGATGCTTCTAAGATTAGAGCAAATATGGGTCTCCATAAATGGTCTAACCTACAGAGCTGTGAAAAGAATGGATTTTCAATTTTCTGAACAAAATTAACTCCCCCAAATAATTTTAGTTCAAGTGAAACATTTTTCCAACCTGAAATGGATTTTTAGCATCTTTCCAATATTAATTTTTGTCAGTTTAAAATACTTTGTATGAAAAACTCAATAATGCTTTCAGAAACATTGAAATAAAATGCTTCAGAATTGCACGTGTTCTGGATTTAATTTTTCTGACCAGGGCTGCCTGATGAAGAAGGTCCAAGCTGGCAGATAGGTATGGCAGACCTGACTGCTTTTCTGAGTGAATAAATTATTTGTCTGAAAAGTTTTAGCATGCTGTACTCCTGGCAGAAATTCATCTGGGTGACTGCCACCTTTTCTTTCTTCCGGTTCAAGCCCAGGAGGGAGTGAGAGGTGAGGTATTTCCTGTTTACTGACAGCACATAGACACCACTTTAACTGGTCTAAATCAGCATAGCTCTGGTGGATTTCTACCTGCTGAGGAGCTGTCCCCTTTTTTTCAGTACCAATGCCTTAAAATCATTCTGGCTTGATTTTCAGTTAGTTCACCTTGACTTATTGTCCTTCATTACTTTAATATTCATTTATGTTTTTGATCACCTGCTGACTCAATCATTTTTGAGCTCTTGTATTTCATTGCAAGAATTAATTTCTAATACTAACCATCTTGACTTTTCTAATAATTGTTTATTTTCTTTTTTCTCCTTTTTCTTTTGTTGTCCTCATTAATATTCTGTTACAGAATTTTTTTCTGATACTTCAGCTTTTTTCATGATGATGATGATTATTAATCATTTACATTTTACTTTTTAAAACTCATATAATTTCTTCCCCTTAAACAGTGAAAATTGCTGTAGAGTCCATTAAAATCCCTCAGCTAATTCCTAGTGGGTTCTGGCAATCTGTGCAAGTTCTTGCTGCTAGAGCAGCATTTCTTGAAGATAAGTAGTCCTGACTATCTTCTTTTTTGGCTCGAAACTGGCAGCATACAGGAACCAGTAGAAACAGTTTATAATTTTGAACAGGAATTCCAAATAGAAATATCATTCTGTTTCCACTGTTTTAGCTGTTTATTGATATTTCTATTGCTGCTATTCTGCCTCTGATGGGAACCTTGGCAGCAAACCTCTGATTTCTGCCAGTGCAGAGGAAATGTGGGGCAATATTGTTGGTCAAATCCTGCATTAGAGGTAGTCCCATGTGTATGGTGGATCTTTGCTTTACACAGCAACTCATTTTCTGTTCATGGATGCTCTGAAGAAGAGAAAAAGCTGCTACTTCAAGTTAAGGTTTGACTGTGAATAATTTACTAACACTGATATTCTTCTAGTTCTGTGAATATTTTATGATAAGTTTTGTGAAGGATCTGTAAATTCAAGCATGAGATCAGCATGAAAAATGGTTTCCATTTAGATTTCCCGGAGTGCATTCACTATTTTGTAACCGTGCTCTTGCTCATTTGATGCAGTACATATGACTAGGTATAAATTAAGAGTTAGGTTAATTGTTGCAGTACAGATTTTATGTGTTGTACTGAAGAAAGACCTTTTAGCAGTAGATCAAAAGACATTCTTCCTAATTTCAGGCCAGTCATTTAATTGTCCTTTATTTTAGTTTGTCTGTTTGCGAAATGCAAGTGATGCAAGGGAGAAAAATGAAGTGAAATCTTTTGTCATATTTCACCTGAGAATTTCATTGTGTTGTAACTACAGCTCCACAACAAAGATCAAATTGTTTTAGTTCTGAAGTTATCATTCTTGTTTATCTTTTGCAAGTGCTGAATGTTAGAACTTCAAATGTATCTGCAGCTTTTAGATGTCTGAGAACACAGAGCACAGCACACCTAAAATCTGACTTTGGTGCTTTTATTGGGTAGTATTTCTCTCCGAGTCTGATTTCTCATTCCAAAGCTCTTCACTGTAAAGGGGAATCAAAACTGTGTGTTGGTTTGGGACTAAGGCAGTTCACAGAGGCTCAGGGAAATATGTGCAGAGGTACTACTCCCTAGCTGTACAAACTGGAGCTCCTGCTGGCATTCACCCATGGCAGCAGTGGAATGTACTAATCCTTAGGGCTGGGTACACTGTGCTAATAGAAAAATCAGCCCTGCAAAGTATTTTCAGAATGTTTTCTGTTCAGAGCTCCTCTGTTGTGAAAGGTTTTGAGAAAATGAACCACTGCTTGAAGTGGAGGGGGAAAAATCAGGTATGGTTTTGATCTCAGTAGGAGCCTGGAGTCAGGAGCTGCTTATTCTGACAGAGGTGGAATCCTGATTTTTGTATGAAATGGGGGCTGTGGGGGTCCCACCTCATGGTAATAACTAGTTCTTCTTGCATGTCAGCACTGCTGGAGCTGCAGCAGTCCCCCTCAAGCTCACAAAGGGGGATGTGCCACTCTGAAAAACCAAAGTCTGTTGTCTGGGGATCTCCTGCCTCCAGTTAAGCCTGAACACACCTGGGGATGCTGTTTTCCAGCAGCCTGGATCTTGCAACCTGCTCTCTCAGTTGACTGGTGGGATCTTCTCCTTTCAGCTAGCAGCCCTGTGCTGGGCAGGGCTGGGCAGCTCAGTCTGCACACTGGGGAATACAGGCTCAGTGGCAGCCTGGCTTTTGCAGGGACTAGAGCAAGCAAGATTTCCTCTCTCCCCAAAATTCCCAAGACAGCCCAGGAGTTGCAGAGCCTATTGTGGATTTGTGAGAGGCAGTAGCTCTGGAGTCAGGCCACTCTGCTGTGCTTTTAAAGACCTACAGAGAATAGTGTCTCTTCCCAGGTAGCTGCAGGCACTGCAGCTACAGCTGTCTTCCAAGAACTGGCAACTTGCCTGTCTGTCTTCCAGCTCAGCGTGCTGAGTGGAGTGCTGGCTACCACGTCCTCCAGAGAGCATGAGCACCTCAGGAAGTAATGATGAAAACAGATCTTTCTAATAAGCTGAATGCCATTATCAGTTTTCATTTTCAGGGTCTCTGGAGCTGCGTAAAAGCTTGAATAATATTTAAACATATTTTAATAATAGTTAAAAAAAGTAATATCCGAGCATTTTAACGTGTGGCTCTGTGTGTGTGAAGGACCTAGAATAAAACCTTGAGCAGTGTCCCATGACAGTGTATGTCTTCCTCTTTCTCAGTATTGAAGAAAGGATATATACTAGGAGGGTTTTGGATAGTAAAATATTTATTCTCATAAGCATGTGCAAAAAGCTTTCTAATTAGGACATGCTGTTCTGCTGTGGAAGTAGCAACCAACAGCTTTCAAATATCTTTGTGGCATCTCCATGATGTCTGATTTATTAAAAAGCTTCTCCTTGGTCAGGAAAGAGGTTGAGTGTGATCTTTCCAAAATCCTGGTGAAATGCAAATAAATCCACTAATTCAGATTTGCTAAACTTCAAAGCAGTCCTCTTGTATTTCCAGCCCAGAGAGAGTGATTGCAACTTTAAGCAATGTTTGAAAGGGCCAAAATGGAAGCACAGGAGTAAATTTGCTTTGCTGATCCAGTGGCAGGAGAGGCTGTTTGAGGGAAGACAAAGCACCACCAATACTGGAACATCATGAAGGCCAGATACAGTACCTCTATTTGAGTGCCATTTACTCACCTGCAGGAATCCCAATTAACTGGAATTACCACCCCAATTAAGCAGCAGTCCTTGCCATTAAGTATCATTAGGCTTAATTTGGTTCCCTGGGAAATGTCCCGATTAAGCGGATTTCATGATTAAGCACCTGTAATAAATGTTTTAACTTACATGTAAAATTGTTTTATATTTCATAGAATCTGATCACTAGCACCCAAATAGCAACTAGTATGCCAACTACTACTTTTGTAGTTTTACTAATTGGCTTGTATGTGTTAACTTCTTATCTTGGCTTTGCAAAGTTTTGACAAGGAAATCTTTATATTTTTATGTAGTGATTTTGTAATGCGAACATATCCCTGCATATCTGTCTGACAGCCTGGTTAATATTTTGTCACTATTGCTTAAGAGAGCAGCAAACCTCATGAACATCAGTCATATTCTGAGGAAACACCTCATTTGCTATACCTTGCCCAGCTGTCATTTTCAGCTTGATGGAAAAATATCTCACAGCCAGAAACAGATAGAGAAAACATCTCCAGTACATGCATGGTCAAATGTCCATGCATCAGGTCTCATTTTTCTAAAAACAGGTGGTAACAGGTAAGATATTTTATAGGAAAGATCTCCTGCCTGAATCTATCGCCTTAAGTAGGGCCCATGTTGCAGATTCCAGGAGAAAGTAGAGGTACCCTGGACAGCTGTAAATCAGGAGCCACATCACCCCAGCCACAGCATCCCAATGCTTTGTTGAGGCTGATTTATTCTACAGCTCATGAAATAAAGCCCCTCTTGAGGGACTAAGCAATATAGTGAGAAATGGAATGGAGAATTGTGGGGTTTAGAACTCCAAATGCATAAAAAACCCAATTCCAGCTGGTGGTCTGAGTATGGGCTGGTGAGATCTGGTTTACAGACAAAGACGACCAAGGTCCCTTGCAGTGCTGAAAACTCACATGTAATCATGGTCTCAGATTTGCAAGTCAGTCTCAAATAGCAGCAAGTTCATTTGCCAAAGAAACATGGTGTCATTGAAAAGTGTTTATTTGTGAATCATAGAATAAAGCCTCTGTGATTCACTGACTTTATTAATCCAAAACTGGGGTTGAAAAGATTCTCACCAGGGATTTTTGGCCCTATGGCCAAGCACAAATTTAATATGAATTTATTGTAAATGTTGTTAAATGGTCACAGAAGCACCTAATACCTCTAAAGGAAAAGATGAAGTTTACTTTTTTTGCCGAATTTAAATTTGCACATCAGATAAAAGAGAATATGTATGGCCATAAATCTATTAAAAATAACCAAGGAAGAAGCAAGGAAAAGGAAGTGGTTATTTCTCTAAGATATTAAACTGGAAATGGATCAGAATAAGGGACTCCTTTAATCAGCCCTCTTGAATAGGAAAGCATGAACAAGGAATCCTTTTGTGCATGTAAAGATCAAGGGGGTTTAATCACAGAATAGTGATGGAAACACACATTAATTTGTTGGATCAGAAGACACTGAAGAAATGGAACGGAGTACAAGTACTTCATGGCATTATATACAAAGGGTTCAAACATTGTGAAATTTTGCCATGTACACTATCCTTAAATGGAAAAAAACCTGAAGGTCTTGTAGGGAAGGCAAACACTTCTATATACAGTTCTAAATACATGCAAATATTCTTTGGGTCCCTCAAAGGCTAAGAAAAACATGCCAGGAAGAATTGAAACTGTTCTAAATAGTTTACAAATCTCAGGGATGTGTTTCTCTCTCTTCTCCTCTCTTCCTTCTCACCTTCTTTCTTCCCCTCTCTCTTGGCTCTCTAGCTCCTCTCTTTCTCCTACCATATCGGTACTCATCAGCAGAAATAACACGAGAAATTTTTGCAGTTTCCTTTAGATAAATCCTTCAATTGCACTGGCCAGAGAAAAAATATTCAGATTATAAATTGCTTAATGCAGGTTTTTCTTTTGATGTGTGTGTAACTCCCATAAATGTTAATGTTAGGTCTGGGCTTCAAAAGGAGAGTATGTCCCTTGCTGTACTGTAGAGCTAAGATGTAAGAAAATTTAGAAAACCCATCAGCCTTGGCACTCCTGCTATTTATTTGGTTTTCGACTACGAGGAAAAAAGATAATTAAATCCCTCTACATAATATTTTCTAGCTTTTCTGCATACTAAAATATCAGTTTATTAATATCAGTTTATCAATTTCTATCAAGTTATCAAATGTCATACTAAAAGATTGAATTGTTTCTGTGTTTTTCTCCTTGCTTGCTTTGATTTATGTATTAGCTTTTTCTTGTCCCTCCAACACTTACATGCAAAATAAAACTTTGCCAACTGAGCTGTTCACATTGCTTGTGTGACAGGATTGAGGGACGGATCACTGACCAAAAGGCCACCTGACCTTAAATCTGTGTGATTGGAGCATGCTAATGTAAGACTTGAAAAGAATTCATTGTAAAGAATAGGAAGAGATCTACATCATATGAATAGCTGCATCAATGGCTACAGCCCTACCTGTAAACCTGGAAATTATCATCTGCCACAGCTGGGCTTCAACAAGGAAAACATGAGTGCTTTTTATTAAACCAAAACCTTTAATTTAAATAGCATGGCCTTCCTCCTAGAGCCTGAGACACCTACAAATGATGAGCCAAATGCCATGTCAGCCAGAGCTGTGGAAACGGGCTGCTGGTGGGAGAGCACGCCCGCTCACGTGGCCGGCAGCCTCCACAGGACGGCCTCTTCTGAGGAGCAGAGGCTATGAGGAGAGAAGCAGTCTGCTCCCTGAGATGATGTGCCCACAGACTTTTTTCACTCCTCCATAATGTAAATATTAACTGGAGTGTTCTGGTTGTGTTGCCAAAGCACGTATTTTAGTGCCTGTGTGCTTCCTTCTGTTTGGCCACCTGTATGGAAAATGGAGCTGTGAGAGGGCAGTGGGCAGCTGCACATGAAGATTGAGATCATGGAGGACAGGCTGAGACCAAGAAGGAAATCATGAGGGCATTTCATACAGTGCTACTGGATGTTCTAGAACGGGAGGTGATTTTGAGAGCATGAGGGAAGTCTCAGCCACTACTGCAAATATGTTTCATGCACTCTTGAGTAAAACAATATGGAGCAGAATTCCTCCAGTTTTATAGTTCAAAATGACAGGGCAATTTTCCACTTGCTTATGTTCCCTGCAAAGGTGCCTTTTCTAGACAAAAAACAATTATGCATGTACTTCGTTCCAAAGAGGAATTTTTTGGCCTTTTCTAAAAAAATTGGTGTTGGTGTTTATCCACAGTAACTTCAAGATATATCAGGGAATTTCAAACAGGCTCAGAGACAGTACCTTGGTTTTGACTGCAGATGTGTTTGCTTCCTACTACTTGAATCCCTTCAAACACAGTGAAATTCTCAGCACAATAAAAAGTGATGCTTTAGAAATATTTTCCTAAGCTGAGGCCTGTATCTTCCACTGATGTGAGTGGTATTTTGTCCATATGGGGAAAATCAGAGGCAGGAGGTTTAACTCAAACATCACACTCTTTAAAAAGCAATGCTGCAAACCTCCCTATTATCACTGAAGATAATCAGGAAAATATCATGCATGGAATAACTTAGTATTAATTAGTAAAACTAAAGTAATTCAGCCAGCATGTTAAGCAATATTCTATTATTTCTAGTAAAATAACTGATGAGAGATTTCAGATATCCTAGAGTGCACTATTAAACAGAAAATTCTGCAGATTTCTGCCTTCATTTATAAAGTCAGGCAGATTTCTGAGACCTCTGTATGCATGTCCTATGGGAGTGTGTTGTTAACCAATACTGGGTGAAAAAAAATTCACTTGTAAACAGAAGATTCATGATCAAAAGTAACACGTTAGGGAGGAAATACTTATGCTGTTATGTATTGTGCTCTTTATTTCCTATTTTATTTTTATTGGACTGAACAACATGATTTCAAAATGCCAACGTGTGTCTTCCCCCCTTCTGATCATCTGATCTCAAACAGTTGTTTGAATCCTGAAAAGGAGGTCCCTTTATTATTATTTTTGTTCTTTCACATGATGAGAAATCCTCCCGAGGAGAGAGCTGGTATCTGTGGAAAGCATCTGACTTCTGAACAGATTGTGTGTTAAAGGAGTCAAAGGAGTCACTTGGACAATACAAATAAGTAGTCATTTATTATATGCAAATATAACAGGTTGATATAAAACCCATGACTTCACTCAACTAGAAAATAATACTATAACTGAGATATGTTTTTGAAGTTGCTGTTTAGCTTCGTATAAGGGGAGAAAATCTCCTGTAGCTCAGATGGGCTTATTTGAAACCAAAGCTTTTGATGTCATAATGTGCAGTCTAAATTCATTAATCCCTCTGTTAAAAAAAAAAAAGTCTCTTAAAGGAGTAATAAACATAATAATGAAAATAACTGCCAGGAAGAACATGAGTTACATCACACTTAGTGTTCCAGCTAAAGATGAAAATTAACTTTGGAAACAGGTTACGCTAAATGAATTTAATTTGTGTTTTGATACAGAATGTTTAAACATGTTGTTATATCTGGCACCAGGGCTGATAGCTATTAAATGAGAACATCTAAGAACATCAAAGGAACTGGACCTTTTATACTCTTCAGCACCCCCTTGGAGATGTTTATCTGGGCTGTTATCTGGATCCCATACAAGCATCGAACAAAGTGCCAGTCTCACCAAGTTGCTCTCTTTTCCCAAAAGTTCTGACGTGTGCATTTCCTGCACAAATGTTCCATATTTTAGAGTTCACTACGAGTGCACAAATAGAAGTAGTTTGTACTAACAGACTTGACTGTAGATACTTGAAGTTTTTCTTCTATAAAGTATTTGAAATAGAAAAGAAAACTTCCTTCTGTTTGACTCAAACTAAGTTTCCAGATGTCAGGGTCAAAGGTTGGAGATAAAAGTATCAGGTTTTGGCCTACTCTAACTAGACTCCAGACCCAAATGTGTGAGATCTTCCCTAGAGGGGGCTCCTTTTGTGCTGGTTCATTTTTCTTCTTTAGCTTCTCCCAGTAAGAGGTCCCATTCCATGCTGCTGAATTATGATATTTCATCTCAATCGTTAAGACACTTAAAACTTGTATTTACTGTTTAACACTTGGCTGCAAGTCAAACCTTTTAAATATCTCTTTTTAAAACTTTTCCACTTTTGAAGGCTGTTAATTCTTTTCTTCCTGGGGCTTCGGTGACTCTGTGTGGGTCCTCTTGGCTGACATTACAGGACTCCTGCTCCAACTATGCCAAGAGTGTGCAGTAAAACAAGAGGTCTTACAATTTACACAGAGCCTCAGTAGATGTATAAAAGCTAAAGGATATTAGCCCTGCTCTCCTCTTGGCATGTTCAGTGGCTTTTTGGTTTGTTTCTTTCTACCAGCAGCTAAGACTCCTTAACTACTTGGGAAAAAAATCTAAAATTGGTGCAGAAATGAACAGAAGAGCCTGAAAAGTGGTCGAGTCAAATACAAATGTAAATATTAGGGATTAATACAATAAAATGAAGGCTGTGAGGGCTAACTGTAGGAGTTACGGTTCTGGTCTAACCCATTTCTGGTCACAGGGTGAGTACTTCAGCTAAAGCCTGAAGGTTTGCATGTGTGAAGAAAGCACCCATCTGGTCAGAGAGGGGCTGTGCAGCCAAGAGACCCTGGAGGCATTCTTCCTGCACTCCAGCTCCGTGGGGAAAGAAGGTACTGCTTGGTTACGGATCCTGACTTCGCTCATTCTCCTCCTCTGTGTTTCCTTAGGCATCTACATTCCCATGTGGCACACAAATGTGCAAGCTCCCCATGCCTTCCCCTCAGTGCTGTCCTGTCTCCACTCGTGGAAGCATGCCAGCTCTCCAGCATTTGGCAAAGAAGGCAGAACACAGTCTGAGAGGTGACCAGCCCGGTGACATTCAGTGCACAGCTTGGAGAGACCAGTTTCTTAAAGGTGGCCACAGAGATGGGATTTTACTCTGTTAAATCTCTCCACTGAGCAGGAAACAAAAGAAGATCTTTCACAGGTACTAGAGGAATAACCAAGAATATCACTAAGGCTGATTGAACTGACAATTGCAGACGCAGACCTAAGGCAAGGAAGTAAAGTTGCTTGAAGGAACCTAGAGCCATTATTTATACTGGAAGAAAGGCTCGCCCCGAATTGCCAATTTCTACCTTTGTACAGGAAAGCACTTCAGGATATCACAAAACGCAGAGGCAGAAAACATCTTTTAGGTTGCCAAGTTTAGTCCCTTGTGAATATTGGGTTTTCCCCATGTGTGCAGTGTGATGCTTTGTACTGTCTGGTTTAAACAATTCAGACATTAGGAACTTGACTACTTCCCTTGGATGTAATGTTATGAGCAGTTTGAAAGGCGTTTGCTTTTGCTTCTTCTATGACAGGGCAATTAGGGAAGTCAAACGCCTGCTATGTTTGGAAGCCCCTCGAGGAATGAGGTAGTAGGAGAGTCTGCAAGTTATGGTGGTGTGGAAAAAAGGCCTCTCTTTGTAAGCTGTCAAGGAGTTCTGTGCATGAGGGCAGTGGCACAGAAAGTCAAATGAACAGTGAAATCAGTGGAGGAAGTGGATGCTGACAGAACAAAACATTGAGGGAAACTTCAGAAATGGCAGATCTAGTCTGAGTTCAGGTCAGTAATCACTAACAAGTTGGTGCAGTTGTAGAAATTGGACTTCCTGTAGATAGGGGACTGTCACAGTGGGACTATGATAAAGATGAGCTCAAAGAGACAAGGAAATGCCAGACAGATAGGAATGAGAAAAATTTCCATAGTAAAATCCTGGGGTCAGGATGTGCTGGAGCCTTGCTGGTAGTAAAGCAGCAGTAGTTGTGGGCTGGAGCAGAGAAGAAAGTCTGGGCTGGATGAGACACAGGAAGAAGGAAGAAGGACAGACAGTCTCACAATGAGGCAGCACAGTATTTGATATACTGTGCATGCATTAAGGTTGGTAAACATGATTATTATCAGTAATTATTTTAATGTTGCTAAAGGAGGGAAAAGAAAGTTCCCATCTGTTTTGCCCTACTGCATTTCCAAATGCATGAATTGTTCCTGTGTGTTATATATATATATATATAAAATCATCATGGTAGTAATAATTTTAATGAAGGAGCCCACATTGTAGTGATTTTTGCAGCCACTGTTTTATATGTTGCTTCTTTACATACAGGCATTTTTTGCTTGAGATGACTTGTTTGGTTTGGTTTCAAGTGAACCCACACTAAATGATTACCCTTGCTTGCCTGTGTCTTTTGAGCAAATTCTGTTTCTCTACAGTTATTCTGACTTATTTTATCTCCTACTCACTCTGAAATAACTGAAGTTCTTATCAGGTATTTTTGTTTGTCAGCTACTTACAGGCCAGCTCTTTTGGGCAAAATTCTCCCTTGACTCTTGCAAACCCCGGAACTCAAATCCAGTGGAAGCTCTCTGAAGTCAGGAATTATGTGGAGTCCAACAAAAATTCACATGGTTCCCTCCTTTTGCTGGTCCACCAGTAAACTCAGGCACGAAGTAGTGAAGTAACCAGAAAGCTCAGGAGAAACTCAGGAGTTAAGGCACAGTCCTTCTTGGCTGTCAACTGCAGAGCAGTTCAGTGAAATCCTGCCACTGGTGCTTTTTAACAAGTTTAAACTGCCTTTTAAACAAGTTAAGCCATATTTTATACCTTTCCGGTTAAGAGGTCAAAACCAATATATGTTTCCAATAGTATTTTAAAAAATAACCTGGAGCTTTTGAAAGGGTTAGCACTTGATTCTTTCTGAGGCTCATGTGACTTGAAACACTTTAAAATTCAGGTTTGTTTTTTAATTAGATTTCATAAACTCTGTCTCTTTACCTATTTTTCTGTTCTACAATCTGCTTTCAGTCTGTTACTAATAACACCTAGACGGAGTTTTATTCTTCTCATGAACCACTGTTTGAACAGTGATTTTAAAGAAAGCAGCCTCTGACAGCTACCTGACAATGAAGAGTGAATAGAAGATAAAATATAGTCATATTTAGAGTAAAAACCCCCTGAATTTATTAGGAATGCAAAAGCAAAGCCACACAGCAGGTCAGAGAGAAGCTTAGTTATATGTATGGAAGGATTTTGCAGGGCAGTTTGACAGGACCATGCCTGTGAGTAGCTGGACCACGGGCAGCAAGAGACAAGGATGAAAACATATTGTTTTCTGCAGAATCACTGCTGCTGCTGCTGCTCTGGGAGAGAGAAAAGAGAGTGAAGGAGAAAGCAGAGTGATGTGAGATGAGCACTGGCAAGGAAGCATTTGGATCTGTGAACAAAGAAGCCTCTTGCTGTTTGCTTCCTGCTCTGCTTGTTCTCTGATTGTCAGGGGCTGGAGGTGATTTACTGAACAGTCTGGACTTTGCATTTGGTATTTTGCAGTTACATTTTAAAAACCTGGCTTCAAGTGAGGTGTTGTGTTGGGGCTTTTTTCTAGCTAATTTTTCATATTGGAAAGAAAATATGTTATTATTTCCTCTTTTCTCTTTTTCCTTTTTGCCTCCACTGTTTTTAATGGAAGTTGCAGCTGTAAAAACTTCATAGGAACTGGGGTAGAGTCACATCCTGACAACAAGGCAAGCAAAATATCCCATTAATTTATATTAAGAGTTTAGTTTTTTATAGATATCACTAAAATTCAATCTCATACATATATATGATACCAATACATATGATTCATGTCAAATATAAATATGTCTCTGTGTGTGTGAGTGCACAAGTGCTCATGTTAATAACTACTTCTATTTTCCTTAAGGCGCCATAAAAGAGTTCAGATTGTAGACTTCCCTGGACAGCAAAATAATTTTGATCCATCTGAAAATGGGGTAATGACCTTTCCCTTCCTTTCATCCTTCTGTTACACATTTTTAATGTATCTTTAAAGTACATTAAATACAATTAAATATAGTAGCTATAAGAGAACCAATGAACATTTTCAAAGAAAAACTGTTCTTTTATCATCTCAAATGGAGTGAAGGAGAAATGCACTCAATAAAGTCTTTCTGTAGATTTGTTTTTGTTTTTAAAGCTACATTTTTTTCCAGTTTGTTTTCAAAGGAAAAGAACAGACTGTTCCAGATTTGGAAATAAAACATGAAAAAGCAACAGAAAAAGCCAACACATAACCACTCTCAACTTATCTCCTAAAATGTTTTTCACAAGCTGGACAAAATAAATCATATTTGAGAGACCATGATTATTCTGATTGTATGTTTTTATAGTGCTGTCATTGACCAGGAGTGTTCATTTGATTACATTTGAAGAGATTGTAGAGAGTACATCCAGACCTCTGAAACATATTTAAAAAATTTTTCATGTATATCTGGAGTCTGGCTGTAGTTTTGCTGTTGTAACACTGGAACACCTCCATGTGGTCAGCAAGCTAATTCAAATTTTACATGTTTATTGACTTTATCATCTGATTTTTGGTGTCTTAGTAATTTGTTGTAACTGTGGAATGACTGTGGAGTTGACCAGAAGGTTGTCACTGACAGCAAATACTGTAATTGGTGTACAATACCCAAAGGCATTATTTTCCTTATTGTCATCATTGGATTGATTTCATAAAACCCCCTCTATGATATGGTCTTTTCAACTCCTTTGCTGCCACCTTCAGTTCTCCCACA
Organism: Anthoscopus minutus; assembly: GCA_013399455.1. Taxonomy (NCBI): domain Eukaryota; kingdom Metazoa; phylum Chordata; class Aves; order Passeriformes; family Paridae; genus Anthoscopus; species Anthoscopus minutus. Next base: position 99,750 of record VWYI01023796.1, on the reverse strand, counting down.
CTTGTCCTTGTGCTAGGGACAAATAGGAAACACACTTGGCAGCAACATAAACTTAATTGCGGAAGATGTGGGCCATTAGGGAAGAAGGTAGATCTACTGGTAGCATTTCCAGGATTTAAAATGTGTCAATGAAGCAAAATATGAGTTAAGTATCAGGATTAGACTCTACATCTAAGGAAAGGATTGAAAAAGAATTCCTCAGACTTTCTGCATAAGCGGAGCCTAGAATCTGGCCTGCATTCTCCATTATTGACACTGGCTTTGGTTAAACTGTAGGAGCTGAGTGAAGACACACAACTTGAAGTGGCTTAAAATCCTCCAGTGGCTCTGTAAAGAAAAGAAAGCTTTTGTAGCTTCAACTATTCAGTGACTCTCATAAAATAAGTGGTGCTACTTCTGTCATATACGCTTTTCTTCCTAAACTCCCATAAACTGGGTAAGATCCAGGGTTCTCTCCATTGAACATCAGTCAAGACATCCACAGGCTTAAGATATCACCTTGGGAACCTGACGGGTATTAATAATTTCTTCAGCTGCTTTAGTCTTTCACCATTGTAGGAGTTCCAGGCCCTTTTCTCAGAGTTTAACAATTTGCCAACTTCTTTGTAGAGTGCAGTCAAAAAATCTTGCTGTTGTAGCACATGTTTATTTTAATAGTTTCATGCTCATAGTTTTATGGTTTATCCCTATGTCCCCCCATATGTCTCCTCATTGGTTTACCCCTAAGTTGTATCCTTCCCCATGCTTGTGACCTGGACCCTTATTCCAGTGCCTTCCCTACCCATCCTTCTAAACCGTGCCCCTTTACTCAGAAAGTTCCCTGTCTGCCCTCCCACTGGATTGGCAATCCCACCTTGTGCCTACCCCTTTTTCTGGAAACTTCCCTATCAATCCGCTGACCTTCTATGCCCCACTGTTTATGTGAACTGTTTCCCTCCCCCTGTGTTCCCTTACTGGTCCAGGAATTGTAAACCCCACCTTGTGCTCCTCCCCAGTTTTCCCCTTGGTTGGAGTTTTGTATCCTCCCCTTGAACCTCCCCCTGATAAAATCCTGTGCACAGTGGCGCTCAGGGCTCTTCCATCCCTGATTCCTTCAGCACCAATAAACCCTTTCCTGCTGGAACCTCCCATAGAGAGCCTCCTCGTTCCTCCTTCACCTGATCCCAGACACCATCCTGCAGTGTAGAGTGAGCAGCTCTAAAGGTTCTACCTCTGGTGAGCCTCATACCGAGGCAGCTCCCCACACCTGGCATGGCACCAGTGGCATCATGTGAGCTAGCCCAGGCTCGTCCTGTGAGCTAGCCCAGGCTCATGTGAGCTAGCCCACGCTCACCATGTGAACTAGCCCAGGCTCACCATGTGAACTAGCCCAGGCTCATGTGAGCTAGCCCAGGCTCATGTGAGCTAGTCCAGGCTCATCCTGTGAGCTAGCCCAGGCTCACCATGTGAACTAGCCCAGGCTCATGTGAGCTAGCCCAGGCTCATGTGAGCTAGCCCAGGCTCGTCCTGTGAACTAGCCCAGGCTCATGTGAGCTAGCCCAGGCTCATGTGAGCTAGCCCAGGCTCATGTGAGCTAGCCCAGGCTCACCACATGAGCTAGCCCGGGCTCATCCTGTGAGCTAGCCCAGGCTCATGTGAGCTAGCCCAGGCTCTGGTGAACCACATCATCTTGCAAGTTTTTAAACATCATGTTAGAGGATTTTGCTGGTATTTGGACAGAAATCTTAGCCAGTGCATCACAGATGGATGTGTTTGCATGTGCTTTGAAGGGGGGTTGGGGTGGGTATAAGTGTATGATGTATGAGGGAGAGGAATTCAAAGAACCAGCAGCAATTCAGCCTTGTCCCCAACATGCTACAACCCTCTCTCTACCCATCATGTCATTAGTAAATTTATTCCCTAAGTGCATGAACAACTGTATATATTTCAGAAAATCAAATTAATTTAAAAATATTATTCATAAAAGTCGGAGACAATAAAAGAAATAGAGTAGAACTGTATTTGGATCTTTGTTTGTATAGTAACTATATTTAAAAGAAAATGGAATTAAGACATTTCCCTTAATCATTTTCTGCTCAATAATATAGTGTGAGTATCAATGTATATGAACCCAATGGGTGACTCAAGGCTTGTCTAAATGGGTACTTTCCTATCAGAGCTTCAGAATAATTTTAATAATTTAAATATTTTCCCCTGACACTTAGTAATTTTAAATATAGCCTTTAACTGAATTTTTAAATTAGTAAGGGTTATACTTCAATTTCATTAATGATCCTGATAGTTTCTGAGCGATCTCATTATATTAATTCTTAACACTGAGTTATTTACTCTTTATTTCAGTAATTTTCTCTGGATATTATTGTTCCTTAGTAATTTGCATCATCTAACTGATTCTGCATTAAAGAAGCAAAAAGAAAATTAAATTGCTGCCCATTTCAATCAAACAAAATGCTCTTACAGATGAGTCTGCAGCTAAAAGAAATGTGGAGGGAAAATTGTTTTGAAAACAAAAAGAGAAAAAACCCTTTTTATGATGAGTGAAGTCTACAACTGCACACGAAAACAAAGTGCTATAGCTATAGCTATAGCTTTACATCTCACAAATGCTGAAATAAATTTATAATGTCTTAAATGTCTAAAATCTTAATGGCTTTTAAAACTCTTAATAAAAAGAGCTCGACAGGTTTTATCCATGTTTACAATTTACCACCAACTTGAATGTATAAAGTAATGGAAATTTTAAAGGAAATATTGTATAAAGAGTTTTATATTTAAATATGGGACAGTCTCAATTATTTTGAAGTTTTAAGCTCTTGTGATTCATAATGTGTATTCCTTTCAAAAATAATTTATATAAGACAACTCCAGATGCTAGATGTCTTTATTAGAAAAAAAGTGTATTGTAGACAGAAAAAGCCTTGACAAAAATATTATTGTAATTTTATTAATTGAAAAAATAATTTCATCACTATATGATGCTGCTTTCAATAACACACACATTGCTTGCAATAGACTGTGGGGTGAGAATAAGAAACTTTGCTGTGGAAAGGGATGGGGTGCTTTACATGGGAAGATTCATAAAGACTGGGCCAAAGAAAAATTGATCCTATGTATTTTGGGGCAAATACAGTTTTGTTGCACAGCTTTGCCTGCTCAGGCATCAGGTCTTCCTTGAGATTTGCTCCCCCAGGCATTTCCAGAGCCGCTCTCTGCACTCAAGCAGTGGCTTTGTTTGTGTGGCTGCCGCATTGGCCACCTACACATTCACATTTTTACTGTCCCACATGAAAATGCAGCTATTCTGTGACAGAGAGCAGGCAATAACTGCAGTCCAGTGTTGCTGTGGGGTGGAAACACTGACTCTGGAATGATGAAAGTTTAGTTACTCAGAGTCTGCCTTGTCCTCCACAGTCTGATTGCTGTGATGCTGTTTAAAGTATTGGATTGCAGGCCTAGAGGATGCCCAATATGTAGCTGATAATGTCTTAACTTATTTCATCTTCTAAAGATACAAGTGTCTGTAAAAATACAGCAGTGAAGGAGCATCCATCCACTGCTAGCTTGCTGGCTTCTCCAGTTGCATAGAGTTTTGAAGTTTGTTAATGATAATAGAAGTGAAAATTACTCCATCTGTTAGGAGAAATGTTTACTCCTCTGTACCAGGAAGCTCGCATCTCTCTGCAGCTTATTGTCAGTTTTACTTTGTCAGTTTTACATCAAGCAGCAGGAAAAAGAAAGCATAAAAATCAAAATGAGCTGAAAAATACATTTCAAGCTGATTTACGGAATAAGATATATTACTGAAAAAGATCTGCTTCCTTTGATGTTATCCAGTTCACCATATTATGCATAGTTTATGGATATGAGAGGTAGGTGATTCTTGGAAAAATGCATGTTCTTCAAACAATAACAATTTGAACAGGTTAATTCTAAACCCTCTAAAAGTTAGACCGAATACATTGTATTATAATATTGACAGTAAAACACAAAAAAAAGCAAAGAGTCTAGGACATATCTAAATTTTGTGTTTGGGGAATTTAGGCTCATATTGCCACAGAAACTGAGATAACAATTTGCAAAAGAGCTGAGAAAAATGACCTTGAAAATCAATTAAGGTCAAAGACCTATCACTTCAGGTTCTGACTCCTGCCAGAGGACTCCAGCTAGGTGCCCAGTTTTCCTATAACACAACTATTCTCAAGGAATCTAAAACGTACAGAAAAACAATCTTCTGCTCCCTTATTGCTTTCTTTTTCACCTATGGCTTTTTGGTCCATGTGGTTTCTTTAAAAAAAAAATAGCAGAGAGGAGAGTCTAAGTAGCTCTCCTTCCTCTAGGATGAGGCTCACCTCTTCCCCTCCTGTTCTGTATCCTGCTATCCTTCAAAGTGAAGGAGTGGTGTCTCTGAAGTCTTTGTCATTTAGCAGCTGTGGGAATTGAATTCATTTTGCCTGGTGTCATAGACAACCCTTCTCATCCCAGCAGCTACAACCTCCTAATTGTTTGGGTCTGTTCCCACCCCAACATGCCTGAGGAAGGGCAGTTGTCACCATTGCCAAGACACAGTGTGACCATAATACATTCTGCTGGGCTGTGGGACATAAGGGCACACCCAGGCTGTGACCTGACTCATTCAGGGTGTAGGATTCAGGCTTTTGTCATGCAGTGGCTGAATGCTGGTTTTGAAGGGAAGGGCGACCCTTCAGCCAGAGCAAAATGAGTCTGAGCAGTGGACCAGACACTCAGGGAGCAGCACAACAATTAAGTGACCTGGAGGCTGTTGTCCCTGCCCCCTTTCCATAAAAGCACATAAATACAATTAGGCATATGTAAGTGGATAATCACTTAATTCCTTACTAATCCCAGTAGCTATGGAGTTTCAGTGTTTCAGTGGGCATCACTTCAGTGCAGAAAGCAATGTTACTATCCTCCAGAATAAACACAGTGGGACTAAAAGTGACAGTGAGTTTTATTGTTCAGGTCTTTCAGGGAACTTTTAGCAGCTTCTCTGTTTGGTGAGACTGGCATGTTGAATTTGTTCCACAGTATATCCTGTAATCTGTGGATCCTAAATCAATGCTCTCACCTGTCCAGAGTGAAGGGACAAGTCTTAAGGTGTTCATAGGAAGCTTGCAGACAAAACACATCAGTGCTAACAGGGACTTGGAGGGATTTTCTGGGTTACACCTCACATGCCATGAGCTGCAGGAACATGCAGTTGCCTCCACACAGCAATTTAGCTCCATTTAAGAAATGATGTTCTGCTGACCTGTCTGCTCTTCCAGAAAATTCTGGTATCTGTCCCGTATCATATCTGACACCTTTTTCTTCCTTTTCACAGATAAATAGTTGAATATCCATTTAATACTTAATGCCTGAAAAGCTATAGAGATCTTGATGTTGTGGTCTTTGATGTCTTACTCTTGTCCACTGCTTTTCATGTAAGGTGCTTGTCTTGCATGAGGGACACACAGATTGGAGCCAGAAACAGCAAAATCCTGAGAAAGCTGCAACTAAACTTTTTAACATTTTCTGTTCCATGGTGACTTATTCTTTCCTTTCTGTTTTATTTCATGTGTTAAGTCAATCCTGCTAAGCAGTGAATATTCAAAAATAGATTTAATTAATATTGATAAAACTAGTTTCACAACTACTGATCTTGGATTTCACACATGCATCACCTGTTGCAGGATAAGACCATAACATGATGCACTTGTTAGAGCAAGGGATTCTCTCCTGTTTGTGATTTGCTGCATAAAGAATACTGGAGGTCTCACCCATGTCTTTCTTTCTTAGCAATGTTTTTTTTTAAAGAACTTATTATGGGACCTGTATATAGGTCCCTGATAGAATTAAATACATTCAGTGACTCTGTATTGGAGAATATTTGTAATATGCTTGTTATAGATTTACACTGTCAGCTGCCAATACAGCATTTCAATATTTCATTGTCTGCAGCTCCTGTATGGAAAAAGCTATCTTATGAAGTAAGCAATGCATTCTGACAGATATTTAAAAAAAATGAAAGTCTGTGTTTTGGTTTTGATTTTTTTGTTGTTTTTGTGAGACATCTCTAGAATCTGAAGTACATTTTGGAGCTTGAGAGGTGCCTGCAATGCAATGAGTATAAGAAGAATTACTGAGTTCTCAGCATTAGTCCTGTCTCAGGTTAGTTTATTATATTTGAAGTTTAGAATTTAAACAACATATTATCATATTGTGATGATTCCCACTGTAGAATAAAAATAAAAAGTGCTTAAAAACAAATATATACTTAAATTTTGGCAGATAAGTCCTTCTTAGTTAACACTTCACAGAAATTACTTGTATATACTTGACAACAGCATACATTTTTCATAAATCTGATTCTTGTGTTCTCACGGAAAATATAAGGAAAGAATAGCAAAAAGGAATATGACGAAGATGACATCCTGGCAAACTCACCAAACTTATTATCATCTACAGTAAAAACCTGGAATATCAAGCAGGTGTGTAACTTTAGGTCATTCTATGCTATTTTTTCTCTTGATTTTTAGACTCTGGCCAAATTTGAAAATTTTTCCTTTTAAATTCATAAATAATGTAGTCCTTCCTATCTTCCCAATGAGCCTGTTAATCTCCTGTTACCTGTAGCACAAATGGTAGCAACTGTCTGCCCTGGAAATGGGCCTGCATGTTTTTCCATTTGACAGAAATACTGGTACCAGTGGTATTACAACCTCCCTCTTCTGAACCTCTTCTCAACCTCCTTCTTCATAGTACTCTCTGCTCTTAGTTTGTTTTATGTTATTAAATTCAGGTTGGTTTTGTTCCTCTTTTTAAGACCTCACCACTGGTTCCTCGGTGGATGTTCACTCAGATCCCTTTCTTACAATACAGGATGTCCTTGTGCGTAATTAGTGCACTCAACTAATTTTGTTTTTCTCTGGCCTTATTTACAAATAAGACATTACCCCAATGGCTGTGGTGGTGCAATGACCTCTGGTACTGTGCTGTTGTCCAAGTGGCACTGCTGCCACTGCTGAAATCATCAGCAGACACTGTGTTCTCATTCTGCCCGGGGAGAAGCTGCTGCTCTTATCAACCTGTGCTCTGCTAAACTGACCACAGAGATATCCTAGAACCCAGGATGTGAGAGGGGGGAGCATCTTGTATGTGACCCCCGAAGGAGCCCAGGGAACAGGGACAGAAGGAGAAAAGACAGGGTGTGGGTCTGGCCACGTTTGTGTCGTCCCAGAGCACACAGAACAAGGCACAGCTGAGCAGGCAAAAGGCTCATCACTCAGCAGCCATGGGGAACCAAGCCTTACTTCTCAGCTGGAGAAGATCTTTATATTTGCACCCTCCTCTTTTCATGATGTCCAGCTGTGGATTTAGGGGGCTTATTATATGAAAGTGTTGGCATATAACAGCTGTGGTATAAACAGCACTGTGTACCTTGCTTCAGAATGGTCTGAATCTTATAATGCATATTACACTGATAGCAAATACTACACATCAGGAAACAATTTCCACTTATCTGTTGCACTTGGGTAATATCAGTTTTTGCTGAGTTTATCTTGTCTGTTGCTTAACTTTTTGTAGCACAAAATTTACATGTTATGTAGGCACTTCAAAACATCTCAATTTGTTTGGGCTTTGTTTTACTTAAAAGCTATTTCAGATTGCCCAGGCATATTTTTGTCCCATATCACCAGCAGGACTCTTAAGCTCAGAATATATTATTGTTTTCTTGATGTGTTATGTGTTATCTGACATCTGCTTTCTTTGTCATGCCAAATCCTCCAAGCAAAATTTTGAAAGACCTGAAAGATATTTTTAGTAAACATCTTCTGGCAATAATGCTTAATTTCATCACTACTCTTAAAAATTTTGTCTGCATGATAATTGCTTCTGAGTTTCCATACGGTCTCTCCATTGGCATTTAGGATTTTTTTTCCTTTTTACTACACACCTCATGTAGCTGATGCCATAACTTTTAGAAAGATAGTTATGAAAAGGTAATAATCTCTGTGATTTCCATTCCCTTCGGGCCAACCTCCTGAACAGAAGAACTAAATTGTTGATGCATGAGAAAACAAATACAGTGCTTTTATATGTACTGTAGTTTGAGTTTTTCTCTGTAGCACTACCTTAAAAACACTATTGCATAGTTATCCTAATTACATGGTTGCTATCTGGCCAGCAAGAGTTCAACAAAATAAGCTTCAGCAATTCTCTGAAGACACCATTGGACTTTGGTATTATTTTCTCCAGTTCTGACCTTAACCTGAGAGTGGAAGTTATGTGAAGACAAAAATAAACTCAGTGCTGGATACTCCAAATTTCCTGCATTAATAAATGTTGGTATGCTTGTGCTAAGACTTAATTTTCTACAATGCCAGCCTGAATTTCTTTCCAGTGGCTCAGTTTTCCTATTGGTAAACTGGGTTACTCACTGGTTTGGAGTCTCTGGAGGTCATGTGTGTGTAAGAGCAATCAGGCATCATTGTTTATGCATTTGTGTCTGGGTTTAAATGGTGCCATCTTCTGCCAGCCTTTGCTGGAGGTTCTATGCAAAACTGTGGGTTGCTGTTTTGATAGCTCACTTCCTTCTGGCCAAGGGCCTGTGTGGATTTGAGGCTCACAGGAGGAGCTCTAGGTCACTGAGGAAGAGGATTCCCTGGTGTCCTCACACCAGGACAGAGGAATACAGAGCTCTTCACTGGGATCCCATTTCAGCCCACTGTGAGCAGTCCTGCTTCCAGATCTTGGTCTTATGTAAGAAAGGCCAGATGAGTTAAAAAAGGTGGCAACATCTGCTGATTCATTTGCTTGTCTTTCATTTCACCTTCCCAGGAAATATTGTCCGGCATCAGATGCTGATTTCTTTCTTATTTCTACACTATGTTTTTACCATGTCATAGACAGGAAAATAACTAAAAATGAGTATTTAGGATGTAGCTGTGTGATCTTTGGGGTATAAGCAAGAGACCTGACGCTGTGCTTTAGGAGAACCTGGATCTGTGAATATGTGAAAGGCAGGGACGTGTGAGCCAATTCTGCTGCCTCTCAGCTGGGCACACAAGTGTGAGCTCAATACCATGCTGAAATTACTTCCCTCTCAGAGTGTGGGCAGACCCTGCTCTGCTCCAAAGACACAGCAGAGACTTGCCTTGTAGTCTGGGGGGAAAACAGAAATCTTTTAATGTAAATTAAACTTTCATATTTTCCCTTTCAAGCACACAAGTATTCAAAGAACTCCAGAATCCAGACAGTTCCATTTTCTTCCAGAATATAATTTTCCACTTCTCTGGATTTCTATATCACTTTATCAAGAAATAACCAGGGAGAAGACTGAAGCAAAAATTTCAGGAGTGATATACTCATGAAAACTGTATAGATAAATATAAGTAGAGCTGGACTGCCTCACTAAGTCAACTTCTGAGCCAATGGACATAAGAAGCCTCGCTCTATCCTCAGGGGAACTGTGGGCTGCAAAGTGAGAAGGGGCTGTGTGGGTATATGTGTGTGCTGGAATCTGAGGCAGTGAGAAAAGAGAGATGCCTTGTTTAATAAACATATGCCAGAAGTGTGAAAGCTGCAGTAATTTGGTTTCTAAGCCCTACCCACATCTCCAATTCACAAATTGTCTCTTTCATATGGATATAGGCTTGACCTTGCAGGCTTTTAGGCTTCAAGTGAGCAGGGTCACTGAGGGCCCAAGCCATTGCTCAACCTCCCCCACACATACCCAGTTATATCTTTTTACTATCTCTGCTGGACACCGCACCTTTCTGTAATTATAAATGTCTGCTTTCTGTCACTTCAAAGGTTTCCCAGCACTGGGAGTCCTTCTTCAAAGACTTTACATTGCTGAAGAACCTCTGTCATTGACAGGAGGTCTGTCTTTGAAGTTTTTCATGCCATTTATTGATTTCCCCTTTTTAGGATGTCCATATTAGAAAATATTTCACTGTGTTTGAAAATCTGTATATTTTTATGTTGTTGAGGGGTTATCACTTTGAAGAAACAACAGTGTTGCAGTAGTGCCTCCATATGAAGAAATCTGATAGCGTATCTGCTGTGTGCTTTATGTCCCTTCAAGCTTTCATTTTAAGAAACTTCCTCTCTTTGTTTCTCTTCTAATTGTAGATCTCTTTTAAGTACTTAAGTCAGTGGGATATTGTAGTACCTGTGGTCCTATCCATGTGCTAAAGACTTTTCAAGCGCTGAATGTACTATTGATTTAGCCATGGGAAAAGTGAAAATATTAACTTTACTTTTAATAAATGGAAACAATGTATGTCTATTTAAGCAACAGCTTTTTGGAAGTGTTGTTACATTGTTGTTCCCGCAAGTCTGAATTTTCTTATGCTTATACAAAAAAGTACAAAATTCTACAATTTAAAACAGGAGGATGTTTTTGTTCCTTTCAGGTAACTTTCATTAACTCTTTGCTAAATTGCTAAAAGGATTTGTGTGCACACCCGCTGTCAGCTCTGTGTAAACTTACCCCCTCAGCATAACTGCTTGGAGAGCAATGCGAGCAGGCTGGGCACTGGCAAGTCCATGGAAGCTGCTCTGGAAATTCAGCTGAGGCAAACAATGAACACCTCATGGGTGGGAAGGTCTCTAATGCTTCAGCTCTTTCTAAAGCACTCTCTGATTGTCTTCTAATGGGCAATTTTGATAGCTCACATTTTTGGATACACAAGACACATTAATTTTTTAGAAGTATCTGACCATTGGGACTTTGTTGGGTTTTTTTTTTGTTTTTTGTTTGTTTTTTTTTGTAGGAGTAGTTCAGAGGGTTTTTCTGGGTTTTGTTTTCTTTTTGGTTTCTCTCTAATCCCTTTGTTTATTTCAAGGGTATAGGTAATTTTTTTTTTTAATATACCTAGGAAACTGTTGTCATTATCTGCCAAATGTCTTAGAAAATTAAGGAAGTTTGGAAATTTCAAAGGAGAAATGCCTTAAACCAGCTGCCACTTTGCTCATTTCAACCTTTGACACTATGAAGAGTTTCAAGGACTTGCCTTCTGAAAGTGTTTACCTTGTGAGGTGGCTTCCTGGGTACGGTAAGTTCACATTGCTCATATATTCTTAAGGGGAAACTTTTGACCTTGGATTAGTTCAAAGATCTGCCAGATTCTCTCTCTCTCTCTCCCCTATTCCCACCCCCCCCATTTTGTCAGCTCTTCTGTCTTTGCACATTAATGCTGGCCTTTTGTTCTTTAGGATCAAAAGCTAGTATTGCCTTATTCCTTGTATGCCCTAAAATACCGTCATCTGTTCTGATCCATGGAAAAATGATGAAAATAAATGCCTGGGGTATACACCCAACTGAATAGAGCATTCTTGAAGAGCCATAGTGTGTTTTAGAACAGAAAACTGCTTTCTCCTAGTGATAAAGTTTGCTCTAGGTATGTTTAAAGGCTGTCTTCCACAGTGTCACTGAGCAAGACTGCAGTGTTCATTTTGTCTCAGAGATGTGCTGTTCACACTGAGCTGATCTCTGTGTGCACGACAGATCTGACACTTCTGTACTCACCACACACTTGAGGACTGGCCCTGCCCACGTGCACTGTGAGCCTTTTGTAGAGAGGAAGCATCAGCTCCGTATGCCTGTGCAGAGAACACACTGCCAGTGCCCTGGATGTATGGGTTACACATATGATTTGTGTTTAGCATCCTGCCTGCCCCATATTTCTGTGCTGTAGAGGCAAGCAGTGCAGAGCAGACATTGCCCTTGCCATACACTTGTATCCATGTTTCCAGAAAACTACAGGCTTAGCTGGGCTGTGGGACACAGAAACTGATGAGTGAATGAGTTCTAGATTTACCCAAAACTCATTGCAAAAGTGTATATGTTGACAAAACACTTAGAGCTGTCAGGTGTGTTTAAAAGAACACACTGCTTTGAAAATGCAGAAAGATATGTTTCATGAGATGTACAACACCTGGGCAAAGAGCCAAAATATTTCTGGCTTTTTTTTTTCCTATAGTTTTAAAAGATCCTTTTAAAGCTTGAGTATGGAAAAAATCTCAGGGAAACTGATTAAGTGGCATACAGCACCCACCTACAAGCATGTCACAAGGATAATTAAAAAAAACTTCAGTCAGAAACCTTCAAGGAAAGTCCTTATACTGCAGCAAATATGGTCCAAGTCTGTATTCTGTGGCTGCAACACTTCTGTTTGAAGTCAATGATACCATGGTCTCCCATTCCTTTTGTGATATGAAAAAATGATAAAGCTACCTATGAATCTTCAGTTACATGCAAGCTATGTTCCTTTATAATGATTGAAAACAGAAATTTTAAAGGTACTCTAATCAGTAAAACAAAAATCCAGCTCCCCTCCTGGTGAAAGGCAATCTACAACAGAAGCCATGTATCATCATGTTTTTAGGATAAATTAACTCAGACTAAGAACCTGATGTTGCCTAGACTAAATAAATTTTACTTTTTATTTGGGTCACACCAAGAGAATATCCCAACTTCTTGCTCAGAGACAGGAGGTTACTGTTCACCACAGCTGCTTTAAGTGCTTCATATCTCTACAGGATTAATTCATAAGCTTCTGCTGAAACTACCTGCAAAGTTGCTGTTCCTGAAGTTATCCTGCTTTCCAGCTCTGCCTTACTAAGATAACAGACTGATTTCTTTTGTAGCCATCTGGAGCTGACTTCCGTTGTTCATATACCAAGTTGAGCTGATGCTGTGGCAGAGAGGGAAAGAGTAACTTCCCATCTTCCTCTGCATGTTTATCATGTTCCAGCTGAGACTTCCCTAACTACATTTTCTGAATATTATCCAAAAGAGTTTGCCAATTTATGGAATTTTTACTGCTTTACTACTACTCTTCCTAATTAAAGTTATCCATAATCCTTGATAAGACCTCTACTCCTTTAGTATCTCCGTCTGAATCCAAAAGGACTCTTCCCCTTTCAATTACTTATCTGGGCTTGTGTAGTGCACAAGCACTTGGTACTGCTGTACAAAAGAAATTATCAACTTTTCTCTGTTTTATAAACAGAGTATTTTTATAAACTTTGATTACACTAACTTTTAACAATGAGGGAAATTTATGTAAATGAAATAATATATTTTTCCTTCTAACGAGTTGACATTGATATTTCTTGAATATGAAGGAAAAAGGAAGGAAAAATGTTGGGTTATTTTATCTATCCCATATGTTTACAGCTTTCATAGATTAATTATATAAAGAATGGCTGCTTGTAGTGCTCTTCTCTTTGCATCATTAATGTGATACTTCTTGTCACTAGATTTAAGCTGTAGCATTGTAAGACAAACATCCCCCTTCAGCTGCTTCCATTATACTGCATATTATTATAAAATGAAAGAGCGATGTTGTACTTTATCTCTTTATATATTATAAAAATAATGAAGAGTATAATTATCAAGGCTGTAGTGCAATTTCATGGCATTGCTGTCAGTTACAAACTGCTTGAGCTGCATTCCTTTGGTATAAAATGTCAAGAAAACCCCATGATTGAAATATAGTCATCTAATTAATTTCCCTCTATTATTACTTTCATG
>VWYI01023796.1:1565-86189 GCA_013399455.1 Anthoscopus minutus | reverse complement strand
CTATTATTACTTTCATGGGCTGTGTCTATGCAGAACCCTTGCTGATGGTTAATAAGAAGAGAATGAAATGTAGACAAGTCCAGTTTTAGCTTTTAAGTCCTGAGTATCTTTCCATGCCCAAAATTTCATTGTGATGATAAACACAAATTAGCAGACTTAAAAAAAAATAAAATCTGAAACTTTGTCTAGCATTCTGTGAAGAGCCTTTGTTGGGTGTCTGTTTTATCATCTCTTTCTTCACTGCTTCAGTTCAAAGCTGAATGTTTGTATTTGAAACCTTCCCTGTCTTGCCAGTTTCTTGATTTGAACAGTTTCTGCCATAGCCATAGGCTACCATGTAGTCTGGAGCCCTCTTCCTTCTTCACACTGCTGACCTTAATGTTTTTCAATTTTTTATAATCCTAGAGATGTCACTAGGCCTATATATACCACAGGAACAATGCTGTTTGTATAACTGCCAGCCACTTTCTTGATTTTTACTCACTGAAAATGCATTAGTAAAAATATAGAGAGATACCTCCATCTGGATTTATCACCTTATTTTGATTTTAACATTCAAAACAAGCAGATTAGATGCTGCCAGTGAGTGGTAGCTAGCTCCAGCCTGAAGGTGAGCACTGGCTTCTACTTAAATATCATACTATTAAGAAACTCCAGAGTAGTCTGTGCAAATTTATGCAAAGAACTGAAAACATGGACACCATAAAAGTAGAAGCTAAAAGATAGGTTGCAGTTTTTATTTGGGGGGAAAAATGAGGGTAAACACTCATGTTTCAAACTGATGGCACCATTCCCAGTTTTACCCTAGACCAGATGTTCTTACTAAATTTCTTGCTATTTTGAATTTCTTGGTTTTAAGAGGAAGCATAGTCTTTAAAACCCCTGAAAAAGTTCATTGGCATTGATAAATTCTGCTTTGCACAGATGACACTGCCTCCTGCAGGCTAAGCTAGAAGTACCAAATATAATTATGGCAGACCATGAATAATGAATGCACCTCTCAAGGCTTTGCAGGATTGCGTGTGATGTGAACATAAAACATTCTGAGAATGGGAGAGGCAGTTGCTTGGTATCAGCTGTTTAATTATCTGATTTATAGAGGGGGAGCTGAACCTGGGCTTGAGCCATGCAGGACGTTACTTAATTCTGGAGGTTTGTGCCTGGGTGGCTTTGAGTTGTCTGGGATAGACCTCTGTGCAAAGAAATCAAATGCTGGTTTTGTTCCTCCAGTGCTGCTGCTGCTGTGCTGTAAATCCTCTGAGTTCTTCTGAAATCACTGAAAGAGCCAGCTGTGTACCTAGGATGGTTGGCAGCATGGCAGAGAGCTGCTGCCAGGTACTCCTGGTACGTTTGGCAGCTCAAATGAGGAATGAGTTAATATCTTTGTCCAGGGCTCAGTGTTGCATTTAAGCAGAACCCTGCACTGGAGGGAGCCGCATCCCTTCACTCATATTGCCTCAGGGACTCATGCCTCGAAATGCAGAAGCCCTACTAGGTGTCCTGGCAGCCCAAAATAGTTGTCATTCTGCTGCTCCACTTCAGGGGATGAAAAATCTTTCTGTTTATATTGTCAGCCAGTTCTGGTAGCCAAAACATTGGGTGAGTTTCAGCAATGGTCCTGCTTTTCCACCTTTCTTCTGGCCTGCATTTGTGTACCACAGTACCACATAGCAATGGATCCTGTTCCCTTCCTGGATTTTTATGGTATGTATAGAAACCCGTGGGATATCTGAATGTCAGCTGATCTTCAATTTGAACTGTGCAAAGAATAGTGAAAAGTATTGGTTATCAATTGGAAGAACGTAATTTTACAAGGTCATTTTCCTTCCAAGTCCATAAAAGAAAATGGAAGTGTGTAAATATACATGTTATTTCCTTTTAATTTCACATGTGGTCCACTTACTCCAGACTGGAAGGAACCAGAGGAATGTGTTTCAGAGGAAAGTAAAATTACACTGTCATCAATAGAGAATCAACTGACCTCAGAGAATTTTTTTCTCTGACATTCAGGAGAGAGAACTAAGCTTCTTGTATGAAGCTGGTTTCTTTCTCAAACTTCTTCATGTCACAGTCTAGAGGTGTCTTCATGTTGCATCTGTTGTGTTCAACTAACATCTCAAAAGAGATTGTGAGCGAGTTACTAATTCTCTACAGGCCAAATGTTTGTCTTGGGTAAACTAGTGGATGTGTGGGGTGATCACACTGTAGTTGCTTGAGTTACTATGTTTGAAGAAACTGCTTACCCTTGAGTGGTAGGAAAAATATTAAAAGCCCCTAATTGCAAAAGGGAAAACAAAACCCTTTTTAAATCTCAGGCAGAGTGCTGGGATTTGGTAAGAAACTCAAAAAGGAAAGGAGTCCAGCTTGTTAATAGAGATTAGGGTCTGATTTGGCAGTGCATTTGGAAATTCACTGTATAGCCCATCATAAAACAAATCCCCAAATCAGTGAGGTTATATGGAATGATTCCCTGATTTGAGCATAGTATGGTGTTTGCAAATGACTGTTCTGTGTATTGTGCTTTGCCAAGCTCATTTTGTATGATCTTCAGTGTGTTAAAGGCTTAAAGTGCTTGGTCATTATTTTTATCTCAGGGAGTCTGTGGATTTTACGATCTGCATTCCCCTTATGAACTCTCCAAGTCTAATTTCTTTGCTTACCTTCAACTGAGGCATTTCATAGTTATACAAATATGTGTTTATCTCTTTCTCTGCTTGAGGCTGTTCTAAACTGCCAGGATCTCATGGAGGGCTAGTTTCAGTAATGTGAATGCATCTGCAAAGGTGGCAAGGGATGGAACAGAGGAAGCATTCTGTGATGCTTTTGGGAGCGAAGAGAATACCAGTTAAAAACAGGCACAGGGATGTCACAAAAGCTAAAAATGTCATGTACTTCTGACAAATTCAGCATAAATTTCTATACAGACTCCCTGTTGCCCTGGCATGGAAAGCTGGTTATTTGCAGGGCTTGCTCTGTGTATGTAATTTATAATAAAAGTCACAGTCTAAACAGCTCTCTCGAAACTATTTCAGTTTCTTCTGATCTTGGCTAACAAAGCGATTCTCTTTGCAGATTTGCTTTGCAGTTGTCTATTTCATTGATTCTATTTTCCTTTTTTCCCCTGAAATCAGGTGCTTTTTCTTTCAGATACCATTAAATGTCTTTCTTTGAGAATGTTGGCTGCTTTCAATGTGCCATTGGATCCAATAGCTGATACCCTAGCTCACCATCTGGCACTTGATTTTTTTCTTGCCCTTGTGTTCATGAAAGAATAGTTTGTCAAAAATGAAAATAAAAAGAAAGAATTTGATGTGTTATGGATGTCTTTTCTGGAATCTTTATGTGAGCAACTGGCTAAACAGCTGATTTGGGTTTTTTTATATTGTTTTGGAACAATCTCAAAGTATCATTTAGTACTCTTATTTACTTAGGACAAGTTTAGACAAGTAAATAATCCCTTTAGGCTCAGTGATACAATTAAAATAGGTGAATAGTATTTGGCTTTAATAGGTGCTCAAATGAGTTAGGAGTAGTAGGTTTTCTCTCTCTTCCATGCATATATGCAATGAGGACTACAAAGGTTAAATAGGAAAAATATGCTTCCTCTTGGTGCACTAGAAGGATCCAAAAGAGTTATTTATAGTGTAAAACCAAGTCAGTACTTCTTCACTCTGCTACCTTTGCTACTTTGGATTTTTTGTCTTTGTTGTTTGGTAAGCACTGGTCAGTAAACAAGCTAAAACTTGCAGTTTCCATAACCTAAATTAAAGCAGCAATTTAAAAGACTGAGACAAAGTTTGAATACAAAGGCCAGTATAGATATAAGAAAGAAAGAGTATCATCACACAGCTTTCATTTGGAGATTACTGGTGTGTGGGAAAAGAAATGTGAATGATCCAGTACCAAAGCAGCAGGATGATGAAATTGTCCAAGGATTTGAATTTTTGCCATACAGTGATAGAGCCTGTATCCAGGGCCTGTATTCATTCTTTAATCATTATGAGAATCATACCAAGAAATCTGATATGAAACTTTCTAGCAAAAATGACTTTAAAAGAACAGCACTAGGTGAAGGATAGCTGCAGAAGAGGGAGGATGTTTCTCCAAGTTCAGCATCATATTAATACTAAACATGTTGTTTCTCTCACTGATCTCCCTCCTTTGTGTTACCTGTGCTGCTATGCTAGAGTTGCCCTTAATAAATACAAATAAAATTAGACCCTTGCCTGTAAAATATGAGATAACTGTAAAACTTCTTTGCTATTTCTTCATAGCATTTCCATTCTGTTTATAATCAAAAACTTAAAGATAGAAGAATGTTGAGGCTTTTTTTCTTTTGTTCCAGATGGTTTGAAACGTTACAAAGTACAAGGCTGGAGTCTGGTATTGCTGCAGTCCAGGTAAAACAGCAGGAGCTATTGTAATACAGTGAGAAGAATTCAATAAATCTGAAACTGTTACAGCAGCAGTGGGGTACTTTCAACATAATTCCTATTTCTTTGGGAACAATTTTGTAATTGAAAGTATTTATTTACAAAGTAACAGAAAGAAGAAAAAAGTGGTGGTGTTTTCAGTTCTTAACTAGTAATCATAATCTAGTTCAATTCAGGGAAGAACAGCTACAGTAGCACAGGAGAAACACAGGAGTTCGAGCTGGCAATACTGAACATCTTGTATTTCTAATTGCATCCATCTTGTAAATGAACAGAGACTTTAATTGACAAAAAACTTATTACAAGAATCACAAAAAGCTGTCTTATGAGCCTTAAACAGATAAATGTTATTTGTAATAAATCAAATTCATACTATTAGATTGGTAAAGTGAAAATAAATCCATCAGCAGAGCTTTCTGTAGCTACAAATGTAGAACATGTCAATATTTTCTTCTGTTAAGGAGCCTTTTAATGACAATTTTCCTATGCCTCATTCTGTTTATGATAGGAATCAATGTACGCCAGTCCATTCTTAGAATATTACAGAAATAAATTTTAGTAGTAAATTTTGAGCGATTATTGGTTAACAATATATCTTGGGTTAAATAAACTTCAAGATCAAAGGCTGAGGGATTTATAGGAAAATACTGTGAGCAGAGGCTGGATGCTTCAAGACAATGAACATCTTTTGAGAAATATTAAATGACTTCTTACACCCGAAGCAGACACAGGAGAGATTGGTAAATGCTGTGCAAATCAAGTCCCATGGCCATTGCAAATATTGTAGAAAATTGGCTAAGCAATAATGCCACTCATTTTGAAACATATCCCAAATTGATTTTGATTTTTCTCTAGAGCAAAAAAGGCAGAGGTTGAATGGTGGGACAGTGCCACCCATATGAAATATAGAAGTGGAAAATTTATATTTATTGCATACAAATATATTGTACACAGTTTCACACAAAGTAGGGTATTACACAACCCTGCGATCTGACCATCACAGTTCTCAGATATTGGGCCAAATCACGTGCGGGGTAGGATTTGGGGGAACTTATTTTGGTGTTTTATTCTGCCATTTCCTGAGCAAAAAGGAGGGAACAGGATTTTCTGATAAGGTTGTGCGTCCCTTGAGAAAATGGAAAGATTTTTTTAAAAGTAACCAAACAAAAAGTACCCCAAAACCAGACGAAGTAGAGGTTTGATTCTGTCTGAAAGGAGGGCAGTAGTAGACTAGAGAATTGGTACTTTCCTTCCAGTTTAGGAAGATCTGACACCACCATTTCCATCCTTCATTTTAAAAGGTTTTTAACAGTGTTGTAGGGTACTGTCTATGCATATCAGTCTTCAGTTTAATTGCAATTCATCACAAAAACTGTGAGATGAGCAGTGTTTCTAAACACACAGACTGGATAAAACTACCCCATCAAATTAGCTAATTATAATATGTGCTTATCCAATTTCAGCATTTCACACTTTGCAAAAGAGTGGGCAAAGTCTCATCTACCATGCCAGCCTCTACACTACAATCTTTAAATCCAATCCAATAAGCTTGGATGCAAATGTGACTAAAATAATTTTATGAAGGAAAAGCTCTTAAAAGAAGAGCTTCCTCATTGCCATTCAGCTGAATCCTGTTTACACAACAACTCTACATGTTCAGTTAATTTAAGAAAACCATCCTGAGCAATGTGAGGATTGCAACTTGTCTATGGTTTGATTTGCTCCTGGAGTCTGGGGTGTAGCTATTCCAACCGCACGGATTACGGCCTTTTTACACATGGAAATTGAGCAGAGGAGCACAAGAGATTTCACAATAGCTCCCCTTGTGGACAAATTATTTTGGAATAAAAGATACTTTAGTCTGGAATAATTAGTGCAGCAATTATTCTAGGACAGAATAAGTGCACTAATTATTCCTACAGTGTCTACACAGGGACAAACAGAAAGCTATTGAAGAATGGCTTATTCTGCAATAGCTATTTTGGCCCATTTCCTCATACAGGCAAATCCTATTGGTGTTGTCAGCAGGTAATGAGCGTATAGATGGAGAATGTGGATGGATTGCATTAATGATTTCTTCCCATTAGTGTTTCTTTGTGCTTCACTTTTGTGTGTTTGCAGAGTTAATTGCTTAAAACTCCCTCTTAAGTCAGACACATTTCTAATGCTAACTTCCCAGTTCTTAACAGAGACCCTTCAAACTCTTTTGTGGGTGATCCACCACCAGCCAGCTGAGCAAATCCATTCTCATATCTGACTGTAAAATTGTTGATTTTCATTGAAATGCATTTGTTTTTCTGGTAGATGTAAAAGTTTGTGCTGCATTAAAGACCATTCATGCATTTTCCCCCAGGATCGCTTTGCAAAATAGTTTTGCAATCATTTGAAAACCGCTGGAAAATTCACCCTTGTGACTACTGTTTGAAGGAGACAGAAGATCCACCTGTGTGGAGAGCTGAGGGGATTACAGGTGGAAGGGCAAGAGAAATGTCCTTTAGATTCCAAATGATGTTTTCCCCTTATAATAAAACATCTAACATCCATGAAACATTTAATAATCTTAATTTCTGAACTAAACATGGTTTTGCACAGGTCACATAACCATCAGTATCAACATTAGTGTCTTTGGCCTACTCTGCATAAGCTCTGTTACGTTTGGAAGAGCATATTTTCCTGGAAGAAAGAGTTGCTTCCACTGGCATGTGATATTCAAGGCACAGCTCCTACTTGTTTTGCCAAAGGTTAGAGAAATGCCCTGGTGGGACAGGGAGGGGAGGGGATTCACCTACAGACACCAGGAACTCACCAGGCACAGGGAGAAGCCAGTATTTACTTTCAAACCAAAAATAAAGATAGTTTTAGGCATCTTTTTCAAAAATTAGCTAAGCACTTAGTTTGAGCCTTTTAAAGATGATCTCAAACTCTGCCTGTAAGTAAGGAGAGACAAATAATCTCTGCTCATTTAAAAAAGGAATCACCAGGCAAATGCAGCAGGCTTTGTCTAAGCTCTGCATAGGTTCTGTTTATATTGTTGTAGAAACTTTAGCCTAAGTGTAGAACTGGAAGGAAAATAAACTTCATCTTTCTGTATGAGCTTAGGTAGCTGGTTCAGCCTTTTGGGGCCTCATTTCTGCACATGTGCAGTGGGCTAAAGATACAACCCATAGCTGGAGCATTGCATTATAAAGGGTTTAATAGATTTACAATCAGATCTGTTCTGGGGAAGTCTTGCCCTTTAAAAGCAGGAAAGTTGCAATATGATTTGAGTGAGAAACAGGGTGGGATTGTGCTATAACAACTGAGACCTGTGTGCAATATATGCATGTGGGTTAATGTTTATTTCATTACAAAAAACAGTTTGAAAAGTAGTATTATTAAGACCCATGAGAAGATAGTTTGAAAGGTAGGGATGTATCTGTTCCTCCAGACAATATGGCTTTTAAAAACATTTCCCTCTATGACTAAATTTTCCTACTAAATCGAGTACTACATTTCCAGTTAAAATCAGGTTCTGTGTTCATAACGTTTTTTCCCAGTACTATGTCATAAAACTGTAATTTAGGTGATGCTAGCTTGCAAACATGAGTTTAGCAATGTGCCCATACTATGATTTCAACAGAGCTAATTCATCACTGGTGAAGTGCAGCCTCTCGAAAGAGATGGTAGGTGATAATATTTAGAAATCTGTTTTCATGTTAAGAGAGAGCAGAAATTTCTTTGTCCCTCTGTTATTATTCAGTTCTACTTCTCTTTCCTTTGTGCAGTAATGGTGGAATAGGATGCAGATGGGTCCATAACTAGAAACATTCTAAAAATACCCTAAAACTCCAGTGCCAAGCACAGGAAAAAACATCTTATTTCTCTTCATTGAGAAGTGGGGAAATGAGCTGTTTCGTTCAACAGCAATTCAGGCAAGAGAAAACGATTATTTTATGACTTTGATGATCTGAATAAAACTACAGGAAAAAATACTTTATTATAGGACTATAATATCTTAAGGACACAATGCTACTTTGTCACTAAAACCTCAAGATACTCAATGTGTTTGCAGATGCAAAAATGCATATAGTTTGTCCAGCTGAAGCAACATTCTGAAATACAGCAGTCCAACAGGTTCTGTGGTGAAATGCCTCTTCTGATTTGCAATGACAAACAAAAATCCAAACAATTGAAGATTGGTTTTTCTTGCACCCACAATTTAAGGACCTGGT
The DNA here is from genome assembly GCA_013399455.1 of Anthoscopus minutus. Lineage (NCBI taxonomy): Eukaryota > Metazoa > Chordata > Aves > Passeriformes > Paridae > Anthoscopus > Anthoscopus minutus. The sequence goes on along the minus strand of VWYI01023796.1, from coordinate 77,545 downwards.
CTGATCTTTAGTACACTATTTCCATCCAAATCTTTTATGATGCTCAAGGAACAATATCTTTCTGTATTTTTGTCATTACATGCACCCAAACCCAATATAGGCAAGTGTGTAGGTTTAGAATTTCTCTGTAGAATCTAACTAATGAGATAGAAAAATTTTGCTGTTCTCTGTGCAGAGTGCAGAGATATAGCAGGAATTTTCAAGTTGGGATTCTCTCTGTACTGGGGACAACTCTGATAAATGAGGGAGTCAATTTTACTCCTCTCCTATAGGAGTTTGCCATATGCAATTTTATGTCGTAAAGTGTTCTAGATGCTGTAAGTTAATCCAGGTATTTAGAAGATTAAAGACAGGAGTGTTTAGATGGCAGTACAGCAGAAACAAGGGAACAGAAGGTGGCTGACAGGAGGAGGAAGGAAAAGATGCATCCTCATTATTTATAATGAAGAGAAAAGCTGCAAATTTAACCAAGTGTTTCCTATTCCATGTGTTCTTTTTTTAATGCTCTTTAAGTGCAAAAAATGTTTATAGTTGGGTCCCCAGATGGAACATTATTTAAGACTTCAGAGAAGAGACGAGGGTTGGACTCCAGGATATTCATAGGTGTGAAGCTCTCTTCACACATGCCTCATAGGCGTGAAGCCCTCCCAAGCAGTCATGGGAATGTTTTCCCACTCCCCTTTCTGGTAACGTTACACATTTTTATACAATCAGGCCTTAGGGTACCACAGATTCCTCCTTCATGGTGCTGCTGAGCTCAGCAGTGCTGTTTTGTTCTGCATGAGTTTTAACTTGAGAGAGGAAGGCTGCAGAACAGAAAAAAAAAAGTGACTTACAGCATCATGAGCCTTGTGGGAAACTTCTTTCCAAAGAACTGTGAATGATCAAAAGATCAGAAGTTTGCTTTACCTACCTAATGATCTGTAGAGTCTGGAACAACAGAGGAGAGGGGATTTTCTCCTTGCAGAACAGAAATTTTTATTTGAAGTGATAAAAACTCTGGATGTGTTTTCTTTACTGTGGGCAGCACTGGTGGGCATTCTGGTGTTGCCTTTCTTTGAATTTATAAGGTTTGTACTACCTTTTAAAATAACTATCAGTTATGGAAATAAAGCAATGGGGGAGCTGTTTTTCTGTTTGGAGGGTTTTTTGTTTGTTTGGGGGTTTTGTGTTTGTTTGGGGGTTTTGTGTGTGTGTATGTTTAGCAAGAAAAGAAAAGGAAAAGAAAAGATCTATTCAGGAATGAGCAGAGACAAGTCAAGTTATGCAGCTCAGGGAATCTGGGCCTTATCCAATTTATGTAATGAATTCAGAAGTTGTTTTGGTTTTGACTGGACCCACAAATGTAAAGCAAGGCAGGGTCAGACTTTCATAAATTTTTTTCTTATTTTCACAGAAATACTCAAGATCTTTGTGAAAAACTTACCCCATTACCTAGACACATCATTCTTACTGAAAGCTTGTACAGACTTCACCGGCTTCTAATATAGTTTCACTAGGGATTCCATTACCCAGACCCACTAGTATCAAAATGAAGGAGAAAAAAAATTGTTGAACATATTTAGTGTGAGATGGTGAGTATAATTTCAGTCCTCCCAGCCCTTGAACTCAACTGGCTGTTGTGCCACTGTAGGTCCATCTCTGGTGAAATGAACCTGCCCTGTTGAGTTCCTGTGTCCTGCACCCTGTGCCATCATGCCTGGAGTGCAAACAGTGCACAGGCAGGAGGAAGGACTGCACATCTGGAGGTCAAAGACTCTGCCTCTGTCAGTGTCACCAGCACAAAATTCTGTGGTCACAAGCATGTGATTTTTCTGTCTCCAGGACTCATTTTCCCAACCTATACAATTAGAAATATGCAGAGTATATTCAGAACAGCTTGCTTGCTCTCAGCTGGTCTGTAAGGTCAGCTAGAACCTGACTTAGGAACAGCCCCAGGACAGAGACAAGCAGACAGCCTTAAACCATGTCCAGCATTTTTAGCAGCCTGCAGCAGTGCTGCAAGTTAATCCCTCTGACTCTGCCCTGCTGTGGTCTGAGAAGTACCACAGCTCAGATGACAGCCTGATAGGGGATATTTTTTCCCAAAACTGTTTGCACTGCACAGAAATATACTCTGGGAGTATTTATATGCATGTCACTGGAACTTGTCTTAAAACAAGGTGAGACACTATCAGGAAGGAAAGAACCTGACCTAATAGAAACTGCTGGTCCTAATGCATCCCAGCATTTACTAAATTTTTCCTAATACAAAGATTGGGTCCCTTTGAGTTACATTTGGATCATTTAAATTCATAGCTTTGGGACAGATCTATGAACAATTCTCTTTGGGTTCAGGCAAAATTCTTTGTTTTTGTATCTTTAGGGCAGCATTTCTAGGTCATTATCCAAAGTAAAGGGACAAATTTAAATTGCATTTTGTTTAGACTTAGAAGGACTCTGTGGAAGATAGTGCAGTTGCTCCAGTTTTACACTGGTATGAGCATGTGCTGAAGTCAGCTCATAAACAACTTAGATTTGTGATATTCTCTGAAGAATTCCTTGGTATAATATCTACATCTACACTAGGAGCCTGGGAGCCTGTCCTTGGCCACATCCCAGCTCCTCACTGGAGCAAGACCTTGGTACTTGCTGTCCTTTCTCCCCTCTTCCTTGGACAGGAAAGCTGGGGAATGTGTGCTGGATGGAGCTGAGGCACATTTCGACAGCTGCTTGGTTTGATGAAGAAACACTGAAGACCTCAGGGCACAGGATGGCAGACAATGGCACACGCTCAGAAATGTAGCCATACAATGACAGCTTGTGGTAAAACTTTGTGTGAAGTGTCTGGGCTATGAAGTGCAGACAGCTTGGCCATTGTGTTTCTTTTAAAGCCTCTGTAGCACACGCAGCAACTGGAAAACATCAGCTCTGTAAAAAAGAGTGAAGGTGGGAGAGGGAAATGGCCCACCCAAGTTCTGACCTTCCTTTCTGAACTTTGCATGTGACAGCAATTCCTTGGTGACTGGTAATTTCCTACAGAAGATTCCTCACCTGCTGTCACCTTAGCCAGGGAACAAGCAATGCCTTTAGGTATAACTGACCATGCCAAGCAGTGCAGGCTCAGTGCAATTACAGACAAAACTTGTAAATAGACATCTAGAAAGCTACTAATTAAATGTATAACCTAATGTAGGGGGTAAGCTGTAGTGTGTGTAACAATGTATTTTAGATTGCCTGACTTGTCCAGAAGTAAGGGACCGGTTGAACGCAGACCATGCAGAGGGTTGTGCAGCTGGTGGGAGCAAGATTACCTTGGCAAGTTATGGGGAAAGAAAAATGAGCACATTATGGTAAAAAGCTAGCAAAGAGTTTGCCTGTGATACAGCAGGAGGCTGCTCCTCCTGAGCTGGAAAGTAAAAGTGGGGCTAACTCCACTTCTACAGTCTCAAGGTCAGAAAACGGATGAGTCTGTATTTCAAATGATCTTCCCCATGATGTCGTGTCTTGATTTCTCTCCTCACCACTTAAATATATTTTAGGGAGAATATAACTGCCCTGATGTGCTTCATTTGCCCAGTATTGAATAATCTTCCAAAGACTTTCAACTTTCTTAAAGTTTCCTCAAAACATCTCCTCATTTTGAAGGCCCGCTAAGTCCAGATCAGTACAGGGTAGGCTGAGACAGGAATGAGTTTCAAACTAAGGGCAAAATGTTTGTCCTAAGTACAGATGGTTCCTGTTAAACTTCATGAAAACCTTAAGTAAACCATGTTTTATCCCATAGGCATGAACAAAGCTCATTGGCACTTCCTTTGTGGCAAACAATTTGTTTATTGAAAATAGAGATATTCTGTTGTTTTTGAAAAAGAATACAATGCTGCACCAACTTGGGAGAGTAGCTTGCTCTCTCACCTTCATGCTCATTAAAGAAGTGAGGTGTTTCTTGCATGAGTGCAATAACCTGACTGGAGATGACAGATTCTTATTTTTTCTGATGTTCACATTCTCCTGTCTCTGAGGGGTCACCTGAAGTACTTAGGAAATACAATTGCTTCAGCAGAGAGAGAGACTTCCATAAATGTGAGGAAAGGGAAGACATTTATTGTATTTACCTATTAAATGGCTCTCTGTTGTGTGTAAGATAAAACTTTGTAAATGTAAGGAATACATAATTTCAATAGCAAAATGTCCTAATTATTTTGGCATCCTCAAGGTGTGTTTTATGAAGGTGGATATTGTTCCAGGTCTTAACTGTCTTTGGTTTAATTCCAGGAGACACAGAGTCTGTGTCTTTTTGAATTTCAATGTTACTTTTTCCTTTTCATAGCCAACTTTTTTCTCTTTCTGAAATGTGTAGCTTGGAAACGAGGTCCTTTTAATGAAGCTTTTGAGTCTCACAAAATATGATTAATCTGATTAGTGGTTCAGACTCTTTTTATGCTTACATTAACTAACACAAAGAGCCCCCCTACAGGTTAAAGTTTAAATGTGGATTACCAGATAAAGCTAGTCCTGACGAGGTTTCTATGGTGCAAGGAAAAATTGAATTTGCCTTTCACCTCATTTCAGCCTTTGTCATCCTGGTTTTTGCCCTTCTCCCTCATTCACAGTGAGGATATTAATTTTGCAGTAAAATCTTTAAGCAATTATGCAGATAGCGTGGAAAAAGCAACATACAAACACACTATGAAAAGCTTAACTGAAAAATGGACCCCAGATATTCATTAAAACCAGATGCTAACATTCCTACAAGCATAACTTTGGATGTTTGGACTAAATTTGTTTTAATGTGTTACAACCAGACAACAAAAATGAATGAGTGGCATGATTGTATGTGTGTTTGCATTGTGTTTTACATTTACAAAGTAGTGAGGTACGGTACCTGCTCTGTGAATGTCCTTTTTGATAAACAGCTAAGAATGGCTATCCTTTCACACACAAACACATCCATCTTTAGATAGCATTCCTCTGTGGGAGGCTTGCCTTCAATTTAACAGATAATGAACTTCTTCAGATGAATCAGAAAATTGATAGTGAAATGAAGTTTAGTATTTTGCAGTGCAGCATCTACCAATACAAGGATGTTTATAGTTTCAAAATGTGGTTTATTTGAAATGCTCATTTTTAGAAAAATTTCTCATCTGTCTAGTAACTCTGGCTAATTTTTATCCCTAATCACTTTATTTTGCAGGTTATTTGTGTTATTGCTCTTTCAGAAATGGCTATAAGAAATTGGAGACAAACAGCACCGCAAATAGCACTTAATTAAAAGCATGATTGTGTACAGGGGCTTTCTATATATTTCCCTCTCAACAATGAAGATGGAAAGGTGTTTTTTCTTTTCTTGAATGGCATGCTCCATATGATCCAATAAAGCACAACTAACACCAGCCAGGGTAGACTACAGTTTCCCCTCAGTGCACACACATAATTCCCATTACTGCTAATGGGAGATGCATGTCCCCACACAGAGGCAAGAGGGATCTTATATGTACATGTCATACATATGAAAATATCTGGCATGAAAAGAGGTGTCTGGTCCTGACAAATTGCCAGGAGGCTTTTTTTTTTTTTTCTGTTAATTATAGTAATTATTTATCACGCATTAAAATAGTGCCCTAAATTTGCATGGCACTATGTGCAACACAAATAATCTGCATTCATTGCTGAAAGGAACGTACAATGAAAAGCTGACAAACGTGCACAATGCGAGGTGCATCATCTGGAGTTACAGGAGGTAGTGACCCCCTTCCTGGAGATGGGGATGTTAGAGGCTGGAAGGGCCTGTCTTGGGCCAGGGGGCAGTGTGAGCCCAGCTGAAGAGCCCTCTCTCTGCCAGAAGTGAGGTGAGGGGCTGCTGCACAGCCCCGAGAGCCGAGAGCCGGGGCTGGGGAGGCTGCGCCTGCCCCGCCGGGAGCCGCGGCTGCCGGGAATTGGCGGCGGGATCAGAGCGGGCGCTGCAGCGCAGGGGGAAGGTGCAGAGCTCTGCAGCAGCTGAAAGGCAGGGCTCGCAGGGAGAAAGCAGCAGTATGCACGGTAAAAGATAAAAGAGTTTTGGCTAAACCAGATGGAAAGGCAGACACGTCCGATGGAGGGTCGTTTAGCCAGGAGCCAGAGAGAAAGGTGTTTTCTGTGACAAAGAGACACTTCTGATTCACTGCCTCTGTCGGTCCTTGCATGTGAAGTCTTGGCCTTTTCTTATTGTTTTTGTCTAGACTCAAGAAAATCTAGTTTTTATGCTGTTTGTAAATATGCTTTATACCATCACATATCTCTGCCTGTATTTTATGTCTGTGTCAGTCTGTGCCCTACGGGAAATGAATCTGCTGATCAGTTGCTACTGGTTTTGTGGAAATTGGTAGCAAGGGAAGATGTACATAATTTCTGATGGGGAAAGGTATCAGTAGTCCTTGCAGAACAGAGAATGCTCCACCTGGAGCAACACTTTCCATTGGAGACTTGCACCCCCTGAGGTCCCAGGGAATCTAACTATGAGCACAAAGCCAGGGGAGAGCAGGCATCTTTCATTCTGCCGCTCATGAAAGTACTTGTATTGTAATTGAAATTTAATCTGAGTTCATGAAATGTTTATGAACCTGGAACAATTGCATAAAGTTTCAGTCAGTTGCACTGCAATTTTATTTGCACATTTGTTTTTGGAAAGGAACATGGGCCTTCAAACACTGCAAAGAAAAATTTGGTTTTTTTTTTTGAATCCTGACTCCCTGACTCTAAGGTGCAGTACTGGAACCTCTTGAGGAATCCCCTGGATTAAGAGAAGCCTCTTTGGACTCTATTTTCTCAAAAGATGTAGCTACAAGCTTTCAGCCCTTGTGTTATATTTGAACCAACTGAAAAATAACTGATGGCAATAAGCAGTGGCAGGCCTCCCAAATTGTCAGCTGAGGGCTTCGTTATGTATTCTTTCCCCCAGAAGGATTACCCAGGAGAGTGGAGGGGGGAGTGCAACTGCCTGAGTGCTGCTCCAGAGACGCTGGAATGTGTTTAATTCAGCAGAAGCTGAAGGCAGTTAGAATGTTACACATTTGTTTCCACAAGGGAAAGAAAAACGTCGGGGAGATACTATCTGAGGACTTTAGATTATGTGGCTTCTTGAGCTACTCCGGAGATGTAGGTAGTTTAGAAAAATCTCTTGACCTTTTCAGGCTTCCTCCGCCATGATGGTTCGACGTATCTGTGTAAAATGATAGGTAGTTTACAGCTTGCCTTCCCTGGGGTGAAGCTGATTTACAACATGCTTTGTGTGTAATTTGGCTGTAGAGAGAGTTTTACACCCAGCTTTTGCGTTTTGGCTGTGATGAGGACTGTAAAAATGCTGTGATCCTGGAATGTGCGTGTTCCGAAATTGTTTCTTCTTGGAGATGCAGAGCTTGCTGAGACTGGTGGTGGACTGAGGTAACACACTGACCTAATATCTAGACCTAGACTGATTAGATAATCTTCTGAATGAATGCATATTTATTTTCTTGAGTCAATGGATTTATTGTGCCTGAGCCAGTTCTGACTTCCCCTCAATGGAAAGACTGGACAACGGCTTCCCTTCCTCCTTCTCCTCCTCCTCTCCTTCTTTGAGGTCACTAATGCTTCAGCTTAATCATGCATTGAGTGATTCTGAAGTAGCAGGCCATGCAGAGATCTTAATTATTTTCTGGAAACCAGAGAGGCACACATCCATACTGATGTGCATCAACAAACCAACAGGTTCAGTGCCAGGAGTCCCTCACTCTCCCCAGCTGAGCCACAGCATTGGTCCCGCTGGTGCTGGGCTCCCTCTGCCCTCTTGCCCCATGGCCCTCATCTGAGGCCTGCTCACATAGCTCTGGCAGCTGCTCATCATCACCCTGCTGATGGCAGCATGTCATATTCTGGGGACTGAAGCCATGTGGTAGGTCCTGGCAGCCACCTGCAGTCCAATATCCATTTTCCTCTCCCCTTGCAGGACACAGTGCTGATGCTGAGCTGGCCACTCACAGTTTGGACTGTTTGGTTGTCAAGGTTGGATTACATTGGGGATAAAGTCCCATATCTCATGAGCTCAGGGTTCTAGGCAGGGGCTTGGTATTGCACGGGCTGAGTATAGGACAGCTGGATTTGCAGGAGGGCTTGGAACAGACGTCCATCCACCATGGACCAAGAGGGCTGAATTGCTTCTCCTTTCTTCACAAGTACCTTCCATTCATCTAAACTTCTAAATCTCTACCCAGAGAATTGGCATGCTGGAGTCCTCTTGGGCTACCCCTAGGAATCCCAGATGGCAACAGTAATTACAGCGAATGTTATTACTGTGCTTAAATTTTAATATCTGTTTATAAAAAAGTCAACATCAAGGGTCTGCTTATTAACAGGTATTGTCAGAACAGCAAAAAGCTATTGCACTTATTTTGGAAAACAGCTCCAGCAAAACATTGATGCTGATAGAAGTATACTTTCAAAAGCCTAAGCCTACTACCATAAATATTCATCAAATTATTGCCTTGTGCATAATAGGCATTTGAAGAGTAATTTATTTTCTTGAAATAGAACAGAAACTGCTATATCAGCTATTTTTCCCTTTTAAATACACACACACACACACACACACATATATGTAAATTTATATATATTGCATGTGTAACAACAAAAAATTGTGTTCTAGACATGGAGAATGTGTGAGTCTTTCTCACTGTTGCAGGCAAGAAAACCTGTCTGTAGGTTTATTCATCCTTTTCTGATTCTTAATTTAATAGAAATTCAGCCTGGCTTTTACAAAAATAATTTGCAATATAATTGTTTTTAGAGTTTTTTAGATGACTTTGGAAACAAGGTGTTTAGACTTCTTTAAATCTGTCATAATTGCCAGGATAATTGATATTGATATTACTTGTAATATTTTCAGTAATGGTTTATAGGAAAATGGACTCATGTTTATAATCGTGATTGCATATATGTATAGTTAAATATGTTATATGTATAGAGGTGAGGAGCAGAATTTGAACTTCTCTTCTGGTATTAGAAGTGAAAAAAATTAACTCAGCTGTGGGAAAGTTTTTCCAAACAAGCTTTACTACTGGCAAGTTAGCAGTGTATCTTTCCTTTCCCCTCCCCCAAACTGTTGATTTTTATTTTTTCCCTGTCTTGGCTTCTTTTTCTTTTTATTAGGATATATATTGACATTTCTTCTCTGATGTTTCTTATTAAAGTACAGATACATGTTGTGTCAAATCATTTAATCTCTCAAGTTGGAGTCCAGTTTTCTTGCCTAAGAAAAATCTCTTTAGATTCTTTAGGACAAAAAGCATCATGTATTTGGGTTCTCCGAAAGCATTTAATAAAGCATGAAAAGATATGACATCAATCCCACTAAAACACAAGAGCAAATGAATGATGTTACTGTAAATCTTTACATCAATCACGCCCAGGACTTTCGAAACAATATAGTTTTGTTTGCATTTCAGAAGTGACAAACAACTCTTCTGACTGGCTTAACATAGTCACTTTCCATTAGTCAAGACCAGAAGCAAGTCAGAATTAAAATGTGGCCCTTGGTTGCCAGGCAGCCGAGTTGTCTTGACATGGTGGTTAGTTTCCTTTTCATCCAGTGACAACAGTGAAATGAAAGAAGTTTTGAAAAACTTGATAATGGTTTTCAAAGGAGGAGGATAATTGGTGGGGCTAGCTTGTGCGGCTCTGTGTGGAAACTTTCGTCTGTGCTAAGGGAAGACTGTCACTAAAAATTTAAACTCTTGTACACAAACTTGACCTGGAATCTTCTCCAGGTTTTCACTGGTTCATTTGTAGAACACTTCTCTCAGCCCAAGGGGTGCTGGGATGAAAGCGTTAGGACAGATGGGTAAAGCCCCAAAGGAAGAAAAGAATCAATAGTTGTGATTTAATCCATCAGTGAAAGGGAGGAATTAAGTAAAATCCTTAAAATGGGGAATTTGTAAAAGATCTTTTGATAGCACCCATAGCTGAAAATAATTTATCATCTGATTGCTGTTGAAAGTTAATGGCATTTGGACTTGGAAAAGCATATTTTTGACTCATTCTGCCAGATACTAAGCAATTTTCCTGCTGTTATTTTTGATATTCTCTAGACAATAGATAATTTAATTCAAACAAATTTTCCCAAGATGACAAAAACCTTAAGCATAACAGGATGATCGCAAGATAAGCTTTTGCAGCTGATGTTAATAATGCAAAAGCTAATGGGACATTAATATTAATAATAATATAATTTGATATGAAGTAATATTTGTGTTAAACTGTTATAAAAGTCAAATGTATGCATAGCTGTCCATATCATTCATTTGTTAAAAGAAAAAGGTGGGGGGAGGGTGGGGGGGAAAGCTCAGCAAAATGCACCCATAATGAAAGAAGGGACCAATTAGGGTTGGATTAACATTCATGGTTATTTACAGTTGTTTTTGTACTTGTTCTTGTGCTCTGACTTCCTAAAATTTCACAACCCAAAGATTTAGAAAAATGGGGTTGTTTAGACGCGAGGTGCAATGAAGTGGCTGCAGCCATTGTGCAGACACCACCTCTCTCATTATACCCTCTCAATCAACACTCGGCACACAGGAAACCGCAATAAAGCCCATCTGCCACGGTTAATCTGCAGGCAAACCCACACCCATGTCTGTGCCCGTTACTCTCCAGCCTTATTATTCTCAGATCCAAAGCTTCATAAGGGATCAGCCAAAGTCCATTAAAGTAAATAATAGCTAGAAATGACAGGCTTAGCAAGGATTGGGAGGAAGTTGAAGACCAATCTGAGCTGTGAGCTCTGATTAATAGAGAAAAGCATTAGGAGAAAAGGGGAGAAAAATGACCTCAGCCTGCTCCAAAGAATTCCTGAACCTTGGTTGTTAGGGCAAGTGCTACCATCTGAGACGTTAGTGATCCTTGAATTTCCTTCACTTTGATGCAGCTCAAATGGGAAAATTTTGAAGGTTCAGCAAGGCCCCAGACCTCAGCTGGAAAGCCGTCTGGAGTCAACCCTGTCAAAATTCTCTTGTGGAAAAGAAAGCCTTTATTAGCTAGATTGCAACAAAAAACCCACAGCCTCTAATAAGAAGAGAATGCATGCTATAGATTGCATATACATTAATTATTAGAGGGCATTTAATTGTTCTCATCTGTATCCAAATGTGTGCAAAAGTTCTTTTAAAATTCCAAAGGGTGTTTAAAAAAACAAAAAGGCACAACACCAAAAAACAAAACCAAACACCTTCTCAGACAGTTTTTCTTTGTTCAACTTAATTTTTAATAGAAGATTCAGTTCATTGCCAAGTGAGGAGATACCCTGCTTGGGAGGACTGGTACATAGAGTTGATGCTTGTGAGGGTGTTGCATGTAACGTTTGCTTTCCATTATCTCAGCTGTGTGTTGTGCATGAGCAGAATATACAGAAACCAGCAGCAAATCAACCCTGCGTAAGGATTTATTTTTCTAGCGCTAAAGAAAATCCATACTCTAAAACCAGAAACTTGGCCAGATTTAAAAACTATTTTCTGCTGTTTCTTTGCATATATTTTCTACCTCTTTTCCATTTCCTTGGAATATGTTTTGTTTTGATTATGGGGAAGAATGAGGAAATGTTTACTATTCATCAGAATGTTTGTTTTTACTGCTTTTTAAAAATCCATTGTGCAGTTAGGAAAGTGCATGTGCCACTGCACCTTTGCAACTTTTGCTGAGCAAAGTGGTGCTGACCACAAGGAGGTTGTAAGTGATTTTAGATCCAGCTAAGGAATAGTATTTAATTGATCAATCTCAGACAGCAACCCAAGCAGAACTATTCAGAAACATCTGGTACAGCTATACAGGTGTTTCTTTGTCCCTGATGATTTTTTGGGGAAAGATATTAATGATGTGAATGAGAGCTTCTTGTCAGGGCTGCTCTTATGATGATACATTCCTTATAAAAGTTTATGTTACAGTATGTGGTTTTCATAAACAAGATGAAGAGAAGGTGCTGCTTAAAATGATGATGCTGCTGTGAAATTGCTGATAACTTGGCTAAAGCCCTGCTCATGTGCATGTGATGCAATTTTCATATTTTAATCCTAAGTAGAACCAAAAATGACAATTATGAAAAGACAAAATAGATACCACCAACAGCTGTAATTGCTATCTACACTACTCAAGGATGGGCAAAAGGCACAGTAAATCAATATTAAGATCTCTACATATGCAAGTATCACAAGGACATCATATAACATCATTATAAAAAAATCCTAATAAAATTTGGACAGTTATTCGAAAGAACACAGGATGAACATGCCGTGTGTGTTTGCAGCTAACTAGTTCTCTGCAGTTTCAGCTGATGTCTTAAGAGAAAAGAAACATCTGCCTTTAGAAAAGCGTAAGTGTCTTTCTGTAGGAAAAGAAACCAAGCATAGGATGTTTTAGGACAAAACCTTCCTTTTTTAATTGATGAATACTAGTGACAGTTTCAACATTTTTCTCTTGGTCATGTAGGAAGTATAAGATTGTGAAGGATGAAGTCGCACTGGCATTCTTTTCATATACATAGGATACAATGCCTTTTTTTGTCCTGAAACATAGGTGATGTGTTTCATTTGGAACATTGGGCCTCACTGCTGAAACTGTGTCTTCTCAGACAATTCCATATGAAAAATCTAAAATATTTCCATGGACAAGAAATGGAACATGATTTTCAGTGGCGTGGAAGCAAATAATATTACGATATAGCTTATGCATAAGGTTTTGTTGTAATTAAGATCTAATGAAATATGAAAATGTTGAATGTGAGCAAGATCTGTAGGCCACTAAATATTCAAGACATTAAGATAAAAAAAAAGCAGTAAACAAAGTGTTTAGTGCTAAAAAATGCAGTAAACAAAGGGTATGAACAGAAAAAGCAAGCTAAATGCTTTGTGTAGTGGCTTCCTATTAAAAGGAACAAATAACCTACTTTGCTTTCATGATTTATTCTAAAGCCAGCACTATGATATTGCATAGAAAGCCTGCATGTAAAGCCTGACTTTAGCTACAGCCTCTTAGTGTTTTTATGCTAAGAGATGATTAATCAACTTTTCTGCTTAATGTAAAACAGAGCTAGCCTATCATCTATCTCTTGTCATACCTGTGATGTTGTCCAAGATACATTTCCTCCTGACCATGCTCAGAGCAATCAAACAGCATTTTTTGTACCTGTCTTCCCACAGCAATGAAAGCAAGAGTCACGTAGCACGTCATGGGTACCTTGTGAGCTTTCTGTATTTTGCTTCACTGAAACAAATGCATTTTCACATCTATTTTTTCTCTTGTTTGCAAGGATTAGACTGGCTAATAGTAATGATATTGTGGTACAGTCACTTCCTGTCAGAGCTCAGCCTCAATCTGGAGATACATTTGGTTTTGAATATAGTCCTTGTCCAATGGATCAGGAGAAGCTGAACTGTTTAGCAATGATGTTTGCTGTTTGTTTAATGAAGGTACTAATAACACTACAAATCTGAGCAGGTTTTGGAATTCATTAGTTTACACAGGAACAGAAATAATCATCTCTCAGCAACATTTGCTCAAATAATCTATCAATCAAAGGAGTCCATAGCTGTAGCCAAACACCTTTCTGTCTTTGAGGATTAAAAAAACACAAGAAAACAGACTGTGGCATTTAATCCATATTGCTCCATGTTATTTATTACACAGGAACTCCAGTTTACAGTTTCCTCTTATGTTATTGGTTAGCCTCCCTTGGATATTTTGTTGCTGGCTATGCTCCTAAATCTATCTGTAGCTCACAGATATTCCTATAAATTTTGTTTATTTTGTTCTAAGCTCTTTATTCCTTACTAGTAAGAATATTTTTAGTGGCAGATTTAGTGTAGGCTTGTTGCTTATAAACATGAATTTGTGAATGCAGAAACAGATTTTCCCAATTTCAAAATATAAAGGCAACAACTTGTACTCTTCTGTCATTTTCTATTAAGTTCACCAAAAATCAGTGAGTTTTTTCCCTGTAGATCACCAGGAGATTGTATTTTCTATAGCCTAATCTGCAGAATGATGTCACCTCGTGTTTTGTTTGACACCTGGCATGTTGCACAGTCCCATATACGTTACACATAACTGGACAGCTTTAATGAGCAATTGCCTGGGTGTGTTTCAGTGTGGTACAAATGTACAAACTGTGATTCTGGTTAAAGTTTAATTCTTTAGTGAATATCTGCAGGACAAAAAATCCAGCCTATGCTGGTAAGATGACAAGGCTGTATATTTTTAATAGAAACTGCAGTGAATAGAAATGGAAATCTATCCATTCCAATCAAAAGCTAATGAATGTAAAATTTTCTGGTCAACCTTTGGCATAATTTGGGGAAGTTAGGGCCAGTTCATTCGCCATGAGGCATCTCTGGCCTTTAGGTCCACTAGTATTTTTGACACGCATCACCTCAGGGAGCCAGTTCTCACTTTGCCCTATTTGCTGGCTGAAAAAGCCCCATTTCTCAATCTGTTATACTGCAAGGGGTAAGGACAAAGCCCTCCTCTTCCTCTTTTGCTCCCATTCATCCTTACATCCAATAGCAGCTTGTATAGGGCACGATTACTAGAACCATCAGGAACTTTTGCATCTGCTGCCTTCCTGAAATAGAAGGAAAATATAAATATTTGGCCCTGAGATAATTTATTTATATGAGAACAGAAATTCATTTCAGAGAATCCATGTCAAGGACTCCCATGAGTCTTTTAGACACCCCAGGATTACCTCCAAGAGAGCAGAGACTTCATTTTTACTGTAAACATGCTTGCAGTTCACCACAAACATGTCAATAATGGTAACAAATGGCCCCACTATGTGTCGTACATTGAGAGCCAGGGGAAGCGTGTGCAAAAGCTATTTTTAGAGATGAGGCAGGAGTACTCATTTTATTATATGACTAACGCAAAGATTAGACCAACTGATTTTTTTAAAATTGTACCCAGTTTGGGGGGTGATGTATCAAAAATTTTGGGGAGCAAAGGGGGAGAAAAAGGAGCAATGAAGTGCTGTTTATCCTGCCATTATCTTAACAGTCTGTGCTTCTTTGGACAGTAATCATGGGACCCAGATGCTAAGGATAAGTGATATTTTCCCACAAGCAGTTTCTGGCTCGTTGGCAGCTTTTGTAGGCAGTTGTGTTGGCAGCCTTGGAGCTGCCTCTGGCTCTGTTTTGTGGCTTTGCTCTTGATGGGCTGCCTGGGCTGCCCTGTGCTGCTGGATGCCATTTCCCTCTGTCAGCCCATGGGCTCTCGGGAACTTTGCACTGTGCAAATCCCCTGTGAAACAGATAAATGGGCTCTGCTAGGGCAGAGAGGGAATCTCTTTCCTGGCTGTTGTAGACATTAGGTGAATTACTGCTTCAGGTACTTGGGGAAACTTTGGCCATTTTTCAATTTTTGGCTTCCCTAAGCTGTAATATTCATCGCAAGGGCAGAGCCAGGTACAGCCCCAGGTGTTGGCCTTAGTCCTCTCGCCCCAGCCCCTGCTTTTTTCTTTTTTAAACTCTCTTTTATCTCTGCTACTCTATATGTGGTTTTTGCAAACTCTTAATTGTATTCTCTTTATATTATTAGCAACACATATTTTACAATGTGATATACTAAGAACACCACATTATCAGAAAATAAACACAGAATCTCATATACAGCAATAACATTAATAAAAAAAGATGTGTTCTGTACTTCATGCAGAAATGACAATTTGTTTTTCTCTCAGTTTACCTGTACTTCAATCATGCTTTAAAATATAAAGAAGGTGTGTATAATACAGTTTTAAGTAATTCTGCATATTCTGTATTGAACAAGTATCTTAAAATCTTTTCAAACATTGTTTCTTCTATTAGATACATATGTTGCTATGAAGCCAATATAAAATATTTCTTTAACACGTGGATTACTAAACAAAATTAGAAGCATTATATTTATAAAAGGTACTCATAAGTAAGACTCTTGGGCTTTTTATTAAATCAGCTAATAATATTATACATTTTTTGCATTGTTTCTCTTTTTTTGCCTAGCCAATTTGAAAAAAAATACATTTCTTGAGTGGTGATTAACTTCTCTTTTGTGAATTTCTAACTTCCAGTTTATTAATTCTAGTTTGTTTTTTATAATTAATAAATTGCATATTTATGAATTTTTATAATAAAAATGCAGAAAATTCGATTGCATTCTACTGCGGCTTCACCTGCAAAAGCAGATCTGTACAGGGGATTTTTCCCTCTGGCTGTTTCTATGCATTTTCTAGTGTGCCAGTTTCCAAAAAGCTGTCAGATCACTTGTTAGATTTGACTGGAATTGTGCATCATTTTGAGATCACTTTTGTTCACAGAATTTCCTGGAAATTCATATACTGAAAATGTTTATTAATTGGTATTTCATACGCTGTTTGTTTGGATTTTTAAATAGTAATAATGGACTCAGTAGAAATAAGAAAACAAAACCCCTCTCAACCAATTTGTGTGAGCTCTTTTACACTTTGATGTCACCAAATCTGTGTAATTCTATCTCTGTCAGGAAATTACCACATGCCAGAGATTCCTTGATGAAATGCTGACAGTCCATATTCCTAAAAATGTATGAATCTTAAAATTTATTTTTATTAGGTTGACATCAAAGACCACTGTGGATACCTTGGCCATAATGAACTGGTTGGTAATCATTTTATCTAATATTAGTTCTGTGAGGATCTAAAAGGAAAAATTGCTCTTCTTGCAGAGGGGTGGTCTTGTGTTAAATTTGCAATTTTTTTCTCTGTTTTAATTCAAATGCAAGGTTTTTCTAAATCCAGGCATATTTACAATGCGTTTTTTTCTCCAATCCAGTTTTATCAATTTTCTTTCAGGACACTGATGCTTGTGATAAAATCTCTTTGTGATGACCAGTCCTTACTGGGTTCCTGCTGTTTGAAGATTTGTGTCTGTCACCTAGACCTTACAGAACTGGACCTGAAGACTGTAAGCTATTAGTTTTTAAGAGTTAGGTATGTGATGCTGTGAGACCAGTGTAAATTGTCATTTAAAATGTTTCTAGCTTTTCTGTTTCTAAGCATAGGTGAGCTTATACTACATAAAAACAAACCAAGAAACAAACAAACCACAAACAAACAAACAAACAAAAACCTCAAACCTACAACCCCCACCAAACCAAACAAATAAACAAAGCCCACTAAATGCAAGGAAGTCTAATGCCCTGCACTATGGGCACGGTTGTTGGACATACCCCTAAACTACTTCTGGACCACCACTTTCCAAGCTGAATTCCCCCTTTTTTTTTTTTTAATGAAATACCTGAAAGATAACATTAGTGTTTCACATTGTCCGTCCACATGGCCGCTGGCTCCTTTACTTTCCTCACTAAACTGATGTAATTAAACGGGATTGTTCATTTTCCTCCCTGCAGCGCTCCAGTGCTGAAAAGTTTCTCCCGGGAGCGCGGGTGCCCGGGCCGGGCGCGGGCGCGGGGCTGCGGGCGGAGCGCGGCGCTGCCCCGGAGGGGTCACCGGGCACCGGCAGGGCGAGCTCCGGAGCTGCTCCGCGGCTTCCCCGGGCGGCACCGGCCCTGAGGTAGGACCTGACCTGTTACACCTCCTTCCCCGCCCCCAGCCTGCCCAGGGGAAAGGTAACCACAGGTAAAATCAGCCGGCGTTATGGGCGAAGAAAAGTTTTGTCAAAAGTGTATTCAGTGCTGGGTACTGGAGGAGGTATGGACTAATCCAGGCTTGTTAAAATGAAGGGGTTTTTCCCCTTATTCTTTAGGTGTTTGTAAAAATTGTGTTGGGTCAGGGAGATATTATCTTGATATAACTTTTTTTTCGTTTTAATACTTTTCAAGTTGAAGAGAAGATGAATTTATGTGATGTGACATTTATTTTGTAAATGTTAAAATTTTACTGATAGTGCTCTTAAGATATTTGATATTTACTAAATGCTCTTCTATTAAGAAAAAAAAAGTGTATTTACAGACCACCCATGGCTTGAAAATTTTTTAACCATAAATATAATACAAATAATCTGTGTGACTTCCTAAGAATTCCTAAGAATTTATTAGATACTGTAGACTTTAAAAAAAAAATATATATATATTAGGAGTTAGCATGGTGTGTATTTTGCACAAAAAAAAGAATCTGAGTCAGTTAGCCTAAGATTTTGGAGCAGCCTACCACAATTCAAGGTAAGCAGGTTCCCTTGTAATTCCATTTTTCATCAATATTTTGCACTTGGTTTTTAGAATCAGTGTCTTCTTTCAGCCTTCAGCTTTGGGATTTATTTCACCTGATCTGTCAGTTTGCCCATTCTCCACGTGTTTTTGTGTTTAGAAGTTTCCTAACTTCACAGTAATAACTTAAAACATAGTAAGTTGCATTCTCTGCCTAGTAGGTGCTTTTTATTCCTGTGGTTTGCAGTTGATAAGTAGAATTTAAAAAAATTAAAGGAAGAGAGCCAATTTAATTTTAAGTATCTTAAAACTTACGCTGCATATTTTTGTTTAAAGGATACAACAGAAACTCTTTTACTTTCCAAACAGGATTGCTGATATTAGCACAAAGCACACTGACCATTTCCTAAAACATCAAATTTTACCTAAAAGGGGTTTAAAAAGTACTTTGTCTTTATGCTGTAACTGTGGAAAGCCCACAGAAGCAGGGATCCTTTATCATTCAATAAGTTCATTTTCTTGTGCTCTTGATTTCATTTCTCTGAGCTTTGATGTATGATTTACTCAAGTTGTGAGAAATGCATGTATAAAATGCCACATACATAGGAGAATTTCAAGTGTAAATGGATTTAAGCCCCAACTTTAAGGAGAGCCCTGTCCACAAAGAAAAATGATTACCCATTAATTTTTAGACCTATAATCTTAAAATGTCTCAAAATGTCATAGAGGCAAACACATCACAGCCAGGATAAATCTTTCTAGCCTTCTTACTTTTTTAAAACAGCAAAGTTATACCTTACATGATAGCTTCAAAAAAAGCACAATTATCCTATGTTTTGCACCATATATATATCAGTAATCCGTTCTGTGTGCAACTTTAAGATAAAAGCTTGCAGCTACTCCACTGCTTGCTTTTCCAAATCACTTAAAAATGGAAAAATTGCAGCTGGAGAGGCTGGCCAGTAGAGGCCTCTCTAGATTTGCCTTATGATTAAGAACTCTGACTGCCTGGAATCAGTCGCAGCGAGGAAAAGTACTTGAAAAGATTCTGTGGCGTGGAGGGGGAAAGATCACTTTTTAATGCCCTTTTAAGTTGCAAGATGTTGATTAATGTTGCCCTTTACATTAATGATGTTTCAAGTAAAAGAAAACAAATTTAAAATGGATAAATTCTATTGAGGATGCATTAATTAAACAGAGACTTTACCATATGCTGTGGCTGGAGTGCTTGCTGGCCTTTCTGTTGTTGTTACCTGTGTAAAATCCACCCCATCCTCTACATGAATGCCCAAGCTGAATAGCCATTTGAATGCAAGCTTTAGTTTGATTCGCCATACAAGGGGTACTGTGTCACTGTGTTTTCTTTCTAGGAGTCACTAAGTGATTTCTATATCTGTTGTCATGGTGATATAGCAAAGCAGGGGAAAATGGGGGCAACTCCAGGCTTTCTCTACACCCTCTGCACTAAGAACTAAGATGTTGTTAGCAGGCCTATAAAACATTGGGCTTTATCTGGGCCTTCTTTTTGTTCTCTGATTGTCAATAAAACTCATTTTAAGGGTAACAAGGACATCTAAATGTCATCTGTCACAGTGTTAGAGAGATTAAGTTTGTTTAGGAACTTGTGCTGGACAAAAGGCCACTATTTGTTCGGCAGATACAAAGCGGTGTTGGCCATCAGGAATCATGATTTAGAAGGAGGCTGCACAGAGCATCCAGGGAAGATCAGCTCAGTTGCAGGTGATAGTAAGAGGCTCCTTGACATGACAGCATTTAAAACACTACCAAAACAAATAAGGTTTTGAGTTAGAGTGGGTTTATCTGGGTTTTGTTCTCCTGGGCTGGTTTTGTTGTGGTTTTTTGTCACTTATCAGCTTTGTAGACCGCACGTTACTGGAGTGGCTGCATAGACCTGAGGGAAGAAAACAGCCATTGACAGAGGATGGCCTGTTTAAAAACATGACACACACACACACCTGATAGTCCTTGAATGAATAAAAATAGAAGAGGGAAAGGAGGTTTTCCATGGAAAATCCAACAATAATAGGTGCTGCATTAACTCAGCATTTACTTAATAATGAGGCTAAATGGAAAGTACAGATTAATGAAGACATTGGTGTTATTAAAATCAAATCCTGTGGTTCATATGCTTTTCTTAATAATGAACATTGTGGCTATTGGAGAGGAAGAACAGGATTTTTTCTATTAATTTGGCACACATCCCAGATCTCATTCAACCAGAACCTATCCTGTGCAAAATGCAACCGATGGCCTTTATGTTCCATAGTCTTGCTGTTTAATATTTTTGTTAATCCAAAAAAAGGCTTTTCTTTTTTCAAATTAAAGAAAAGTAAAGGGTGATCTTTGAGCCTAGACAATAATTAAATAACAGAGACCAAGCATGTTGATTTTAGCAGAAAGGTTAGTTGAAAAATGTCCCTGGAAGGGAGATGTGATTAAGGGAGCTGTTTATTGCACTACAACTACATTTAATTCTGACATTTGTGTTTTGGTAGTAATACAATGTATAGTGCTGATTGATATGTTTTGTGGGTTGTATATTTAGTGAGATCTAAAAGACAATATTCAGGACATCTATCTTGACAGGTAAAAATATTTTAGTCTCATTCAGTAAGGTTGCTGTAGTTCCAACACCAAACAAGCAACATTTGAGATGCAGCTGAACAATGGAGTTGGCAGAGTTGAGTGCTCATTTTGCCATATGCTCAATGTGAAACATTTGTTTGACGTGGAAGGAAGCTGCATAACCTGGTAGTGGGGCTTGTGCATCGTGGTAGGATCCACTCCTTATTCAAGTGTTTCCCATTATTGACTCAGCTATGTTCCGTGGGTGTCTGCAGAGTGAATGGAGGAGGCAAGCAGCCTGGCATGGGAGAGGAGATACAACCCATGGAAAGGGGTCCTGGTCCTCTCAGGTAGGCCAGAAAGGAAGAGCACAACAGAATGTTGCTTTTCTGTGAATTAGGTCTTTCCCTCTAACAGTTACCCCAGATCAAGCCATCAGCTTCGTTCTGCTTGTGAATGAGAAAAACTTTGGCTGAAGAAGTAAGAGCTCCCAGAGCATGCTCTATTAACTTCTGTTTTCCTCATATCAGAAAGCTACGTTCACAGTGAAATTAAATGCAAACACCAAAGTAAATCCCCTAGGAGTAAATCTTGTCAAATATGGGAAGTCCCCTGCTCTGGGTAAATGAGAGTAAAAATTAAATATGTGCAACTAGGTGTATAGTAATACTCACTGTAACATTTACAGCCTTTGGACACTGTTTAAAACAGCCCAGCCTCTAAAAGGTGTGTCGAGGTTGTTGCTATAAGGGACAGGAATCACCCTCACTAGTTACCCACCCCTGCTGCAGAGGGCAGGCAGAGGGTGCCCAGTGGCAGAAGATCAGCATTGCTCTGTTGTCTCTTCTTGTATCACTATGTCCAGGGAATGTAAAATTGTGGCAGGGAGCCTCTCCACCACCTACATCTCCCTCCTGTGAAAGAGGCTTTCCCATCCAAGCAATTTACATGGTTTTCTGACGTCTCTGTGACCAGGATCTTGTAAATTACTTATTACCATGAGGCCAAAACCCAGACTTTAGTGTTCAGTATTGGAATCAGTTGGCAGAAAAACAAAACATATTGCAAGGATGTTAAGAGAAAAAAAACGAGCATTTTTCCTTTGCAGAGTTTTTTATGATCATGACCTGTCACTCTTCTGTTTTCTATTATTTTAGGTATGTAGTCTGCTATTCATTCAGCTCCTCTCCACATTTTGCACTGAGCTACAAGACCAGACTTGGTCCAGAAGTCAGGAGATCTTGTCTCTCCTCTCCCTACTCTATTTGCTTTGAAGGACATGTCTCAGTTTCTTTCTCTCTAGAGCAATTCTAGTGTTTACGAAAAGTTCATGGAACCTTGTTGGACCCTTGTGGAAAGGGGCATTTGATGATGTGAAATGCCTTCTTACTGTGGAGCAAACTAAGACAAATGAATGATTTACACTTAAGACTCAGGTATTTGATCCTTGCCCAGTTATTCTATGATTAAATTTAGTTTTCACATTTTCTTTTCTCTTTAGTTTTTACATTTTCTGCAGTGACAATCCCATGCACTTGGCGTCACTGGGACAGTTAAGTGCTACTCAGTGTAGAAAAGGGCTGCAGAATTGGGCCTCATTTAGGAAATGTTTTAGGACCATCAAAAGCCTGACCCCTTCTCTGTCTTCAAAGAAGTTATTGCTAAGTATTATTGGAGTGTTCAAACTGGGACACTTGTCAGCGCCAGGAGCAGAAAGTGCTCCAGCTTCAGTTGGTGTTTTGCATCGGCGAGGTCTCCGGGAGCAAGCTGGCAGCTCTTGAGCTTCCCTCATGCAGCTGGGAATAACTGGGCAAAGGGGCCTGGGAGGCTTCAGGTGCACAAAACTGCTCCACTGGGGCTTGGATGCAGATTCCCTTCCCTGCACTGAGAAGCACCTGGTGTTGTGTAATGTACTTTTTTGATGTGCAGTAAAGCCCAGACGAGCCAGTCCTGTCACTTGGTGGGTGCCTTCAGCATCTACTGACACGTGCAGGAGCAGAGGGGGTTTGCCCACAGTGGGCAAGCTCAGCCCTTTAGTGTTAAGTGAAATTGCCAGTTTGTACACAAATGATTTGAATATTGTGGGAATATTTTTGATGTTTTTATAGCAACGGCTTAAAAGTTGAAAGGGGAATAATAAAATTACTTTGTGTTCTTGTCTGACACACAGATATTGTGTATGATCATACTTGGTAAGATCATTTTTTTGGTAATACTTGTTTCAGGGTTATTACTCCTTGTGGCTTAAATAGTGAAAGAGCAATGAATTAATTGTCCACACTGAAAGTGTGTCAACCTTCTGTTGAAATAGCAGGGAGTCAGAATGTATTTTATTTTTATTAGTATTATGACTAATGATTATATGGGAGATGTGATTGTTCAGATTCTCTTAGTAATGAGTTTCATGTTACATTTACAGAACAAGTCCAATGAAAGAAGTTACTGCTATGTAAAGTTAATTCTTAAAAATAATATGAAAAAATTAGCAAGGCAGCAAAAAAGAGTTTTACTATAGTTTTATAACTGTTCAGTTACTGTGAATTGCTAAGATTTGTAAAGATCTTTGAAGATGAAAAGCTCTGTGTAATATTATTATACTGGCTTTGAGAAAGTAAAAGGAAAAAACCCGGTTCATCCTGTTATAATCCTTTTAGAAATTTTAACAAATCCAACAGCTTTCAAGAAAATATTTCAGAAAGTGTTACCACCACCACTGCTGTTGCTCCAGGCTATGTTATCATATACCATAGTGTGCATGGAAGCAAAGCTTAACTAAGGTCATTCTAATGAATTTTGAACAGTTACATGGACCTAATTTGGCTTTCTGTCCTGTATGAAAGGCAACCTCTTCATGCTGCAGCACCCAGCAGAAACCCCTGAGTCGCCTTACAGCCTCATCTGCATTTTTCATCATCTGAAAGAGCTGCAAGTAACGCTCAGCCTATGAACCCAGCGCACGTGTGTGCTTTTTCCATCTTCAGCACAGGGGGCAGACAATAGGTTTTTTCAGTCTCTAAAGAACTGAAAATGTATTTTATTCTGCTATCTCCACTTCTGGCTCCAGTTTCATTCTCTCATTTTTGTCACCAGATTTGAGTTCTTGGGTACTAAACGACAGCGTTTGGCCAAGTCCCTTTGATGTCAGCTCTCTCCTTCATCCCCAGGAGAGTTGCAAGGCTCCAGCATCATTCCAGGGAGCTGTTTCCCTGCTGTTGACAGAAAAGAGAGGTTCAAACCCTGAACTCAAGGTTTCCCATCAGCACTGCCTGTCTGGGGAGCTGGTCTAGCTGGGCTGTGGGTTCATTACACTCAGTGCTCCTCCCAGCCCTATGTCCTTCTACAGATGCTACGGAGGAAACAGTTTTAGTTGGCAAACACAGCAAACCACTCCAGAAGCCAAGTCAGAGTGCCTGAAAGTAAGGGAAGTCTCAGAGATTTAATGTTCTTGACAAAATATTATTTCCCATTATGTCCAATCACTTTGTATATTCTTTTCTTTTCTGAAGTTCAACCATTGTAAATTCTTGCTCTCAAAGAAGTCCAGTGTTGGTGAGCTCCAAAATAGTTGAATATGAGAATTTCCATTTTGCAAAATATAAAATACAAAAATTGAAAGAAAAAATTATCAAGATTTCCCTGTTCCCATTATTTGTGGAAAATATTATTTGTTGATCACTGAGATAATTTGATTCAATAGCATTTGATTGTTTCTTTTTATTTCATACAGGATACAATGAAAGATGCTGAATCAATACATTAAAGTTTAACTGCAATATTTTATTTTCTCTGAAAAGTGCTTGTTAGATTTATAACATTTTAAATATTGTTATAGACACTTTATTTAAAATGCTGCTAATTTTACAACAGTGCACCATACAACAGAAAACTGAAAAATATTTTATTCAGCTCTCTACCATAGTTCAACTATGGAATGAAGATAGTAAATTTCTTTTATCATTATTGTGTTTGCCACCTTTTCATTTCAGTAAATCCTTTGTTCTAAGGTGAAGTTTCTAACCTTTATCAGCTATTCTGTTTTCGTACTTGGATCATGTCCTTCTTATGTGTCTCTATTCTAATATAAATAACCTCATGGTTTTAACTTTTCTTCAGGTAAGAGTTGGTTTGGGGTTTTTTTCAGATTCTTGACTATTCTTAATTATCTATTTTTTTAAATCAGCTTCCCATTTAGCTCTGCATTATGCCTTTTGCTCAAAAGTGATTAGAAATAATGTTGTATTCCTGAAAGAGCTTTATTATTGATAAAGTAATTTAATGATATTTTCATTTTTACGAATATTTTTGCTGCGTTTTCACTACAATTCAACACTATCACAAATAATGTTTATGCCATTTGTCTTTCTGAATCAAAAATTTAAAAATTTCAAGAATCACTAGAAGAAAAGAAAAAAATCCCTGAAAAAGCCCCATATATTTGCACGTTAAACTATATTTATTACCATGGTAGCTCTTCACCCATCCGACTTAACACCTCTCCAAGAGTGAATGATAGCCATCTTTGACTGCTCATGGTTTGTCTAATGAAACCAGGTGTGCTCTGCATTGTTTTTGATTCTGCAACAAGAGCAGCACATAGCTGTAATTTTGCTCAAATCCCCAGCACCAATATGCTTAAATTGCTTTGCATTTGTGTACTAGCTTTTTACATTTCACCTGCCTGCATGTTCTTCAAAGTGTACTGAACATTGCCAAGCTGCTAAGATGCTTAATGGACTCTTACCTAAATGCCTCTGTGTCTTCCACAGTCTCACAGAAAGCTGCAGGACTGAAAGCAGGGTATTTGAAGGCATCTGAATGGGAGGCTTGGAATTGTTTTGCTTAGCTCCAGACACCCAGCGCTATCACAGGCTGATCTCTCTGGGTTTCCCCTCCTCCATAAGGAGTGCCCGAGTGCTGCCAGTTTGCAGAGACAATATTGCAAGTTCCTGTGAGTAAATCTTGGTGCTACAGGTATGGACAGTTTTAAATTCTCAGCCTTGGTTTGCTTCACTGAGTAATAATTTCAGTGGACTTTATCACACGTGTACCACAAATATTGCATGATGTTTTGGCTTCCTTGTCTGCCTTGACATAAAATAGAGTTGCAAGATCAAGATATGTATTAAACTCAAGGCAGAGCTGTTGTTTCCAAGTACCAAGCATGAGTGGATACTTGATTATTTTGGTTCTTGGAGTCCTTGCTTACTTTATGTTTTTTATCCAAGTTACTGGACAAACATGGCAGTTTTTTGTCATCTTCCAGCTGCTACCTAAACCAGTCTGATTTTTGCTTAAACATTTCATGGCTTTTGTGTGTGATCCCTTTTCTCTGTATAATGAGCCCAAAAGGTCTGATCCTAGACTTCCCCTCTCCAGTGGCAGCTCAGGAACTTGCTTGAGATTAAATACAATGTCGGTCCAGGTTCTTAAAAGTCTACTGTTTATTACTAAGTCCTCAGATCTGTCCAAAGAATTACATGGCAGCACATACTCTCAACTTCTAAATGGCAACAAATGTTGAGCAAGAAAGATTTCAGAGAGCTGAATTATCTCGTTAAATTAACTGGAACATTTTAATTTTTACTAGAGTTGAGTGAGCTTGAGTAAATATGACGAATTGGACGCTCACTTCATTTAGCAGACATCAAACACACACAGAATGTTGCCCAATTTAATTTAGCCCTGCCAAGCTGGGAAAATGCTTGTAAAACATCAGTGAAGAAAAGGGCTAAAATTTCCTCTTGGTTGAGAGTGCAGGCATAAATTCCCTTGACATAAACTGGGGTTGTATGTGTACTTATGTATATACACCATAAACTTGCCCTCAGGGAAGATCCTCCAAACACCTGCAACCAGAATTCGTGCTACCATGAGTTATTCCCAGTAAAGTCAAAACAGCCTTCCCTTTTGTACTAAATGGAATATGCAACTCCTGTCTTACACCCCAAGGTTTATCTTGTTTTCCTCTGCTGTCTCTTATCAAGTACATACCAGCACAGTCATTTGTTCAGTCATGCTCAGTAGAGTGGTTGGCTTTTTCTTTTTTTTTTTTGCTTTATCCCCTGAGCTTAATGGGCACATTTTGTGAAGAGTGAGCCAACCAGGTAAATAGCTGCTACTATGGAGCTTAAGAGCTACAGCTCTCAAATTAGGAGGTGCTTTTTGTCAAATAGGCCTCTGTAGCTCTAATATTAGTAACAAAACAAGGGCTTTTCAGACAGGAAAAAAAGTCTTTTGTCTGACTCTGTATCACACTTAACTCTGTTGCCTTGTCAAATATGTCAATGTTCATATTATACAGCAGCATTCATCTGTGGATGCAAAAGTGCTTTGCAAATATTACCTCTTGAATACTTTTAATTTATATTTAACAACCAGGTTTGTGAGATGGTACTCAAAAAGAATCAGAGTGAACTATTTAAAAAGTTAGTATAAATAAATTATAGTAATTTATTTGCTTTCCTGTTGCTCTATAGAAAGTTGTTAGCTTGAGCTCCAGGGCAATGCTACCTAAGTATGCTTCAAAGAGCTTTTTTTCTCCTTTTGTTTTAACACCAAGTCCACATATTTCTACATGATTCTTGAATTATAGTTTCAGCTTTTCTGTTGCTGTAATTGGTGAGCATCTTCTGGTAGAGCACCAGGAATGAGGTACACAGAAGGCAGAACACAGCCCTGAGTAGAGGTGTTATGGTCTCAAACGCATCTAACACACAAAAATAGTCATCGTTTTAATGAAATTCTTTCACTTTTTTGCATGCTTCAGAAGCATAAACTAGAAACATTACTGAAGGAGTTCCTTGCCTTCAGGCTATGCAACTTGTTCCAGTGTTTTAAGGCATTTTTATTGATTTTTTTAAGCAAATTTGCTTGGAGCAGATTCTTTTATCCTATGTTTTCTGGCTACAGGCTGCAAGCCTGTATGGAAAAGGAAAATTTCATAGACACATGTTATGAGTTTTACACTGGTCTGTGAAACACTGCAATAGGATGGCTTTTACTATTACAAGTCTGAAACCACAATAATAGTGAGCTACTTCCCTGCTCACTGAAAACACCTGGATATTAGGCCTTCCTTATCTCAATTTGTCAGCTAGTTTATTAGTTTAAAATGTTTAGGCTTCATGAGTAGTCTATTTGCTCATTATGTCTGTAAGAAAAGTTAGTTTTATGTTAAAAGAATGCATTTGGGCAAAGGGAAATGGGGAGAAGCTTCAGGCAGGCTGTCGTCATTGCTCTGCTTCTCGGGCTCCCTATTGGTCTGTCCTAGGTCTTGAGTACCAGAGCTGGTACATGCTCACAACACTGCTTTGAGTTTCCTGACCACTGCAGGTGATTTTTCCCTTTGAAAACCAGGATTTTGGTACCCAAAGTTGGGTTCTCAGACTGAAACATTTAAAGTCTCAGGTCTCTGTTTTCATCAGAGATGTGCACGCACAGCGAGCGAGTGAAATGACATTCGGACTGCGTATCAAGGAATGGCTGAGCAATGAGAAGTTGTTGCTGTGGAGCACATTTATTCTTGATGCCAATTTGGTGAGGATGCTCTCTGCCTGCTGAGGAATGCAGAGGTGCTGCTCATCCTTGGAGGCCAAGGCAGCTTTGGGCTGGTTTGTTTGCAGGTCTGTTTTAGGATTATAATTCTGCAGAGAGTTATGTTGTGTAAGAAAGCTCTCATTCAGGTACACAGGGCTAAAATGATTAGATGTGTTTCTAGGGCAGAGCTAAACATTGCTCTTCTATATTTTGAAAGCAGATGAACTTGCTAGACCCACCCTAATGCTCTGGGGTTGTCTCCTGCCTGATGGGCTGCCACCAAAGCTCTAAAACCCTCGCACACAAAGGCACCACGGGACTCCTACCCTCGACATGAGCGCTCTGCCTGCCTCTGGCGCTGCCTGTCAGACCCGTTCCAGCTGGAATCAAGGTAAAGAATCAGCAGCACTAAATACTGCAGGACAAAGGCATAAACCAGCTTTGTAACCCTGGGCAACCTGGGTGTTTGCTGACTGACAGCGTGAATGACAGCCCAGTTGTCACTCTTAAAGATCGTCTTCTAATCATTCCAGATGTCACCCGACAAGATGATGGCTACTAAAAAGGGAATAATTTGGGAAAAGTCATAAAACCTATTATCTCCTGCTGAAGCCATTTCTCTTTGCCATTTCTGAAGTCTCTGCAGAATAGATTCAGAATATCCCATATGTAACATGCAACTGGGTTATGAAGAGAGGGTGTCCACTTAGAACTGCACTGGATACCCACGGCATTCCTAGAGAAAGCCACCCCTGAGTCGTGCCACTGCTTCCTGTCTTGGCAGGTGACTCCAATCCAGCCATAGAGAGGAGCTGAAATATTTCACCTGTTCCAAAATACAACAGGCAGCAAAAGGCTGTCATAGAAGCTGCTCACACACACAGCCTGACAAATCAGAGAGAGGGTGGAGATGATCACAACAGCAGCAGAGTGCAGTTTCTGGGTTGAATTCTTATCATTATCTTCTCCTTATCAAAGAGAGAAACATCTGAAAACATTGTTAGGACCTTTTCATTTTACTTAATTTATTCAATTGCATTTTAATTTCAATATGAAGAGAGGACTTTATTCTTAACTTCAGGCTGAATGAAGGGCTGCACATAAAGGAAATGTAACAAATAAAAAAAGAAAATATCTTTCGAGAAGGACAACAAAACAGTGGATGAAGTAGAGGAGAAAAAGAGGACAGAAAAGACAAAATGATGATATCTAAATCTTAAGCTTTAAAGTTTGAAAGCATAGCCTGAACTGCTGAAGTTATAATATATTTTGTCATCAAGATGAAACTAAAAATGGACCCCTAGATTGTTTCATTATAGCAGGGCGTTTTAAGGGCATAAACTGCAACTGGAAAATTCTCATAGATTATTGTGTCAATTCCTTCCAAAATCTAGTGGAGGAGATTGCAGACTGTAAGCCAGAAAATTACGTGTATCATTCATATAAAGTATCTCAATGAAACACACTGAAAGGCTGCTGCCAAACTTTGGTAGAGAAGACAAAAGTATGTTTAGGACAACTATTAAAAGTCCCTCTCCTGTCAGCTGCATTGGGCCTTATTCTGCCTTTGTCACTCACACTGGCTGATATCTGACTCCAATCAATTGCAATGAAAGTAGTGGAATAATTTATGTAGTAAGGAGTTAAATTTGCATGAATTTAGGCAGAAGATTGTAGTGATTTGTCTTAATGAACAATTTCAAATTGCTTGCTATCTATCTGAGAAATTCTAAAATGGTCAGGATGGTCACATGGAAGAATGGAAGAATCCCACTTAGAAAAAATTAGGTTTTCTGACTGGCATTTTTCTTGGGGTTTCTTCTAACTCATCAGTTCCCCTTGCCAAAATATTTCATTTAATTATGTGGTAGTTGTGAAATTTCAGCTTCTTCAAAGGGCAGCTTGAGTATAGCACCAAGGGCTTGAACATCCAAACAGTGACTTGAGCAGTTTTGTGTAACAAGTTATGGTAAAAGATCATTCTGAAGCCCCCTCCCATGCCACTGATATAATATTGCTTTCTGCTTTTAATAATATTTTGGCCATGAATTCTCTTTGTTGTGGAGCAACCCAGAACAACGCCACAAAATGTATTTATTTCAGATTTTGTAGAAAGTGATCTTAACTCTCTCTTGAAAGTTTCTCATATTAGGTATTTGTTGCTGGTATCTGTGAATCTTAATTTCAGCATGGTTGTGTCTCACTGTCTCTGTATACATATGTGGGGTTTTTTTGTTTGCCCATTCTGGATTCCTTTTAAACTTATGGAGTCAATATATTGTTTTATACAAATCTATGTGTTATTAATTATTAGGATCTCCCTTTCTAACTGAAATACATTTTTTTTTTACTATAACTAGTCCCTGTCTTGCAAAGTTTAGGTAACAGACACAACAATGTGCTGGTAAACAGCAATTATTTTTTCAAGCTAAAGTTTACATATGTGTTCAAACTGTAGGAATTTAAAATCAAGGAGCTGTAAATGCTGCCCTTGCCTGGTAACCAAGTCCTGATAGCAGAATTGTTGCAGTGATTTCACTGTGCAGGATAAAGCTAGGAGCCAGTAGGAAATAGAAATCTATAGTGTGCACATCCATCTGTGCATCTGTGTGCCCATAAGCACTTGTTTTCTGCAGACAACTCAAGTGGATCTACCCAGTTGTGTATATTACAGTAAAGGACTTTGATTTTCTACAAAACAGTACATGGATTTTATCTTTGTAAACAAGTTTTCTCATGTAAATGATAAAAATCTACTAAAAAGACTGGAAAAGTCCTTCAAATTCATTCTTTAAAAATATCAGACATAACCTGTCATTTCACAATATTGGAAAGCAGTTTTTTTGGTTCAGAACCTTCAGTAATTTTACATGTTCTGACAAAATTTTCTCTAGAGTTTTGCTGTTGGTTAAAAACCTGAAATGCACTCAGAAACTTCAGTTTGTAAAATCACTTAGGCTGGAACTTAGATCAGTGTTTGCATAGTCCCTCTGAACCAATGGGTCTTATGGAGCTCTGATGTGGATGGAAAGTGTGAAAGGAAACACCAGGCCTATAAGAAGTAATAGTGAACAGCAGATACTGGAAAAATGTCTGTGAGGAACCAAAGGCAGCCAGTTATTAAATTTTTTACTGGATTCTGCTAGCAGCAACTTTAAAAAATCCAACCAACTTCTCTTCCCTCTGATATTTCATCTATCCATTTTGTATTCCATTCTTTAGGTTGTATCACTAACACCACAGCTCCAGGGAAGCTCAAAAGGCTCTAGGGCTGGCTTGTATTTGTCACCCATTTTCTTTTATTAAATGATAAACAAATAGAAAAGGCTATTTGTTATCTTTTTTCCTAGCAATGCCATGCTCTTAAATATAGTTTAATTTCTCATTACTATGCTTTAGTGAGTTGCTTTGAGCTCCCCATTTTACATTTTACTTAGTTTTTTATGGAAATTGCATCTGGCTATACTTCCTCAAGACCAAGAACTCACTAAGCATCTGTATTCAAAGAAGTGATATTAACTACATTTATTTATTTTTTAAGTCACAACTAAAATTTTTGTGATTTCTACTGCATTAGAGTGCTTTGACAACTGATGGTTGGAAAAGTAGAGCCAAGCACAGGAATCTCCACACACCAGCCTGGTTCCTCATGCCTTTGCCACTGGCTGCTGCATGAAATAGGACTCTGCCAGAGAGACCTTTGCTCTTATCCAGTTTTTCTTATGCTTAAATTTTATGCTTTGATTTTTCTTATCTCTTTTGCAGATAGCTAGATTACTGAAGGGTTAAAGGACCAGAAGAAAGTTCCCTATTTTTTTTCATCCTTGTCAACTTCTCAGTTATAGTCTCTTCACTGCCTAGAAGGAGGAAAGAAAATGAAGAGGAGAAAAATATTTTGTCATCCTTCCTTTCCTGAGCCTGGAAATCCAGCCAGTTGCAGTCTCAGCTTCTTACAGCTCAGTTTTCCCAGGAGCTTTAGGAATATTTCCTGCAGGCTTGCCTCTCTGATGTCAGAGTTGACAGAGGACCATTGGAGATTATTTGGTAACTCGCAGTCTCTCATAATTTATTCCAGGATCTTTAAACTTTTGTGTGCTTTTCTCATAAAAGACAGTTTCTCTAGAGCACGTTAGATGGAAAATATTTTGCAAGTTCATTAGATGAATTTCCATTAAAAATCTGTTTAGGGAAGCTCCTTCCTGATTCTGAAGATGAAGTTGTAAAGGAGCAGTCTTTTTTAAAGTTGTATTTGTACTGGGAATTCTCAGAAATCCCAGCCAAGAATTACTGTAACATTGTACAAAGCTGAAATTCCCTGTAGCTCTATGTTTAACACTTGCTAAGACCCCATGGCAGCATATGCTTTTCTAGTCACATATTTACTCTCTGTGACTGAAATGAATACAAAATTTGCTACCTAGTTGAGTGAAATTAACTATCTTTAGTCATCTTGGTCAAACTTGAAAAACTGATTTATTTATTATCTATCAATTTATAACAGTTTACTCATGATTTTCTTATTTTTTGCTTGCCTGATTAAGTACTGTGTCCCCATGTGAAGCTTGGATAGGAATATGCTTGAATATTTTGATAATGTAAGTTCCAGGAATGGATCCATTGCTACAATTTTTGGGCTTTTTTTAAAAATGTGAGGTTTTAATTTGTCTTAATTTTTCAGCATAGGAGTCCAACACTGTAATCTACACTTTAAGAATGATTGAATGCTTTAACTGTATGGTAGTTCCCCTCCAATATGTTTAGTATTTAAAGGTTAAAGTAAGCCTTGATGAAAGTGTTTGCCTTTAGCTGTTCATTGCTACTTTATCTATTGTTTCAGCTGTGAAAAGTTTTTTTATTTGGTTGAGGTTTGTTTGTTTCTCACTGCTAAGCTTTTCCAACATTTTAAAATTCTGCATTACATACAGGTTTGAATTTTGGCTTCTCTTTGGAGTATTTTACTAGGACAGAGATTTTACATGATAAATGCTCTCTGTAAAACACAGCTGTAAAAAAAAAAAGTGAAGTCTATATTGTATGTCTTCTTGGAACTTTATTCTCTTATAAAAGGATTTATGTAATTTTACATAATTCTTTTGGCAGGAATGTTTATTGCCCGGCTGGGTGAAGTTATTAATGTACCTCTCAAGCTGCATTTTCAAAGATCATTCATATATGTATAAACCTCTTTGAGGGTCCTTGATATGTAGGATTTTTATTGGAGACCCTTGTTCCACTGCAGTAAAAGGATGACACAAGATGTTTACTTTAAAAAGTCTCTGACATCCCCCTGAGAATGTTTTGATAGTATGGCATACATTTGGTTACAATTAGTAAACCAAACAATTTCCCATTGTTATCTCACTGTGTTTGTCTAGACCCTGTAAGGAGCTTTCAGAAAATATCCATCTCCATGTTTCAGTTAATTGATTGCATGTCCAGTAGGATTATTCTTTTTATAAAGCTCCTTGTCCTTTTAGTTTTATCGCAGAGATTTTGCACAAACGCATGTGGTAAAAAGCAAAAGGGAAATACTGGCACAGCTAAGCATAAAGAGATATTGTACTTAGGGCTAATATTCCTGTGTGTGGGAAAAATATCCATGTGTTCCTGCTACTTCTGTGTGCAAGATGTTATACCCGAGGGCTGAAAGTAATAGTAGCTGGTGCAAAAGTATTCACCAATATCAAGTGCAGATGAAAGCTTTTGGAGCCAGCTGAAAGCTGAGTTCTTCAGCTTAATAGTTGAACTTGCACTCTATCTGGCATAATAATGATGGGTAACTTAATTTTATTTGAATTCTGTTAGCAGTGTGATTAAAAGATTCAAATCCTTATCTGACATCTTTGCTGTGTTGTTTTGGCTATTTGCCGTTTTATACGTATAATCCAGTCTCATCTTCCCTTTTTTATGATAGCTGAAATGCATCTTTCTGTTGAATACCTTATTTTCTGTTTAGAGGCTGATAAGTCACAGCCAAGATCATTGTCTATCCATTTGGGTGGTACACATACCTTGCTAGGTACATCCCATATTGCTTGCAGTTGTTTGGAAGTTACATGATTAAACTGGCTGTAACATGAATTAGTGTCTATGTCACAGAAATTCCCCGTGCAATTATCACCCCTTGGAAATGCTGCAGTGTCAGGTTTAGGCCTGATAACAGGAACTGGTGCTTCTGTGCCTCCTTTAATCATCCTCTTTTGTTTACACTCTTTCTGGAGAAGCGACTGATCACAACTCTTGTAACAGTAGGTACGCTTTGGCAGGAGAAGAATGCAGAGCTTGTGGTGTTATTCTGCTTCATAAACCTGCGTCCTTGAAGTCTCCTGCAGCCCTGCCCTGCCAGACTGGTAATGAATTCTTGGTGGGAGTGGTCAATACTGAATTGAATAATTCCCTTTTGAATTATATCTTTAACAAAGCAATTCTTGAAAAGGTCTGCTGGGTTTCAGATGGGTGCACAGGAAGACAAGAGTGAGAAAGAAATTCGTCCTCCAAAGGAGGGAGAAGGGACTGCACTTGCACTTTCTGCTGCTGTCACCTCTGCTTCTTTGGCAGGTGGGAAAGGACAGACTTGCCCAGAGTTGTCCCGTGTGATGTGCTGCCCTCCAAGCAGCCCTGCAAGGGAAGGTCTCAGCCGTGGGTCTCAGCAGCACAGCACAAACTTGCACCTCAGCCATCTCTGCACCAACACCTCTGTGCAACGAAATGACAGTGCCTGGTGTCTCCAAAGCTGGAGCCAAGGGTTTGGGCCCTTCTGCATCTCGGCAGCAAAGTCAGCCCTTTTCATTTCCTTGTCATCAGAGGTGAGATATCTCCGTTCATGTTCTCTAGAGCAGTTTGAATTCAATTTAGCTGGTGATTAAGTTACTTTGTGTGAATTGGATGCTGGTAGGAATGTTTGTTCAAAGGGTTAACTTAACCTTCCCCAAGGTTGTAACGGACACTGGAAGATCAAAAGCTCCTCCAGACTCTTAAAGAGAGAGGAAAAGTTAATTACTTGCTTTTACAGTTTTCAGTCAATGTCTTCCTTTCTGGGAAGCAAGTCTGTGTTTAACACACTTAAAGTCATGGTACAAACAACTCATTTTGTCTCTAATCATAAACATAATTTATCTGTTCTTCAGATTTATGCAGTAGCCATGTTTGTCAAAGTATTTGGCACCAGTGACATCATCTTTGTTGAAATGCTGGACAGAGTGATGAGTCCCAGATGTTAATGCACACCAAAAGTTGAGAAAGAATGAAATATAAAGATCAACTGTAACAGCTATGGAAGTGATAAAAAAATTATTCTTTCTTTTTCTTCTAGTATTTAAAAATAGTTATTTAGTTTTGTTTGAGGTTTGTTTTCATACATGATCAGTTAGGGAATGTGCTCACTATTCTGCACATACATGATAAAGACAGACTGAGATGTGAATTTGGATGAATGCTGAATAAAGCATGATTTAACCTCATAATTGCACTATTTCCTTTGTAGTTTTTTCCAATCTTTTACACTTTGCTTTTGCAGATCATGATATATTCAAAATGTGTGTACTGAGATCTGGATGTGCCTCTTCTTGACTGCCAGGATTTAATTTGTCATTAAGGGTCTTGCATGGTTATGTCAGCACATCATGTTTTCTAATGCAACATGACATGCCAATGTAACCAAGAGTAGCACCACTTCCTAATGATATGTCATGTTGGTGAAATGTAGAAAGGATGTGACTTACTGTGATTTTTTTTTAATTGTAAAATGAAATCTCTCTCTGTGTTCCAAAAGTAGCCGTCATAGAAGTATGGTTTAGGTTCTCAAGGGAAAAATCATGAAGGTGCTTGGGCATGTTTTCACAGTGACCACACATCTACCCAAGTGCCTTGTGCTGCCTGATAAAGGAAGCATTTAACAAATAATACATTCTGAGCATCCTGAGATGGATAAGGCTGACCTGACTAATATTTGCATGGAAAATCAAGCAGAGATGCTGCTTAATTTTCTACCAATAATGAATGCTTTAGATTATTCTGATGTCTAGATAGAGTTCACTATTTTGAAAAATTCCCATATCCACAGTCAAAAAATTGACTCAGAAAATATGTTTCGTTAATGTATTGCAGCAATTCTCCAGGCCTTATAGATAGAAGAAAAGTTTTATTAAAGTCACAGAGAGAGAAAAGAAATTCAGACCTTTCATATTGGGCAACTGCATATAAAGATGAATAATGAGGTGGATGTATAACTCACATGTCATTGTCTTCTCTTAAAAATCTTTGTATCTGAAAAAATTATAGAAATACATCAAAATATAATCTTATTTTAGTTCTTCTCAGTAGATTATCCTTAATTTCTTTTTTTGGGGTGAATGTTTTGGCATTAGTCTCAATACAAGTTTTCTGAAGCCTGAAAGCAGCAGTGATGAGGTTTGTGGAGTTGGCTGTGGTGCAGTTTTCACTATGCTGCTCAGTTCTGAGTCAGCCATATGACAGTGATGTCTCTGAGCGTATGGGAATTATTCTAAAATTATTTGTATTTTTCTTACCTTTTCTTTGAGACTGCATGCTGATTTGGGAATAAACATCAAAACCCAGATAATCTATATTGTTCTTTCTGTTCATAGGACTGTACTCAGTTTACACCTGATGATGAATGACACATGAGGAATATGGGATTTTTTTTTTAAAAAAAATCCATATATAAAGACTTAAGGTAAGGTGAGTCTTTCTGATACCCTTGCTAAACCCAGCATGGCCACAGATCTCATTTTCAAAATTACTTATGTCAGGGGTATAATTCACAGTTCTGAAAGCAGCTTGGATGCTTAGTACATTAGATCTCACTGACCTTCAAAGGGACATCTAAGCATCTATGGTCAGATACTGAATGTAAGAGGAGCCTGGTAGGATTCTTTTTATAGTGTTTCATCACCTCAATCCCTTTCAAATCACTTTAAACATTTTCCTTCAATTTAAAAAATGGGGCATGGATTTCTAAATCATGTGTGTACTTAAGAAAATACTACCTGTAATTTATTTAAGCCTTGTGAATACTCCAGGAAAAAGGTGTGTTGTGGATGCATTGTGTTAAGAGGAAATGTGTGCGACGAATTTTGGGACAAGTCTTGGGATTTTGCTACCGATGAGTCATTTTTAGTCATTACTTGCTGAGCTGTATCATTAGAAATCTGAGTCACATAGGCCATGCTTAAATTGCATATCAGATAACCCAAGTGTTCAAGGCAAGCTGATGTAATCCAGTATCACTTTAAGCAATTTATGCCACTGAAGATCAACTCCCTCAAAGTCCTGCATCTTCCTGAGTGGAATTATTTCCCCTTCTCAAGTCTCTTCTTACATCTCATTTTAGTCAGGACCCCCTACCTTCCTATCTCTGGCTTATCTGACTGACTTGTGGCACTGATGTAATTACTGTCTCCATATATAGTCTATTATTAGTCTTAAAAAATGTAAAAATTTCTTCTGAAACACAAACATTTTTAGATAGTGTGTGAAAATGCTGAAGAACAAAATCTCAGGGAAAAAACAAAAAGTTTGCTGAGGGGTGAGCAAAATCTTCCATCGAATTATGATAATACAGTATCCTATCATGTAATAAAATATCACACAACATAATATTTTTTTCGCTGCTTTAGTGTCATTTTTATTTGCTGAACAATTAACAGGTTTTCAAACAGCTTTGCCAGTTTTGCTTTTTTTTTTTCATACCTCCATCCATTTTCCAGCAGTCATTCCCTTTCCCTTCCATTCTTATGGCCAGAGAACTATGGTATGACATGCTGAAAAATGTTTACTAAGGTGATCAAAACTCGTGTTCAGAGTTATTGATTACACACCCACTGAGTTCTTGCCAGGTCACTATATTTATGCCAAACTGTGTTATCAGACTCTCTGCTAGCTAGCTTTACTGCAGTGGCTTTGCATCAGCTCTGCTTAAAATACATTGAAAAACATTTTCCAGAAGCCATGCATATGATGTCTAGTACAGGCTTTGCAGCTGTCTCTGTAATTCTTAGAAAGGTGAAAAAGCAATGACTTAACATTCTGTACCACCCAAGTCTGAATTTTTTTGTCTAAGGTCACCTTATCTTTGTAGATCTTGGAAAATGATCATGAATATTTATGATGGCATCAAAAAATCAAGCAGCTGCAAATTGTTTACAACATTTTTAAGAATATGAAACCAGCTTCTACTATAAATCAAGTACATCTGCTAGAACTGGATGAAAACTGAAAGCCATCCTATCCTCCTATCTTATCCCAAGAGCTCAAAAATCACCAGTACCATGATTCAAAACACTAATGTGGGCTGTATAGATAAAAGGTAAAACCCAAAATAAAGTATCAAATCAATCATTCTAAAGATAGCACATGAAAGTAGTTTAATGAAATATTAATCTGAAATAGATGCCATAAAACTTTGTGGAAACTTTAAAAATGTTGAATCACAGTCTATCTAAAATTGTATCTCATTATATTTCTTTCCTACCTTTAGAAAAATACATTCTTCCATCACACAGAAGTTCAGATGCACATATTGGGAAAAAATGCGCATTAAAAATGTACACAATATTGTCTTCAAACCTTTGCTGGATTTTTCTTCTACAGAACCATGATTTACAATCTGCTACAAATTTAATAGCTAGCTGGAGAAGTAGGCAGAATAAACAATTTTAACTCTTGGCACTGCTGCCAAATTGGTATTTGGATGACATTTATTGTATGAAAACATCATAATATTTGGTTTATTTCAAGCTGGAGGAGTAATGTGTATGCTTTAGATGAGGCCCACTATTTGCCTAAAAATTGTCTTGAATAAAAAGGAAAACTGTTCAGTTCCCAGGACTACGATTTTCAAACGTTTTCTTGCCAAGTGCTGCCACCAGAGCCGAGTGACAGTGGCCTCAGCTCTGCAGGGGTTCACATGTCAGGGGGCAGATCCTTGCATATCACTTGTGGTATGTGGATTGCAACTTGGGAGTGCTGTATTGAAGCTCTTAAGCTATTAAAATGCAACTGTGCTAATAAACTATCTGATTTAGAGACTACAGCGTCATTTTGCCTCTCTTTGGGAGGTCTCATATTTTCTGTATTTGGTTTCTCCATTTCTCCCTACCCATTAAATACTACTTGCACTGTCCCTCGGTTTTTCACTGAAATACTTTTGACTTGGAAAACATGTGGGATTTTAGGGTCTTCTCTGTTTCGTGTTTAAGGAATAATTCAAAGAGCTGTATGCTCAGAGGTGCCTGTCCACTTTGCAAGAGTGACTTTGTTGTCTGCCGTAGAGTTCAGTCTGTTCAATAAGAGGAACAATGAACTCCATTTCTTTTCCTGCTGCCCAGTGTTACTGGCTGTCACAGACCATCCATCCTGAGCAGCACTGCACTACAATTCAAGTAAACCTCCTTCAACCAGCATGCAAGCCTTCATCACAAGGCAAAATGCTAGTCTGAGAGGATAATAACTGAGACATTCTTTTAATAAGGACCATTTTTAAATGTTAAGAATGACTTGTTTTAATTGAAGGAGAGGAAAGGAACTCCTACCAAGAGTCAAAGAGATCCCCCAGAGCTCTCTGAAGTCTTCAAATTGTCTTGCTTAGAAATTCCTGAATATCAGAAGTGAACAAAAGTTATAAAATCTTGCCAGCCATCTCACTATAAAGCTGATCTGAGGAGGTTATTCTCTTCTACAGTTAAAAATT
The DNA here is from genome assembly GCA_013399455.1 of Anthoscopus minutus. Classification (NCBI taxonomy): domain Eukaryota; kingdom Metazoa; phylum Chordata; class Aves; order Passeriformes; family Paridae; genus Anthoscopus; species Anthoscopus minutus. The sequence goes on along the minus strand of VWYI01023796.1, from coordinate 37,560 downwards.
TGGCTTTAGTTTAAAATGAGATACCTGACCACTCTATTTACTGAAGGCAAATCATGAGACTCATTTTATAGACCCAACTTTTGCTGAGTTTGTGTAAGCAGGGATGCAGAACAATTACCATTCATCCATTCTTTTCAATCTCCTATAGAATATCCACCTGTTCTGTCAGACAGCAGGAATGTTTGCCACAAATACAGACTACTGCAGTGACAGCAGCAGGTGTATGGCAGCAACAACTAATCAAATCAGCTGAATCAGAGGTGTGAACCACATTGCACTTCTGTGCAGTGAAAATGAGCAGAAAGGACAGAGCTAAACGGTGGGGAATTTTTGTTTTGTTTTACTTTTAAATTATAGGCAGTGCAAGTGGTAAGTGCAAGCAAAAATAATGAGGACTTGAAAAGAAAATGACACTTCATGCTTCCTGCAAAGGACAGGCAGAGTGACATAGGTATATGAGACACCCATTGTAATCACTCTCAAAAAGCAAGGCATGGGTTTTGATTTTCCTAAAGAAGCAAATGCAAAAGAACTCTTGTCTGTACCATATGACTCATGATGCTTCTTTACCAGGCTTAAAGAGAATTGAACTTGAGTAATAGCACCATTAGAGCTCTTTACCAGGAGCTAGTTCCTGTGGTTTCACTGGGTCCAGCTGCTGATGACTCACAGAGGAAGTGGCAGAGATTAGGTGCACAGGGAAAAAATCAGAACAGCTCAGAAATAAAGCAAATCAACCAAGCATTACCTTTTGTGCACAACAGAACAATGGCTTAACAACCAAGGTTCAAAATGTTCTGTCTTATTCCCCTCATTTGTGCTATTCCTGTTGGAAAGACCACCAGGAAACATGTGAACCACTGTGGAATACACACTGTAATCCATGGAACATCTCAATTAATATTCCCCCTTGACTACAGCTAGAACAATACATAGCATCAAGCAGTTTAATCTCCGGCAATAATGCCTTTTGTAAGATCAAGAGGTCTTCCCCTTGAATTAAGGTTTAAGTGAGGATTTTGGAAATTAGTTAGATATTCTGCATGGTGTCTAATGGTGGCTGCAGGTTCCATAGCTAGGTAAAATGCAAAGACACTGGTTTTTATTAGAAATACTGTTAATAATTTCTCCTTTGTAAATTGACATTGGTTCCCTGTAGAAGAGAATGAATTCCTCCAAAAGGCCTTGTTATAAACAAATATATCTAAGTTCATATAAAATGTAAACATTTTCTCTGGTATTCAGTTTCGCACTACAAATAAAGTATGTCCTTGGCAGCAAAAAAATTAAAATAACTAACTTAAAAGGGAAGATACAGGTGGAAATATTCTGGATCTAAGCTCTGAAATTCTTGGGGTGGAGGTCTATCTGAGTTGCTATAGATTGATAAACTCGCTTATTAGAAAAACATATGACCCTTTTGACTAAAGTATACCAGCTCTTAAAAAATTGTTTTTTAATTAATATTATATATGAAGAACACCCTAGAAATAAAACACTACTGGTTTTGCTAGAGCAGTGATTTATCCTTGTTTTTAAAAATAAATTGGAATAGACAATTTCACCCACATTCCACTTCTTATTTTCCATGAGAATTTTGGAGGCACGATCAGTCAGAAATTATTCAGAGACGCATTTTATAAACATTTGCTGTAGTGATTAATGTACAACAATTCACAACCACCTCTTTAGATTATCAAGTAATGCACTTTACTTTACATGTTTACCATCAGCTGGCATTTCAAAGCCCACAAGGTGACCCTGTGACATTGGTGCATGGCCTCTGCCACACAGAGTTTTGAAAAGGCCCACGCCACCCTGAGCTTCAGGTGTGCTCCAGCTTATGCAATAAGCACTTCAAAAGATATTGCCAGGAAAACAGATGCTTCTCCTGGTGTTTTCCTGTGTGGGAACCCAATATGAATCAGCCCATGGCCTCTGCTCCCCCAGTGCCACGGCTGCATTGTGTGCATTCGGGACAATGAGGGCTGTGCTGTGCTGTGCTGTGCTGTGCTGTGCTGTGCTGTGCTGTGCTGTGCTGTGCGTGGGGAGGTGCCAAGCCTGCAGCACCCGGGGTGCCTGGGGGTGTGTGGGGTGCTGCTGACCTGGAGCACCAGGGCCCCTGGGGAGAGCTGCAGCAGCTGTCCTGGAAGGCATGGAGCTTCTCTTCCCTGAATGCAGCCACATGGCCCTCGTGCCTCAGGAGCACACAGATGGATCAGGTCAGTTCATTTACTTGTCTCTCTTAAAAGTCCATTATTTCTGTTTAAATATTTTCAGTCATCTCATCCACGTTGACTCTTGGCAGATAGATGAAGATGAAAGGGATGAAACTTTATTCCTATCAATGCAATAAATATATACTGAGGGGGGAGGGAAGTGAAATGGAGTTAATATGAATTAGAAATTGTTTATTTGGTACGGTTATACTATCCCTTTAAGATATGCTAATATGAACTGCTGTCAATACAACATCACTTAGTTGGTTTTCATCTGGACCTTAGAGCACAACAAAATTATTAGTACATAAATCTCTACTAATTTACTCTAGATTATGATTCTTTCATCAACATGCACATATAAATTATATCATTAATCATAATGATTTCTTTCAGTATTCATATGTAGTTTCTTGGGAATCCCACTGTAATTCAGCATGAATTAATGTCCACTTATTGGAAAGCACTACCTACACTGATATTTCTAGGGAAAAAAACCAACAACTGTGATGCATCTTAAACTACAGCCTAAATGACCAGGGTGCTGGTAAACAACCACCAAAGGAGCGTTGCCGCAGGTAAAGGAAAGTTGTCTTAAAAGCAGTTTGTTCCAAAGCTCATTAGGCCAGATGGCAGCCTGTCTTCCAGGAGCATGTAAAGCACTTCTAAGGGAATGGGAGGACTTCTCTCTCCTTCACCCTGCCCTGGGGAAGAGCAGTGTGAATACACAGAGTGAGGGGAGAACGGAAGCAGGGGGGCATTGCTAGGCACTGGAGGAGGCAATGCAAAACCATCTGCTGCAGTTTTCTGACAGGGCAGAAGCAATAATAACTCCATCAGTCTTAACAGGTAACACTTTCTAATTGGCCTCAACAATAAATTTTGCTGAAAGAAGCAGCAGTATTCATCCAGTTTTCTGTAGAGTGGATTTTAGCCATGAATTTCATGCTTTGAAGTGGCTGACCCATAGATTAAAGAGGTCAAGGACCTGTGGGTGAGATGCCCTGGCCTCAGTTTCCCTCACCTAAGAAATGCAGCTGCCTCCTTGAGAAGTGCTGTGCCCTTTCTGGAGGTGAAGTAAGATACTACTTAATCTAGCTATCAAATATATAAATGGAACATACATATATACATATGCATGCTTCATAAGTGAGACAGTGAGGGGGAAAAAAAGGAACTTCTGACTATAACGAAAGATTCATTAGGAAAAATGAACTAATCAGTGCTCTCCAAGGAGAAATTCATTCTGTTTAGGAGGCCGTACCCTCTGCTGCTGCACATACTTAATATAATTTATATTATTATTTAAATCACTGCGTAAATTTTAGATACTTTTAAAAATCAAGTTAATGGACCATACTTTACTGCTTAGCATCATTTATATCAAGAATTAGTGTCTGTAGAGATAATATATGCTAACACAGAGGAGAAACACAAACAAGCAAATATCATAAAATTCATCTGTAGCACGGGCTTAAAATACAACTGCAGAAATGAACCCTTGGAAGAGTTGTGTGTTGTTGGTGCAGCCTTGCCTTTGAGCTGTGCATCCCTCTGTGTACAAGGTACTCTTGACCCACTTAGACCACACAGGGGGCCCAGCCTGACACCAAGCTGTCATGGCAGGATATTTATCCTACTGGAAAATGTGGCCCTCTCATCACTTGGGATACAAAGGAAGAAAAGAATCCAGCATGGATTTCCCATAGCCATAAGATGAAGTGGAGATGGCAAATTAAGGAATTCTTGGGGGAGAACACAGGTACCTATAAAAACTGCTTAGGAGCAGAAGAGAAAGGCTGAGACACTTTAAATAGACACAGCCTAGAAACAAAGATGGAAATAGAGAAAGATAATGGGAACCTGAAAGAGTGGGAGGATCCTGGCAGCTGATATAAATCCAGGGCCTTCTACTGTGGGCTCATTAAAAGACGGAATATATTCCCTAAAATGTCTTACCTGTAGCAGGCAATAAAACAGCTGTGCATCATTGCTTCCTTCAGAATGGCTGTGCTGTATTTCATTCTTATTTTTTTTAACCAGGAGCCCAGTTTCTCAAACTTTGACATAAAGTCTTTTGGAGCCCTGGATCGCTGTCAATGTCATGCTGAAGCTCAAGTCACTGAAGCAATCCATCATGCTGCTGCAGAAGAGCAGTGCAGAGATGGGGCAGACAAGGGGATGCAGGAGGCACAGGGGAGGAGAGGAACAGACCCTGGGAGGTGGGCAGCACCTGCAGCAGCAACTATGAGAGGGACACAGGTAGTGCAAAGGGCTGCTCTTAGCACTTCCTATTTCAGAGAATCGTAAATAGTTGAGGTTAGAAAGAATCTTAAAGATCATCTAGTTCCAACCCCTTAGCCAGGTACAGGGACACCATTCACTTCTCTAAGTTGTTTCATGTTGCTTCTGCAAAATAAAAACCTAGGTTGCTTCTGAAAAATAGAAACCTTGGAGTGGGGAACAAAACCAATCCCATAGCTGAGTCCAGGAGGTGTGAGCAGGGTATCTGGAAGGTAAAGGGTGAAGCAGAGACAGCACCTCTTGTCTCTCTGGAGAAGTTTCCCTTTCTGTGGGAAGGATAGAAGATTTCTTCAGATTTGAGTATTACTTTCCGATGAACTAATTAAAACAATTTCATTAAATATGGCCTTCCAATAAAAAACAGTTTGGAACTGAGAATGTTTTGCTTTTTCACCTCATAACTTGGGCCTAAATTCATCCATATTTCATACTCCCTCATTTACAGTCTGCTTTCTTTCTGGTTGACTTGTAAACTTTCTACTCAGTAAAAGTTGTGAAGTTTATCCATCTAACAAAGGAAGATCAAGGCGTAAAGTCTGTTGTAGCCATAGACAAAAAAGTAAGCTTTTATTAACAGAGATGAACTTGGGCCTCTGACATCTTACAGCAGACCCTGACAAAGTAGATGTAGTCAAAATCTAATTTTAAACACAGAGAACAAAATCCATAGACTGCATATCGTTACATCCCCTTTGCACTGGCTAGAATTATATTCTGCCAAGGGGACAGTGAGAAAAGCTGTTTACCATTGTGATGATTTATTCCTACTTAAGGCTGATTTCTTTGGGAAGTGCAATTTTTCACAAAGATGTGTTTTACCTTGAAGTTTGGAACCCCAAAATCCTCTTAATTCTTTTATGTGACATTGGACAGTTTTTTTCATTTCAAAAAAACCTCCTAACAATTATGTTTTGGTCAGCTCATTTCACATAACAGTAATTGTTTAAACAAGTGCTGTACCTAAATTATTAGCTGCTGCCCCAGTGACTGCCTGCATTGCTGGGTCACCTGGCAATTTTGAATGAGCATTTTCATTGCCTACACATAAATAATTTCCTATCCTGATGAATTCACAAGCTGCTGCCTGGGAGTTTCCCTATGTATTATCTGTGTATTACCTGGTGTCTGGAGCTAAGTGGGTAGATTGCTCACAGCCACGTAGTTCATCCATGTCCTTTGGTTTTGGGTGCAGCGTGTGCTCGCAGCTGTCTGGGAGCGCCTCCATTACCCAGGCTCGTGGCAGAGCAAATAGCATCCTGGCCTCAGTCTTCCAGCAGTAGATTAGTGACAGCAGTAGGCAGACAACTTTTGTCCCCAGGGAATATTAGAAATCTAGAGCTAGAAATAGATGGATTAACTGAAATGCAACCCAACCTACATCTACATTATTGTCTCTCTTCTTTATCTCACAGGGGAAGCAGAGATAAAGAGTGATAGACACTGATAATGATGGAAGTCCGCGATAATACACCCAAGTGATAAACTTCTTTGTGGCCCTCATTGTGCCCAGTTGTCTTCAGCTGGTTATGAGCTCTAGCCTCAAGCTATTTACACCATGATCAGGCTAGTAATTAGCAAAATGTTTAATATAATATAGAAGCAATTAGGAGGTGATAACACGCAATTAAGATGTGTTTTCAGATTAAAGATTTTATAGTGCTCTCCTTCTTGAAAAGATAAAGTGCCTATCTCAAAATGTCAAACTGCAGTGATTTAATCTGAGTTATTTTCAATTAATATGCATGTATTCTTGCGATGTGTTCACCGTTGTTATTGACATTGATAAATTAAGCTCATCCCAGCAGAATTTATCCTTGAGTCGCTCTATATTTCCTGAATGTCAGTTCTTTATTCGTATTTTTTTTATGCCTACAAGCTGTGCACGATCTAACTCTAAGTCCCTTGATTCATCCCTGGGATTACAGTAATGTGTCAGTCTGAGTGGAACAATAATCTGAAAGGGCATTGTTATAAATAGTGTGTTAGAATATAATTGTTTGTCATGTCGTTTCTCCCCTTTAAATCCCTCTGAGTCCTGTTTAAGTAATTTAGACAGCTAGAATGACAAGAGTCTTGAGACTTCACTTATAGAGTTGTCCAACCAGTCTTCAGCCTACCCAGTCTTTTGAGACTGTCTCATCTGCAAAGTAGGAAGTGCAAAGAACAGATGAGTTCCGACTACACTGCGGATTTGTTATGAGATTGTGGTCAGGCCATTTATAGAACAATGTAAGTGCTACTGATACTAATTTTTCCCTGGCTAGTCAATAAAAATGCTTTGACAATACAAATTAGGTGTTTGCTATCATCGTTTAAGAAGTTAAAATACTAAGGATGCTTTTTGATTAAGTTCCTAATTATAAAAATAAATTTTAAAAAATAGCAAACCATGGCACAGAAAAAACAGGTTTTTATTGTTGTTTTTAATGGTGCTGGCTTTTTAGAAAAAGTATTAATACTTCCAAGGAAAAAATTGTTAGAAATGATCCTATTAGATCATCCTGCCCAGTTCCTGAATCATGCAGGGTTATTCTTTGTGATGTATTTTTCTGCTGTTTGATTGTCTCTAGATTTTTCAGACATGTAATGAAGCACCCAGACATCAGAGGATTTGGACATAGCATGGATCAGAAAAGTTTTTCACAATTTAGCAAGTATTTCCGCTCCTGTTTCTGCTAAGCGTTTTCCCCATAGCTAATGCTAACGTTTTTCAAATATTTGAGTTTATGTCTCTTCTCTTGCCCTTTCTAGGGTCCACTTAATGATCTTTTGTTCATATGTGGTTGCAAAAAGGCAAATTAACTGACAGTCATTGCAAAACATTGGCTTTGTGTCATACAACTGTGATTAAACTTTTTTGAGACCATGGATTTAGCAAAGTAAGATGATATAACTCGTCACAGCTTATGCTGACTGGCCAGTCACAATTATCATTTAGTGAGCTAACACAGTTCTTCAAGGGGCTGTTGAACACATTGAAATGTTGCTGTTTGATAATCCCTGAGTCACTGTTGGTCAAACCAGGCATATTTGATTCTTGCTTGTAAATAAACACCTTCAATATTCTTCATTAATTCTGCAGGTCAACTTCCAGCCTCTCAGTGTCTCTCAGGTAAGTCACAGGGGATGTAGAACAAAATGCAGCTCTTGAATGCTATCTGTGAATACCTGAGTGTCATGTCCTTCAGCTCACCTCCACAGAATTTTTAAAAGGCAAGTGAATAAAAACCAATACAATTAAAGTAGGCTGCCAAAAAGCTGTAGAAGTGTCATCTGGCATCACTCTTCATTATACAGAAAAAGTTATTGACTTTTACATATCCAAACGATCTGAGAAAAAGCTATGTGAAAACTTGAAAAAAATACTTTCTATTGCCAAAAAGAAAAAGGAAAGTATTAAGAACCTCTGTTGAAATTTGAGTAAGTAAAATGAGTAAGTAAACATCTCACTGTACCTGAGTCAATGGGGGCAAGGTTAGCTTTCCTCAGCTGATTTACCTTATTATTACCAAGGGCAGATGAAAAGCAGTGACAATGTAGCTGGCAAGCCTTAACAGCCTGTTTTTTCTTGGATCAGCACCAATTTATATACCAGTTATGTCCTGCCTACACAGAAATCCTTGAACCACAAAGATTTATGATATTTCCTTCTCCTGGTCCACGGAGTAATTCTGTGGGAGTAGCTTTGCTCAGGGCACCGTGGCTGGGACTTGCTGGCTGCATCACCCAGAAGGGATGCAGGGTGTGTGCCAGGTGGGGTCTGCAGCTATCCCAGCCTGTCCCAGCCAGGTGCTTCAGCCAGTCTGATCCTGCAGTGGACACCTGCACCCCAGCATGTGAGATTTTGGGGGATTCCTTGTGAGTTAACCAGGCAATGCATGGGGATCGGTGGAGCAACCAATACCACCTTTCCAAAGATCACCCCATTGTGTTCATCCTGAAGCTCAAGAAGGCCTCTGGTTTTCCATGCTCCCTCCCTAAACGAGTAGTGCAGTAGTCCAAAGATGTTAACAGAAGATAGTAAATAAGGTTGGAAAAGTACAGGATCAGAATAAAAATTTCTAGTGTTGACTATTTAGGACTAATGCATAAACAAACATAGTAACCATAGAAATATGGTAATGACACATTTGAGATATGAACTGAGAAAGATATTGCTGTGCTGGATTTGTCTTTAGATACAATTATAACACCACTTTTATAGGATATTTTTGTTTAATATTTTTCTTACATGTCATACACAAAGATTACTGAATTATGACACTTACATGTTTACTAATAAATAATCTTTCCAGGAGCTATTATGGATATAAGTATAGTTATAGTGAGGATATCCAATAGCTAGCTTAATTTATAGAAATATCCATTTTTCAAACTTGCAGACTTGATTATAACAGAACCTAGCTATGTATATCAGTTTTAGTTATGCTTCTACAAGTTCTTTTACATTTTACTAAAAACAATGTGCATTACAAAACATTCTCAAATTGTGTTTGTGGTCCTTATATTATTCCCTCACAGATGAGAAAGTGGCATTTAAAATAATGTTGCAAATGGTGCTAAGGTGAATTTTGATTGCTGTTTGTCTGGGTTAATTTCTGCAGTAATTCAGAGATTACTACAGAGATTACCAGGTTTCTACTTTGAATTCAGAATCAGACCCAATATTCTATGCAAATGGTCTTTCCTGTATGATGTAACAGGAAAGTGAAAAATTTTCACTAGAGCAACAACATCAGCCAGTAAAGGTGCTGTTCTTTTTTCTTGTGTTTGTTTCTCTGTTTTCACATTTATATAATACACATTTAGGAAAAAAGAGGAAAACAGATTTTAGCGATGCTACCTTTGAACCGTAGAGTTGCTTTCCAACACTTACTGCAGCACTAACAAGCCACAGGTGTACACTACAGGAGCGGGTGAAAATGTAATTGAAGGGTATGATGACAGTTAATTGTCCATAATGTATTTATCCCAAGATGCACTTATACATCTGTTATATATTTTGGTATTTGTTACTAGTAGCTTTGGTGATACTTAAGCAGAGGGGCATCTATATCTAAAAGACAATAAAAAGGGAAAATGCTATCAAGAGGCTCTAAAGTGGCGAGACAAAGAAAGTTCGCCTCTTTTTCACTGTCTCTGAAATGAATAGGTCTATTTATTTCAATGGGATTTTTTTTCACATATGCCATATTACGGTTTGAGTACAAAAAACTTGACTTCTGTTTCTGGATGAACTACAGAACTGAATTATTTGATTACCTGCAAGCACTTTAGTGATGCATTTTGATATTTGCCTTTCTAATACAGTTTCTTCTCTGTTTCAGCTTCTTGTTGTTTAAAACAGCTTTGCACAATAGACTAAAGTAGTGTCTATTCACCCATTGACACATAGAGGATTTATGTGTGGGAGTAACCCACAAACTTCCCCTCTTCTTTACTGCCTCCCTCCATGCATGCCTTGAGAATAGATGTGATAATTAGTATCTACTTTTATCTATATTTGTATACCATCCAGACATTTAAGATGAAGGCAAGTCCTTGTATTGAAGCAGCGTCCTGAATCCAAAATGCAGCGATACATCTTGGATAACTTTGGAGGATTATACAGTTTTGGGGCCTGCTTCTGCTCTCTGTGAAGTCAACAGCAAAACTGTCGCAAAGGTCAGCAGTGAGGGGAACCAGGACACAAAAAATGAGGTTATTTTGGGGATTTTTCAGCAGGAGTCAGATATCTGAAACCAAACTGCATATCTTTAAATTCAGTGTGAATTGGACTAATAACAAAATCATTTTAGTGCAGTGGATATTTTAGGACACTCAGCAAGTAGCTGATTCTTGCAAGGGTTATGAGGTAAAAGAAGCTGTACAAGGAGGCAGCTTGTCCCATGTGAGGCAGTGGGAGCACTGAGATTCCAACCCAGCTGTGCAGCATGTTATGCTCTTTGGTAAGTGGACCTTTCAATCAGTCTGTCTTTCTTGCCACGAAACTGCATTTGGGTTTGTTTGCACAGGCTCCCATCAAGTTTCACTTTATTTTATAAGGGGGACAGTAGACCCACTACATTGAGGCCCATATAACCACATTATCTTAAAAGACCAGAGCTCAGTTCATATCAGAAGCTGTTTGCTCATTTGAAACTGCCTAATATTAGCATCTTAGAAATATTATCTGAAGTTGCTGAAAACTGATATTAACCTGCTGCATGCTTGGAGTAGTCTGATAAAATGCAGTTGCTGTGGTAATTGTTATATTATGTTCAGAAAAGTGCCAAGAATATAATTGCTTGCAAAATGACTGTGCAGTTCAGCTTTAATCTACATGGCAAAATTGTTTACTAAAATAAAAAAAAAAATCAAGTCTTTGCATAAACAAGTATATTCAGAAGTAGACTCTTTATTAAACTTTTAACACTAAAACTATGCTCACAGTTTTTTACTTGCTACTTGCAACATTTGCTTGCTACTTGCTAGATGCTACTTGCAACATTTCCTGTTTGTTAAAAACAAAACCAAAGAGCATAGAGCACCCAAGAAAACCCAACAAAAAACAAAACCCCCAAAACACAACTCAAACCACCATAGGATGATTTCCTTAAGAATGTTCTCTCAGGTATGTCCAGAATATTAATTAGGCCCATCTATTTCTGTCGGATAATAACAATGTCCAAGAACTGAATAGAATCTGTGACCTGTGAAAGGGCCATTCATATGCTTTAGTCTGCCTTAGCGCATTCCTTAACAAGTGAACATAGACCTTTTTCATAGTCATCCTAAATGTTTCAACTGTGTGTTTCATGGTTTGGTTCTTGTGTCTCCAAAACACATAGCTTTCTCCCCCCTCTCCACCCCAGCCGTTCTTTCTTTCTTTTCTTTACTCTCTCTCACTTTCTATTTTTTTTTTTTTGGTCTAGTGGGAAGTATTCCATGCTCTCCTCATTTAAATGCTTATGCCTTTATGGTTATTTTTACTGCCATACCTATGGGGCTTCTTACTTTATTGCCTGTAGCTGAAGGATATTTTAAAGAAATTAAATTTATTCAGTTTAAACCTTCAGGGGGATACAACAATATCTTAAACAATTAGCAATAATTAAAAAGCATCTATTTGAACTGTGCAAAAAGCAAATAGATTTTATTTAAATACAGTAGTTGGGACTAAAGGTTTTTTCATTAAAATCAGGGAGGGTTTTGCCTCCTCCCAAACCTTTATTTATTTTAGGCAGCTTTTCAGCTGTTAGTTCTGTTATTTAGTTATTTATGTTGCTGTGGTCAAATTAGGGTGATCATGCTTGTGTCTGTTCTTCTTTCTCACTCTCTGTTCAAAACTTTGCAAGTTTTTTGCGGGTAGTAGCATAGTAAAGGGTTACTGTGTCACTTAGGTACTTTTGGTAGCAGTTCTGAGTTAAAGATGCTTTTCCCTACCTGATCACTCTTGCTTTCAAAGCACAGCTCATTGATGAGAAGAGAAACATGTGCTGGCACATGATGGAGACAGTGCCTGGCAGCTAGGGAAAGAGAGCATTTCATAGGGCTGAAGCTGAGCAGCAACTGCTTGTTTCAGTGGAGGTTAGTGTCTGCAGAGCTGCACCTTCCCTGGGTTGTAATCAAAATAACAGATTCAAACTGAGAAAGTTTTTTTGCATAGTCTGTTGTCAAGGTGCTTAAAAACACATGGATTCAGGTTGCTTTGTTTTTTTTAATTAACCAAAAATGTATGTACTTAGCTAATGTGGTTTGGGGTTTTTTGAGCCCGGAGTCTGAGGATATATTCATAAGGAGATGAAAGGAAAGGGATAAATTCTAGCCAGTTTGTTGTAAGTGCCAAATAAAGTGACAGCTATCTACATGAGCAAAATTTCTAACAGTGCCTCACATCCACTGGAAAATGCTTAAGAGTCCACAGATAGAAAAAGGTTAAAAACTACTGACCTAAGTAATTGGTTCAATTTTCAAGACTGCTGAGCATCCAACTGTTCTCATTGATTATAAACAGATGATGATAACGAATAACAGCTCCCATAGTTGATGAAAGGCATCTTTTCTGGGGGACTTGTCCACAGATGCTTAGAAGAAGGATACATCTAATACAAGTCTGTGATAAGGAGGAACATTTCTCCCCTGGTTGTCTATTCTGTATGCATAGTGTACATAAATATTTTTTCTTTCACACTATTTTATATTTCTTAGAACCCAGTTTAGAATTTAACTGTAGCTGATAAGAAGCATAAGACAAGATCTTATTTTTCATGTGTGGATTATATGCTGCCTCATGCTTCAGTCCTGAAACAGCTTTCATATTTACTTTATTGCTTGACCACCTTTTTAAAACTTAGTAAGTTCAACATCCTATAATAATGAGGAGTTAAAAACAATATGAGTAACGTGTTACATTTTATACCAGCTTTAGATCTTTTCTGCATCCAAAAGATTTTTGTTTTGATTCCATTTTGTTGTGGTAAATACAGAAGAACTGTGTTGTTTACTGGGAGGAAAATTGTACCAAGTGGTACTAGGAGAAAATCGAAGCTTGTGCTTTAATTTAAAATTCTGAACACTCTCCTTAAAATTTTTCTTTTTGATGTTGTGATTCATATACTTCAGATCTCTTGGTTTTTAGAGCTTTGTTTTAATTAATATTTTCAAAGTTCCTGGGAGATCGATGTGGGCAGTGAATTTTGTCAGTCTTGTTTTGCAATACTAATGCTTGTGGCTGAGAAGAATCTAAGCTGAAAATATGCGAGTTCTTTGATCTAGGAGGACTGGATTAGAGAACACCTAGGCAGACTTGAGATCCAAAAGCCCATGGGCCATGATGGACTGTACCCATGCACAGTGAGGCCACCCATCCATCATCTTTGAAAGGTCATGGTGATCAGGAGAGGTGCCTGAGGACTGGAAATGTCACCCTGGAGCTCAAAAAGGGAAAGAAGGAGGACCCAGGGAACTACAGGCCAGTCACCTTCATGACAATCCCTGGAAAGTTTATGGAGTGTCTCATCCTGGAGGTCGTCTCTATCCACATGGATGACATGAAGGTGATCAGGAATAGTCAGCATGGATTCTCTGAAGGTAAATCTTGCTTGTCCAGCTTGATTTCCTTCTACAGTAGAATAGCTTCCAGGGTGGATGAGGGGAGAAGAGAGGATGTTGTCTACCTTGAATTCAGTAGGGCTTTAGATGCTGTCTCTGACAATAGTGTGGTAGGCAAACTCAGCAGAAGTCAGGACTGGATGAGAGGACAGTGAGGCAGATTGAGACCTGGCTGACTGCCAGATCCCAGAGGGTTTTAATCACTGCCACAGGATCTAGCTGGATACCTGTCAGTAGTGGTGTCCCCCAAGGTTCAATACTGGCCCCACAAGTGTTTAACTTATCCATCAATGGCTTGGATGAAGGGCCAGAAGCCTCCTCAGCTAGTCTGCTGATGACACAAAGCTTGGAGGAGTGGCCAAAACCCCAGAGGGCTCTGCAGCTCCTCAGAGGGAGCTTGAGAGGCTGGAGAGATGGACAGAGAGGAAGTATCTGAAACTCAGCAAAGGCAAATGCAGGGTCCTGCACCTGGAGAACATTAACCCCAGGCACCAGGACAGGCTGAGTCCTTGTGTCCAGCAAGCGAATGAAGCCATACAAAGGGTGAAGGCAATGACAGCTGTGCAGGTTCTGCATTGGCTCTCCTCACATGCTGCTCCTTTTAGTGGCACCCAAATCAGTTTCACATTGTGACTTAATAGTTAAAGAGAACTTGTTTAATAAATACTTAAGATCACCCTCTCCATTCAGAAGAGCAAGACAGCAAACCAAACTCGGGGAATCCTGGGGGCTGTGTAAACAAGAAGGCTGCTGAGAACACACACATGCAAATGGAAAATTTGATTACAATGATGGGCTGTCTGTTTTGCAGCTCCTGGAAGCCCACCCTCAGCCATAAAAATGCAAAAATAGTGCAACAGGCAATGTGGCAGAACAGGGCTCTCTGTATTCATTCACAATTAGGTGTTCTATTCTGTTGTCACCAGATGCTGCCACGCACATTACACAACAGAAATGGGATTAGCAGGAATAACAAAAACCTGTCAAAGCACAAAACCATGGCCTAGTAGTCCTGACAAATTAAACAGCCTACAATGAGTGCCAGAGCATGAAAATCACTCACCCTTCCTCTACTATCTCTGAGAGGTAGGCAGTAAGTGCCTTCTTAAAGGCAGGCCACCATTCAGCCAAGACTAGATGTAGAGGAAAAAAGTCATTTTCATTTCTGGTGGAGCATAAATTAAAGCCAAACCACCTTAACACAACTAGAGAATATCTGAAAGATAGATGTTTCCTTCAGTTAAATACAGAATAATTCACATTGTCCTGTCTTAAGTGGCCCACATTACAAACCCTGTTATACCTAAGAATCCATTTCCACACAAAGGAGTGTCCATGAAGTACTTTTAGTTTTATTTGTATTTGTGTAATGAAAGATAAAATAGGCCCAATCGCTGTGTAAAACTCATGTTTTGCTAACCATGCTCATACTGGTGGGTCATCAACATGGAATGCTAGAAGATTCAGAGGATGAGAGAAGACTATGTACAGAAACTAGCTCCAAGGCTGAAAACCAAGCGATGAGTTGTTTATTACTCTGGAATGGCTGGGGTGTTCAGAGGTTTTTGAGATAAAACCAGAAAGTTCATGTCTATTATAGCCTGTTTTACCCATCTTGAGTTTAATAATGTGTCATTAAACAGAGCAGCCAATGGTGCTTGAAGTTTTTTTAGAGATATATGACAAGTTGCTTTTTGTAGCACTCTTGTCCATCCTGCATCAAACTCATGTCAAAAGCAGTGACTTGTAACAAGCTTTTTCGCATGATTTTTCAAGGTTTCTTTTGGTTTTGTGGGTTTCCTGTCACTCATCCTACCTTAATATTCCCTGTAGAAGGTGATCATTGTCTATTTCTCTTGCATTTATACTGCTCTTCTGCTGAATGTTTTTCTCTGAGCCACTCTCAGACATTATTTGCTTGTCCTAAACTTGGTTAACTTTTATTCTTGCCATAACCTCAGCTGTACAGTTCATTTTTGTGGCTGAAAGATCAGAATCTTTAAGCAGTATTTCAGATGACACTTTCACAGTGTGCATTTCCCCCCCTCCCCATACTTCTTTAGCCTCACTTTTCTTCCTCCCTAAGGGGTGGTGAATAAGTCACTCAGTTTTAGTGTTACTGTAAGTTTAGATGACCAATTCAGCAAGGGTGACAAATGCTACTTTATTGGCTCTTTCCTGACCCCATAAGATTTCCAGGATTTCTTCTGGGAATTACTTACAGAAGATGTATTTCTTCATCTGTGGCACAAAACCCATTTTTCCCCTTTATTTCCGCCCTCTGAGAAAGTCCTTGGAGTAATAGGTAAAATGTCAAAAATAATTAAGAAAAATACTGATATACACTGTGGCAGAGAATTATACCTTTTGAGATAGTTGTTGCCATCATCTGTAATCAGTCCCCTGACAGATATAAATACCAGCTTTATCACCTTGTTTTAGATGATGATGTGTTGAATCAATGTTGATGAAGACTGTATTTTGGCAACTTCAGTTAAAGGGAAAGAATAGTTTCAAATGTGAAGCTGAGAAGCCGAGTTCAAAGGAGAGTAAGTACCTGACACAGAATACAGACATTCCTTTATATAATATCTATTTAATCCTGTTTGTAAAAAATCTTTCTCATATGAGAGAAAACGGCTGGCAACAGCACAGTTCTGTCCCAAAAATTCCTGACCAAGAGCTTGCTTTTTGCCTGGCATGGATACCACGTATCCAGTGAGTACTCATGCCCAGGAGCAATGTCTCTACTTTCTGGGCTAAGTGGCTATTTGGATTATTAGATGTTTATGTCCTTAAGAAGGATTTTTTTGTCCTCCATCTTAAAAGAAAATATCATATTTATTTTCAGGGGAAATGTATCGTGACTAGATTTATAGTACCAAATGCTCAAAGATCAAATTGCATGACTGCAAGCATTTATATTTTTATTTATAGGAAATAATATGAAGGAGCAAAAAGCTTATGTGCAGCTTAAGTGTTTGGCATTTATCTTTTTCAAAATGCATTAGAAAGGCAAATGGACTTGGAATGCCAGTTAAAAAGCCAGGATCACTCACTATAATTTATTACTCTTTACATTTAGGTAAATTCAAAGTACAAGTTATGGTGCCCATAGTTCAACTGCTCTACTATATTTTATGAAGTACAAGGTAGCAATTGGTTGCATAAGGGACTAAAGATTTGGTACTAAATCCTCTTCAACTTTTAAATGATACTTCTGTATTTGATTTTTAGAAGAAGCTTTAACAGCTATGTCTACATATTAAGTATGTAACTTAACCTGCTTTGGAATTGATCTCCGTATAAAAAGCCTTGTGTCCACATGCAAACCCCTGTAGATCACTCAGAATTTTTCCAGACCTCAGAAATTCTAGGATATTGGGACAGTGCTCAGGGCCAGAGTTCTCATGGTCTACATTACACTTGAAAATTAGCTGGTTCCAAAATCCTCAACAAGGGCATGCTCTGTTCACATGCTGGACAATCCCTCAAGGTAAATGAGTGTAAATAAAGTAATCTAGTCCCTGAAATCTTTTATATAAAAACTATATTCTTCCAGAACTTTTTCTTGAATTTTTCTGATATGTTTCGACCTCTCTTTCTCTACCTTTAAATATCTTTTCTCCTTGTCTATCTATTCAAAGCAAAACTAAGGAACAATTATCCAGCAATTATTATTATTTGCATCAGGTCTCTGATGACAAGCAATATCTCACTGTTCATTTTCATTACACAGGCACCAAAATCCACTGAAGCTGACTTGGGAAGTGTACACACTGCTGCCTTCATAGAATTCTGTGTTCTGGAAGCATGGAAATCTCCCTGATGCTTGAGGTGTGCATGGACTCTCATGGAACACGATATGTGAATATAATCTAATACATGTATCAGGGAGCTGAAGAGTACATTGTCTTTTCATGTAATGTATCAGCAAATTCCCCAGAACTAATTTCTGGGAGCAGTAAGGAAAGCTGACAGAGCATAGCAAAGTTGGAGACTTTTTCTTGTTGCTCAGCAGACTGTGTTGAGTGGCTGGGCTCAGCAAAGCCTCACACACACTCAGTCAGTAAAAATTGTTGGCATCACCTGAAGATCAGTGTTATTTCTGGAAGACTGCCTGTCATGTGGATAGCTTCCACGCACAATATGATGTGTGGTATGAAGCAAGTTCTGTGTGTTTTCAGCAGGAATGGAAACCCAAGAGCTGCAGGGAATATCTGTGCAGAAATAGCTAAGGGGTAACAAAACATTGCCTCCTGGTGCCCCAAAATGTGGTTCCACTGGAGCTTCTGCAAATGCCCCTTATCCTCACCTCACTCAGTTTGCTCCACACTGCTTTGAATCATGTTCTATCCAGCTGGCATTGAAAAGACTGAGTCTACCTTTGAATTTTATCTTGGATCCAATGGGAGCTTCTAAAGCAGGTCTTGTGATCATTTCCATCGTTCATGCTTTTGCTCATGTTGAAGAATTGTCTCAAGTGCATGAACTGGAATTAATTTTGAATGAAAGTAAACCTACTACATCTGATGCACTCCAGAGAGAAATAGGTACTTAGTCTGTGCAGTCAAACAAAAGATAGTCCAAAGTAAAAAGAAATTAATTAATTGAAATAAAAATTTGTTGTAATGACCTTTCTGGTCCTCACTGTCAGCTGTTTTCCTCTCAAAATTTTCCTCTGGTCTGCACTGATTGCCAGTGTGGACGTAGCCTTAAGCTTCCACTGAGATTTTTTTTTCCCGGTATAGAAAGATCTTTCTGATGGCTTCAGAAATTGTTCTGTCTATCTGTGGTTCATCTTCTTAAAGTGTGAAATGGGGAGGATAACACTTAGCCAGCTTTATCAAACAGTATGCATATCAGATGAAAGCCCAAGCAAGTCCGAAGTGTAGTCATGTTTTAATTGTTACTACGTCTCCAGGATCCTCCTACAATTCTCTGTACTATATACATATATATTTAAGTTGCTAATCTGAGCTGTAAAAATACACCAAAGTTGTTGGCAGTGCACAAAATCGAATCCTCTTAATGTAAGCTGTGCTTGGTTTCCCATATGATTTTTAGTGCCTGGTAATTGTTTATGGGTCAGTTTCCACTGAAATGCTGCTCATGTGATTATTTAGAAAGGTGAAGGAGAACAGCAGCCTCTCTTGGGGTAACAGACTAATCTCTACTAGGTAGATGCACTGTCACCCTAAATGAGGCATAAATAATGAATCAAATTTTATAAATAATGATCTTAGCTAGGTCAGTTTGGTGCTGCGAATGTTTAGTGACAAAACAAAAACAGGAAAACAAAAACATGTAATGTTTTGTTTCAGCTGTTTTAATAATGCTCAATTTTTTTCAGTGAGAATTTCAGGTCGGATTGTTTCCATTGAAATTAAAAAACAAAGTAGTCTTATCCAAATGAAAATAGATTTAGTTTGTTTTTCTCCTCTTTTTGAAAAGACAGAGGTACTTAGTACACAACATCGGAATTGCTTAATACCCTGGAATGTCAAGCCATTTTTGTGGAATTTCAAGAAAGCATGATAAAATGCAATTAACTATTACTGTTGTTGACAGGACTTTGAACTGGTGAAACATGCACTCCTTATTTTTCAGCTATATTTTGCTTTCTGTGTAAATATATGACAAATATACAACAAGTTCTATAAGTCCTTGAAAGATATGAGATTTCCTTCAGTATTTTAAAATTAAGTTTGAGCAGTCCTAAGTTTCAGCATGTGTTCTCTTTGGCAGCATGGCATTAATAAATCACAAGAGCCCCATTGATCAACTGGTTTATTTAACACTGTACAAACAGCAAGAACTTACACTGGGCCACAAGCCTCACTCTTTGCAATCAAGAAAATTAATTATTTCACACTGACAGGTTATTAAGTTCTCTCTAGCAGCAGAGATAATACAAAAAATATTTAGAAGAGATTTTTGGGCAAAGAAGTTGGGTCAGATCAAGGAGATGAGACCCTCGCTGCTAGCTCTACTCAGAGCTCCAGCTTCTGCACCTGAAAAATGGGGAAGCTATCTTGGCCCTTACAATGTGGTTACAGATTGACTGGATCCCATTCATTTCAATCCATTTTCTACTCCTGCTGAAGGATAGCATTTCCCAAATGCTGCAATCTTTAAGCAATTATCTTAGACTTCAGTCTGACTGGGCTCATTACATGTTTCTCTTCTCTCCATTCCCTGCTCATCTTTCTTTGATGTTGCATTTTTATACATTACTTTCCCCACATGTACTTGTAGGATTCAGCCTGTATTGGCCTTATTAAAACTTTCACTCTCTTCATAATGAACTGACTCCATTTTCTCATTTCATGTAATGAAAAGAAACCACTGTCAAATAGCAAACATTAATGACACAAGTTTCTGCTTTCACTAAACAGAAACACTTAGATCTTCTTCTGATAAATTTAGTGCAATTTGATCTAACTCTGTGTCCTTCAAAACACCAGCCTGGTATCTAAATTAGGTCTTAGATTAGAACTGTCATCAAGACTCTCCTCTAGGGAAAACCAGAAATATTTGGAAAATAATTCAGCTCATACAAGGCAAATCATTAAATACAAGGTGGAGGTATGTGAACACTCTCCACAGAGCAGAGGAGCAGCCTCTGGATTGCTGACTTCACATCCTTTGCAGAAGGAACATCCACATATATCATATTCTTCAGCCTACCTAAAGGGTAATGCAGAGAAGGTAAGAAAAAAAGTCTGAAGATTATGACTGCCATGGATATGAAAAACTGCCCACTATTTTTTCTGATACCAGAAGTGTGGGGATTAAAGGAAGGCAACAAGCACAATCCCCAAAGGGACCAGATGGTTCTGCACAGAGTGAGCCTGCATGCTGTGATTATTGATCCTTTATGGGGCAGGTCAGGAGGCAACTGGAGAGGTTCATGGAAGAGAAATCCAGCAAGGTCTGCTAGTGGGAAGCCTCTAAGCTGCAAATTTTTGGAGACTGACAAAGTTTTCTGGCTAAGTATGACTAAATGTTTGTTCCTTGCTTGTATTAATTCCCAGGCACCCCTGTGGTCACTGCTAAGGCAAACAGGGCTGAACACATCTTGCAGAAGCTGGTGAAACCTGTTTTCTGATATTCAGTGCCTCAGCTGGCTGCCTTCACGTGGTAAAGGAAATCTGTGTCTCTGTTCACAAAGTGTGATTGTGGGGTCTCTGTGGAGACCTACTCATGGGCCTGCTCTGGCAGCCAAGTTGCACCTATGCAACAGTATTTGTTAAAATTCATGTTCTAATACAGCATTACACTGCGTTTGAAATGAATGAGCTGATAGAAATGGTATCTGCATTATCACATCTCAGCTTGGCAAGACTGGATTTCTTTTCATTTGAGGAAGCTCTGATCTAATTTTGTGTCTTCCCACCAGATTTTTATTTCTCTCAGCTGGCAGTGTACTAAGCTACATTCTGGTAAAACATACAAATATTTTCTAACTGCAAACCATCATGTTTCAGTGGTCTCAGCTTTTCAGATTGTTATCTGCAACTATTATTATTACTATGCTATTTTAACCACTACTTTTTTCCAGATTGAATGTGCTGCTATTTGAACTCTGATCCCATGGATAGAGTGTGAGCAGTGCCTTTAGTAGGATGGCAAATGCTGTCTGCTAAACCATGGCCATAAAATGGGCATTCTTTATTTCTGTATGTTGACTGGTGAAAAAAGAAAATAAGTTAATGTTTCTTATTAATGGATGAATTATGTGAATTAAAATATTTCACCATTTTAAAGTATGGAGTGTGGGTGTGCTAAGTTGTTTGTAGGATTGAATTTCTAATAACTTTTTTTAATTGGAGGTTGAATTCAGGTCCAAATGGGCAGATCTTAATAACCATATAAACCAGTAATCACACCACTAGGCAGATCTTGATGTGTCTTCAATAATTAATCCAGGAAGATATCCTTAAATAATTCAGTGATTTTTAATTAAAGAAAATAGGGTATTTAGAAGATTTTTTTTTAAGTCTGGGGAATATTTATAAACATAATTCCATGCTTTACTTTTCTCTAATATTTTTTCTTTCCCTGCTTGGTATTTTATGTCTTTTGGATTCTTTCTTAGTTAAATATTTTTCTAAGAGCAGAGACTTTGATTTGTAAATGTGAATGTGATCAATAAAAGTTATGCCTTCAAAGTGTCCTTATTTATATTTAAATCCTCCCTCTCACCTGCTGTTTGTTGCTTTTTTAGTTATGTCACCAATCCCACTGGAGCTCAAAAAATTTAGCTGATCCTCTCTAAACTCCCAGACATGTTCTTTTCCCATGTACTCTTCCGTTCTTGCAGCTTCTGATGTAAAACAGATTTAAGTTTGTGTAGAGCAGAGGTCAACATGAAAGCCTAAAACAAAACAAAAAAAAAGCTGGCATTTAACTTTTAGCTCTGGTTCTTATTATAACTCAAAGCTCTATTTTAGTAATTTTAAAATGGTAGTATTGTTCTATGTCCATAACCTACCTTTCACCGAGTTTCTTAATGACTGTGATGCCCAGTTTAGATAAACTTCTAGACTGGCTGATGAGCACTTGGGTGAACTGCAGGCAGCTATGTCACTCTGGTAAAACTGACAATTATTTTGCAAAATGATCTCTGTGAATTTTACATTTATTTTGCTTTAGATTATAGCCAAGAGCAAAGCTTTGAACTTTTTTCTCCTATTCCTAAGCAGTTATTTGAAAAATCATGACTTTGGTGAACTTTGGTATGGGTAGTGGGAGCAGTGGCTACATGAGATCCCTTCAGTGGCAGATTTCCTGAAAGCGTTTTGCCATTTGCTTCAAACATTTATTAATTTATTTTAAGCAGACCAACTTTTCAGTTCTGTATTTTGCAGTATCACATGCCTTTCTGAAAGGCTCAGTAAATAATTGTGAGCTAAGTGTTGAATGAGGATTAAATCCTGCATGTTTTGGCTGCATTTACCAGTGTTGTATGTGTGTACCCAGCCTTCTGCATTTTTCAGTGTTAATCAGATGGAAATAGCAATTTAAGGTGTAATTCAGTGTTGTGCTTAAGGTCATTAAACCCTGAGGTAATGGGTAAATCCAGAGCCTGCTGTGGCCTTATCAGGTAATTTGGCAAGGAATCCAGTGCTGTTTTACTGAGACGATGCGAGCTGGACACTGACTGCATCCCTGCTAAGGGACAAAGCCCCACTCTATCAAGTTGCTGCATTTTAACCTACATGGAAGATGTCTAAGGTGATGAGGATCTAACCTGAGTGCCCACCAGCCTCTCCTCTTCCTGGGAGAGGAGTGTACCCAGAACTGCTCCCTCAGTCCTCAGGGCTGCACCCTGAGCTGCTCCTCAGTGAGTGCCAAGAGTTTGCTTGTCTTGCTCCTGCTTGAAGTTCAACAACCTTCTTGGGAGTAAATTTCTGTGGTAAAACTGCTTTTTTCACAGGAGTTTCATGCATGCAAAATGAATCCTCAGATGAGATAGGAAATAAAGGAAGGTATTCACTGTAATAATTAATTATAAATCAAAATAGAAAAAAAAATTGTAAAAGTTTAGGTCTTATCCTGCTGTGGGTTTGAAATCAGACTGAAGTTAGAAGGACACAAGAGGTATGAGCCCCTTTGCAGGAGCTCAGTAAAGACTGTAGTCTGCACTCTGCAAAGTCTAAGATTAGGTCTCAGTTGTGAATTTGGTATTGATTTAGCATCTCTTTTGCTTCTAGATAAAAGTGACCATTCTTTCTTCAATGGTAATTTATTGCCCCTGTGGTAGAGATGGCTTCTTTGTGAAGACACAAGATGGGGTAGAATATGGAGATCAGGTAAAAAAGGCACTCTGAGAGTCCTCTGAAAACAGAGTCCTCTGAAAAATGGCTGGAGTTTTTATGCCTGATAGCTAAAAAAACATCATGGCCCTAGGGCCTCCAAATGTGTTTGATTCTTTTGTGTGCAATAAGGAATTTGAGCTTTTTGAACATTTTGGGGAAGGTCAGGTGGTTAATTTTGAAGTGTTTGCCACAGCTGTGTAAATGTTAGAGAATCCCATGAGGCCTTGAATGCATATTATAAACTCAAGAGCTCTGAGGTGGGCGTTGTAAGAGGCAGGACTTTATCATAAGAAAACTGTTGATGGAAAGGCAGAGTCATGTACAGATGATTCTGAGATGGAAGGAAGAGAAGAATATCATGTAATTTGTATCCTAGATGCCATGGGGATAGGGTATTCAAGTAACAGACATTCTTAATAATCCACTGAATGCCAAACAGTAGAATATTTTGGGAATTTCAACAAATGTTGTTAACCCCAAGTGCTTAAAAGTCATGAATTCAGTTTCAAAAAAAATCTGTAGAAGTTTAAAATAATAGAAACAATACATGCAATGCATGTTTGTGATAATGTGGAACATTTTCAAGCCATCTCTGATATTAAGGGTTATATACCTTGTCTTTTTATTGTTAGACTTAATATATTATATATCCTCCATTGTAACAGAAAAAGACTAAATAACTGAGATTTACATATAATCTTAATATGGCAATATTTTCCAGAAGACAGTAACTTTCCTTCAAACCTGGCAAACCATCATTACCTTGTTTCCATACTAATTACTCATGCACATTATTGTATGCTGATTAAAGTTAGAAAACTAGAATTTCCTGGTCCTATTTCTAGCCTTTTGCTTTTGAAACATGGTTGCTCATAATCTTGAGGATTTTAAAAATGCTTTTTTTGTGATGACATCACCAAAATGAATTTTTGATACTCTCTGGTTAGAGTAGAAAGTGATCACATCCAGTCTTGTGTATGATCAGTGAACTTGTCTGGGCAATGTGGCAGGTTACAGCATGGGAATGGTTAAGCTGAAGAATGCGTAAAAGATTGTTTAATTATTTTGGGATTTATACATAGGAAAATAAGATTTAAAAAAAAAAATCCTACCTTTGTTGATGATGCCATTGTTTTGGAGCATATTCTGTACAACTCCAAAAGTTAAGCTTTGCATTTCAATGGACTTGCAATTCTTCCTTTGGAAATACAAGATACAGCCCCAAAACTTCTACAGCTCGTCATCTAAGTATTAGATCACCTCCCTTCCTGTTGAAAGAAACATTCTCTCAAGAATGTTCATTGGCTAAATTTTCACCATCATCATGGGCTCATATAAGAGTTCATGTGCTTTTGGACTCATATTCAAGAAATTATTGCATAGAAATATGGCAATGTGTTTCATTTTGTTTGCTGGAGACTCTGATTCTGTCCCCTTTATTGTTCTTCCATAATTACTTCACAGAGGTTCACTAAAATAAATATTGTATTTACAGAGAGTTAACTGTCTCTACTCACAAGCAGGACAAGCAAGATATTATTTTCATGAAAATTATTTTTAGTGTTTAAAAAAAGGTGCATTATAATTACCTAAACTTTTTTTCCCCCCATTCCTTTTATTTTTTTCCCCTGCAGTTGGAGTTAAGTGAGAAAATTCTGTCTTCAGAATCTCAAGTTTCAAAAGAAACATAACTCTGGATTTTGGATGCTCTGACATCCTTTTCCAGGGATATGTCAAGTCCAGTATTTCAGTTTGAAACACTGATGTGACAGACTGCCATAATGCAATGTGTTTAACCACCTCAATGATGCATCAAGTGAAAGGAGTTCCCAAAGATTCAGTTCACACATGCTCACACACACAAAAAAAATGAGGGATAAACAGTATGGGAAGCGGAACATAAATCTTTTTCACATAGTTTGGCACAAATTCAATTATAATTTGTAAATGTTCAATCAATTAGACCACTCAGTTGTTTAACTTATAACTTTGAAGGCAGATTATCTTTTCCAAGAGGAAAGCTTCTCTTAACCAAGATGTTTTATGTTAACTGCTCCAGAAGGAAAATGCTTCATTTGCTATAGAACATGAAGAGATTCAGGAGAAAAGGATGTCTTTGGCTGAATTTCAAGATTTTCATAGGAATAGTCTAGTTAAACCTTTGAACTGCCAAATGACACACAAATAATTTCCTCCCAGAAGAAAAAAGAAAGCCACACTTTTTTCTCCCTCTTACATTAGAAATTGT
The DNA here is from genome assembly GCA_013399455.1 of Anthoscopus minutus. Lineage (NCBI taxonomy): Eukaryota > Metazoa > Chordata > Aves > Passeriformes > Paridae > Anthoscopus > Anthoscopus minutus. The sequence goes on along the minus strand of VWYI01023796.1, from coordinate 11,872 downwards.
TATCTAGCGTCTTTACAATGTTTAATACTTACAGTGATAATTCAATATTATTACAGGTACGTTTGGAAGTTGAAGAAATTGCATGAAATCCCATTTACATTGTCTTTAAATTTCAAATGCTTTTATCTTCAAATGCTTTAATTTTCAAATATTTTTCAAATGCTTTTCTTTATTTGACTTTAGGTAAAAGTTTAAAACCTGTCAGTTCCCCTCATAAGACTTCACAGTCTTCACGCATTTCCAGTAGTCTCTTCCCAAGCATTGGGAACTGCAGTTGGCACCCGGGTGCCATGGAAGGGAGACTTGTAAATATGAAGATACAGGAAGCTAAGAATGAGAAGGGAGGGAGGTCAATACCAGGTGATACACAATGTGCACTGTTGTGTTTGTTGAGCTCAAACTTTGTCATCAAGGCTGGAAAAACATTTTTTCCTGCTGCAGGTGCAGAGCTGGCCTGGCAGAGAGCAGGAACACTGGTGGGTTTGGCAGTGCCGTATGGCAGCAGAAGCGACAGTGACACACAGGAGCTGGAGCTATGTCCCTTCTGCCAGCCTGCAGCACTAGTTCATTAAATACACTTTATGTGGACAAACCAGAGCTGTCTGCAATCTGGGCAAATTGGAGCAGTTCATGAGTGGCTGTGGTCCACTGACAAAACAGTAACTGAAATGTTGTGCAAACTGAAAAGGTTGCATTTGCTCTCTCTCCTATTGAAGGCAGCCGCTGCATTGGCTGCACAGGAATTTTGACTGAGTACTGAAATGTAGACCAAAACTAAATCATAACCAGAGTCTGTCTGAAGTCTTGTCTGCCAACAAGCACAACAGAAATGATGTCTGTCCAAGCACTGCTGCTGCTGGGTTAAGATGTATGGTAGGGCTGAGCTGTCTCACTAACTCTGCCTGAGTGCAGGAGCCTTGGCTGCCTGCTTTTGACTGCACGTAACGTTTTCAAAAGCACCCAAATATCTTACAAGCCTGAATCTCATTGAAAGGCAGGTATTTGAGGGGTGACTAACATAAACAGCCTAAATGCAGCCAAATTGCCTGGAATGGTCTCATAAATCTCAGAGTTCTTCTGCCCGAGTTTAAGTATTTGTACTCTGTGAAAGCCACAGTTACCAGCTGAGTGCTGAACAGTGTTTAGTTGGCCAAAGCTGGCTGATTTTTGGAAGAGTGAGGGGCTGCTAATTTTTTTCAGTCTCCCATTACCCATCTGTTGTGGGACTTTGCAATGTCCACAAGATACTGGTCTGTAGGTGCCTCATGCTTCTTGCCTGCTCCATGTGCCACCCAAGGTGGTGCTGAGTGTGGAGTGCTCCCACAAAACCTGTGGCATGCCAGCTCTCTTTAATTCAGTTAGGACTGGAAGAGTTTTTCCCTGTGGATCTTTTACATTCAAGTCAGGCTTCACATAGCCCACAGTCTAAAAAAAAAAGGAAAAAAATCCTTCACTACAGAGACAAATAGCAACATGTGGCTGGAAGATAACAGAAATGTACATGCAAGTGCAAAAATTAAATATGGAAATATGAAAATGAGGTTTGTTTTTTTAAGCAAAAGAACTGATTCACTTTTCATTGCTGGAAATTGCATGGGGTTTTATTTGCTCAGCAGCTGATTTCAGAAAAACAAAATAGAAAAATATCCATAGATAAGATGCACCACCACTGTACTCTGACTTTTTAGTAGCTTTGGAAGTGGGAGTATTTTGCAAAACTTTTGCAGCTGGCCTGAAAAACAACAACAAAAAGATAAAGGCAAAAGAGTACATTAGAACTAAATGTGCAGGATGCAGATGTGCAACCTTTCTGCCTTCCCTACTCTGCCTTCAGTCTTCCTGCAGTGTTATACCTTTCCAAGGAACACTGGGATTTTATTTTAAAATACTGTTTCTTCATTTTTCACTGTCATTTCCTGCAGCCCCTCCTTCCCTCTGTATCCCTTCTCCCTGTCTGCAGCCCATATCTTTTCCAGATACTTAAAGTAAAAATGATTACTTCAGCTTCTTGCAGGCTCTGCCCCTGCTCTGTGGTGGTTTAAACAAACTGCCTGTTTGCTGAAAAAATCACAGTGCTCAGCAATGAGGCTGGTTGTCTCTGAGCCACATCATCCTGGAGGTGGCTGCTAAGGGCTGCCTCCAGGAGCAGCAGAGAGATAGAGACAGACTCCAGTGTTAAGGAGGCAGACTGTGGAGATCACTTTCTTCCTTCTCCTGTTAATGACTCAGTCTGTATTTACAGAGGAACAAAGTTTTAAAAAAAACCTACCCGTGTTCCTGTAATTTTCATTAGTCCTCAACAAATTAAATTATTTAAATATTCTTGAAGGGAATAAAATGAATTATCCAGTTTCCTCTTCCTATGCAAGAATTTTGTAAGATTTTTTACCCATATTGTATTTTAAAGTGCATGGTTCTGGGACTGTCCCTCACCAGGGGCCTTTGCTGTGTCAGGTACAATTAGAAACCGAGGCTAATTGGGGTCAATATTCCATTATATGAAGCAAAGTGATAGGGAAATGAGCTTTCATTTCAAGGTAACTGGCCTGTGTGTGGAGGCAGTCCCGACTGGAAGGAAACAGAGGCTGGTTTTGCACTTACAGATGCCACATTTTTGGAGTGCAAAATTAGCAGTGAATTACTGAGTTTCCTTATCAGAATACATCCCAAGAACTGCTAGTGCTCCAGTCTGAGATGTATTTTTTTCCTTGTAAAACACCAGAAAACACTTTCTATTAAAAAAATCTTAAAACACATAAGAGTTTGATAATCAATTACCTTCAACATTATCTAAAAAGACAGCTTAACAACTTTCCATTAACCAAACAATAAATAATCTAAACTAGGGGTGGTTTATCAGTCCCATGCTATACAACATGAGCTGCATGACAGCCCACCCCTCACTGAGGGGTGCAGGGCTCTGCAGTGTACCAGGAAAGGCAATTAAAAATAATTAGGGAATCTGGTCCCATCTCTTTCCCATCTGACTAATAACAAGTTGTGCTTCAGAGCATGCTGTTCTAAAGATTGGAGAAGGCAGGACCCAAGTTAAGCCTAGAGCTGTACACACCAGGCACACAGGGAAAGGGGAAGAGCCAGGTCCTTTCCGTGGGTGTGTTGTAATTTGCAGACTCCAAAGCAGAACTGAGACAGCCTCGGTGTCCTAGCAGACAGTTCCTTCTATCATTCCCCTTGCCTGGCTGTTATTGCTGTGATTTTCCTCGGGTTTCTTGGTGGAATCTCAAGGAGTCCCAGCCTGCAGGACGGTGTGAGGGCAGCACATGCACCCCGTGGAGGCTTGTGCTCAGCAGGTCTGTGCCTGACAGCCTTGAGTGGTGATGTCTCCTGGTTAACAAAGTGCTCGGGACCCTGAGCAATGGGTGGATGAACACAGAGTGGAACAATCAGAGAGAAAATGACACGGTTTTCATAGTTCATATAAGTCTAAAGAAATTAGGTTTTGGTGGTAAACTTGTTTTGGTTTGGGTTTTGTTTTGTTTTATTTTGTGTTTTTGTTTTTGTTTTGTTGTTGTTGTCGGTTTTTTGGGTTTTTTTGCCTGTTTTGTTTTGTTTGTTTTTGTAGTGGCTTTTTGTTGTTGTTGTTTTTGAGGTTTTCTTCACAGATTAATATCTTTATCTAAATTAGGCAGGCATCCTTGTGTTTTATTTTTCACAGATATTTACTAACCTCAATTTGTTTCCACTACTCTGAGATCTGATTTTATCTGTTTCCTTCTCTTTATGTTTATTTTTTCCTTACATTGCTTCTTATTGAACTTTCTCTTCCACCTGATGAACTCCTTTCCAATTGTTTTTACTCTCTAGAGAAAGGCTATAATTTCCCTGGGCTAGTAACAAGCTTCTGATTGACCACCCTTCTGCTTTGAAAAGTATCTTTTACTATCTCAGATATACAAATCATGTAGCTTAATTTATCTTCATCTCCATATTCTTCCACCATACAGTACAGTTCCTTTAACTCATCTTGGTTTCCTCAGGCCAATGATTCATGTTCAGAGATTCTGGAAGGGCTGAAGATTTGTGGTACCTGCTCATTTCCTGCATGGGAAACTGTTGACTTTCATCTCTTCACTAGCACAGGTAACACCAGCTATTCGTTCAGCATTCAATATTGTATGAGTCACAGGGAGATTATGAGATAGGCAGCTCCTTGTGAGCATTTTCATTTTGCTTACTCCTGACTGGCTCCAAAGACATGGGAAAATGGAGATACAGACAGTTCCATACCTACTTGGAAGGTTTCAGTGATGGGAGAGGATTTCTCTGGTCTATCCTGCACCTCTCCATGTTGCACTGGGGGCAGTGATCATCTGAGTTACTGCAAGCACTGGAGCAGATTTCCTTCCCTGGCTTGTCAAGGGCTTGGTACCTCAAGTCAAAGTCCTGTGGACACTTTGAAACCAAGGCCCTTCTTTAATACACTGAGCATTCATTACCAAATTTCAGGGCACATATTCCTTGGAATGATTGCTTAAAGAAGGCTCAGATAAAAAATAAAAGAGTATGATGCATTCTTTGTATATGACTTCTCTCGTGGAATAGGGGGAGAATGTAAAAAACTGCACAAAATTTACACACATTAAGTGCGCTCATACATTATATATTAAACAGCAGCTCTGCTAGAGAGGCACACCTGACCACAAGGCCCTTATCAGCTTTTATAAGACCAAAATAGACTATATGAGACTTAGTTATTTGCTCTATTATGGAAAAACTTTGGAATTTCTATCTTAAAATTAAAAAATCCCAAAAAAACAACACAAAACCAAACCACAGACAAACAACCAAAGTAAATGAAAAAAAAAAAAGAAAGAACCACAAATATTTTCTGCTTTCTAATTATTGGAGTTTCATTTAAAAAAATAAATCTCTGAATCCAACCCAAGGTGAAAATTGTTTTATTGTACCAGTGCCTATTTATTGCAGCATCAAATCCCTGGCAGGCGCCAGGGTCTAAATATTCAGTTGAAACATAGAATTTTGTGATAGCAAATGAGGATGACACTGCATTAAACCCAAGTCTCTTATTTTCTAGTAATTCAAATTAAGTATTGTAATGCACACACTTTTGTAGAGGAAGCCGTCCTATTTTATACAATGCCAGTAGTACCACAGCACTTCAAACAGGTCTGTGAAATGCAGTTCCTTCTATCCCTGCTGGTATAATTTCCTTGGATATCAGAAAAGATCCTAAGCCCAATAAGTTGGATTAAGATCTCCACTTCTCCAACAGCTGAGTTCTGTCATTGGGTTTGCAGCTCTTGGTCAGAATGGGAGAGGTTCCAAATTGTCTCCCCCATTCTAACAAGCAGGCAGGTCCAGAGGCAGCTGTCCTTGCTGTTGTGCCCTCTTGAGTGAATGACTGAGCCCTAAAGAAGGAGATTTCTTTTTTCTTATCCATTATGTAGCACCAAAACCTAAAATCAAAACTTTCTGCAGTTTTAAGTCCCTCAGTATCAGGGTTTTTTTACTGTAATTACTAATTTCTGTAAGTCAGATATTTATTTCTTTCCATGAGAAACTCCTTTGTGTTATTAAAATACAAAAATGCCTAACTGACTGACTTCCATATAGAGAGGGAGGAGAAGGACCCACACATAATTTGAGTTACTCGAGCATAAGCTATTTTTATTCAATTGAGCCCTTTAGTTCAGATTAGCATCATAGCTTCCTTTGAATGTACAAGTTACTTTGAGTTCTTAGTTCAGTGTTAAAAAACTAACACTTCTAGACATCCCTGGCAAGTTCAAATAAAAATCCATTAGAAACTTCTGAATATAAACCTCACTGAAAAGTTGAACTTAAAAAAGTTCTGGCCTGCAGTGCATAAGAATCTTTATGGGAAAATAAGGAAACAAGCTAAGATAGTAGGGGGAAAGTCTTGTTTGTATTTTGCTTCTTAATATTGGGAGAAGAAGACTTGTAGGTTATAACAACCAGTTTGTAATGGGTTCTGAGAAAACAGTGGAAAGGTTGTGATGATGGAGATTGGTACATGCATTTTTTTCTTCTTATATCTCTGTGTAGCAAGAGGCAATCACACCAGTGTCAGATTCTCTTAGAAGACTATTGGTTGTTTTTTTCATTTATTTGTCATATATGAAAAGGGAAAGATATTTTGTTATAAGCTAATATTCCTATACTACTAATAAGAGACACTATTTTCATTCTATTACTCCACAGTCTTAATAAAGAAGGCTACTGTTTTAACAGATGGAAAAGTCAGAACTGACCAGGAAGAAAAAAAAAAGCCAAAACTCCTCTCTAAAATGACTACATCTGAAGGAAGTTGTAATTATTTCCTTCTCTGTAAGTTACAGCAACATATTGAAAGTTAATAAAGATAAATGTAACATTTACTGGGTAATAAGAGATTGTGGAAAGAAATAAACAAACGTAGGATATAGTGCATCTAAGTAAACACAAAGGTTGTAAAACCTTCAAACTCAAATATCAAGAGCACTGCAAATTAATGCTGCACACAATAGACCCTTTGGAAGCTAACTTAATCCACCCCCATGTATCTACATGAGAGCCATGCATAACAATGCATGAGCTGGATTTCCATTAGAGTTTCCTCTGCAGGCTGTCAGTTGTTTGAAGAAATAACAATTTCCTAGGCATGAAAGCTTTTTCAGAATGTTCCCACTGATGTGTAATAAAAGTGACTTTACTTTTTTCCCTTCCCCGCTCTCCTTCAGCCCCTCCCCCTGAGATGTGACTTCTTGGGGAAGAGGAGGATGGACTTAGACCCCTGGCCCCCTACCAGTTTACCTTGCCGGGATTATCAGTGCAGGTGTTAAAATAATTGAAGGTGTGGTAGGAGATACAACCCCTAATAGCTTTTCCTATATGGAGATTACCTAGGTAGAGAATGCCAGAGTACCTGAAGAATAGGCAAGTGAGTACCTTATTAACATAGCACCATTCAGCGGCAGCTGCATATCTGGAAAAGAAAAAACCTTTAAAGAGCCTATTCATCTATGTTAATGGGCCCATTGCACAGTACATTGTGTGGGAAATTAAGTCTCTGGCTGTGAACTTCCTGTGCTGTGCAAGCTGCCTTGACTCTTTTTTATTGCTTCAGTGTTATTATCTCCTCCTGGAAATAAAAACAATCATGTTCTCACATTTGAGAAGCCAAAACATTCCCAGATAACAAACTGGTTGAAAGTTTCTTTTGTTTCCCTTATTAAGTGAAAAAATATGTTTTGAAATTAAAGTAAACCCTAAATTAACATCAAAGCCCATCAAATTAGCTGAGCTGTCATATGCATGACAATGTTGGGTTTTCTTTTTCCCCCCTCCCCTGTAAAATACACAATTTAAATTGCTTTCGTATTTATTGTTCCTTCCTTGGAATTAATTTTTGCCACAAAATATGTTAATTTATTCAAATGAGACATGATTTTTGAATGTTTGACTGGCAAAAGAACTGCTTTCCTGCTGAAAGACTGAGGCAGAAAATAATAATTTTTTTTAAAGCATTTCTCAAAAATATAGTCTCTTTCCACTTTAGCAAAGAGTGGACCATTTCTGTAAAAGCAGGTCAAAGAAAGTATGTTAAGCAAATTGCTTATTCAACTTCTTTTCAAGCCTTGTCATGAATTTGAGAGTAATATACAATGTTGTGCAGTCGGTATCACCTTCAAGAAAGAATTATTATGAAATATTTAAACAATTTTCCATCATCTCTTTATGATCCAAATGCTGCACATTGCATCATCGTCATCATTATCATCATTATCTTCATCATGCTGATAAAAGGACTAATGATCAATACTAACTGATTACAACTCAATTAAGGAGGATCTTTTCAGTGTAAATTTTTTTTAATCTTGCCTCTTCTAGTCCTTCTGATTTTCAAGTTAACCTAATATGTTCCAGTATTTAAGATGTTTAATGAGCATATTGGAATATAAGTAAAATCATTATGTAATGTGCTGTATTGCTTTCATGGTATGTATTCAGCTTCCCTTGGAAAACAGAAATTATATAAAGAGCATCCAAAAACCCCAAAAAATTCAAAATTAGAAAATGGAAGCTCTTGATATTAACTGCAACAGAATTTGTCTCCAGATAAGCAGCTGTCTAGAAGCCTTGTAGAGATGGCCAGGAGAAGCTATGAATAAGTTACCAAGCAATAGAGTATGAGGAAGCCAGGGTGGGAGCAGCCTCCCAGTACAAATCATCGTTTTATCCAGTCTGCTTGCACAGACATCCCTTGCAACTGTCCTATTATTTTTCATCAAAATGTTATCTGTGAGCTCTTTGGGGCAAGGATGGCTTGGCGCACATGGCACCTTGCTCTGTTTTCTGTGCTTGATAGTGCTCGACAGTGTTATCATAATGCAAATTATTGTTGTTCCTGGTAGGGACTGCACTGAGTGCTCTTCGCTTATCTGCAAGTCTGACAAGTGATAATACAGTAACATCAGAGAGCAAATCAATATTTCATATTAGTTAATGATTTAATTATGGAAATTCTTCCCTTAATGCCATTTGTTAACTAAAGTCACCATAAATTGTATTCTGTTCAGCTCATCTTTCAGTGGCACTCTGAATTACACCTTCCTGACATTTAGATATTGGAATATTAAACAGATTTCTCTTTCCAGTCCTGTCCAACACTTTGCTCACAAATGCAGGCCATCTGGGAATGTGTACACATTAATGATCTGGGAGGCACTGTTAAGAGTTTGCATATTTTAAAAAGTCAGAGAAAATTAGAACTGCAGGAACACCAACATATCACATTCTCATTACATAAGCAGATTTTTCATCTACATTATTACTTTTTTCCACTGGTATCTTGCATTGTATTTCTTTCCTCTTTGCTCATGTGTTTATTTTTAAAACAACATGCAACTTTTTTTCTTTTTTTAAGTCGGGAATTTCATGTTTTATAGTGTGCTGTTGAGAATTGAAAAATGTAGAGTGAAATCCCAGGCTAGAGATTCCCCTTTAGTCACTTTTACACAGCAATATTGTTTTTATATAGCAAGTATGCTGTTGGCATTTCAAGAATCACAGAGGTGTCAGTAATTTGGGTGCAAGCAAAATTTTTTGAAACAGTTCCTGTAAAGATAATTCAGATTAATGGGCCATTTACAGTCTTGCTAACTTACTAACTGGCTATGTGTTCTAGGTAATCAGGGTGACATTACTGCCGGCACAAAAATGACATCTCGTCATCAGAAATTTTCTTCATTGGCATGGAAAATGCCAGGCACATCACCTCTGACTGTGTGGCCACCACATCTATTAACCTTATTGATTTGGAGTCATGCTGTGCCACACTGGAAAACTACTCCCTGCTGAAAGACTCAAGTGGATCAATCCTGAACCATGAACAAAAACTCAATAACTAAATGTAGTAGGCACCTTTCTCCATTAAGTATTCCTCAAACTAAATCACATTAGAGAACATCACTGTGAGGAACTTATATTGGGGTTCTGTGATGTCCCGGAGACCAACAGGGAAAACAGCAAAATAGGAAGGCAAAAGAGTTCACATTGCTAAATATACTTTATATCTCTTGATCTTGTTCTCAAATATCTATCTTTATGTCATGATATTTTAATTTTATTCTACAACTCTCTTCCTCTTTCTAAACCTTAAAAAATTTTCTTTGCTGTTTTTCGTTGTGATTGTCCCTGGTAAATCATCCAATGACAGATGATTATGAAAAAGTTTTCTATCCTTTATGAACCCTTCAGCATTTTCATGTATTTATAAGCATTCTTTTTTGAGATCCTCATTGTGATGGGGTTTGAAAATGAAACAAGCCAACTCCATTCAGCCTCATACAGTTAACAAAGAAGGCAACAAAAGGACTTCCAGAGCTTCATATTTCCTGACAAAAGATAGAGACGGCAGCAAGCCCCATTCATATTTAAATGTTCCTGGCTTTGGAATTAAAAGTCCATCTTTCATGTTACCATTTCCGTTCCTCACTTTTTGTTGGTGTTTGCTGGCAATGAAAACTCTGTCCCAAACACTAATGTGACTCTTCAGTTCAGTCTGCAAAACTTCTGTTCTTAGAAAATATTCCTTGTTACAGACAACTGAAGATTTCTTAAACAGCACTCGCAAATCATTATGGCTTATAACTGTCTTGCAAAACTGATTTAGGACCAGAAAAGTGTGGGTGCAACCACTCTGTGAGTAATGACTGATTATAGCTGAGTGAGTGTTTTAAGGGGCCAGAAAGACCCATCTCATCTGAAAAATTACTTACATGAGAAAAGGGTACAGGACAGGACAGGATCGTTTCTGTTGCTCA